>JAPDSC010154486.1:8978-19458 GCA_026290005.1 Latrodectus geometricus
ATATATATATATATATATATATATATTGTTTCATCCAATTATCTTCTTAATTAATTATCAAAAACATTGTGCCCCAGAATGAAGGACTCTTTCTAATATTGAGAAAATTATTTTTCATGTATCTACTCCATTTTAGAAATAATGTATATTTTAGATACAGAGGATAAAATGCATTTGACTTATTTTTTGTTTTGTTTTATTGTTTTGCATCTAAGTGAAAATATTCTGAAATCAGTTATAAAGAAATCCTTTTTTGTATGCTAAATAAAATATCTGTGTTCATTCTCAGTTTATATTAACGTAGAACATAATTTTTTAGAGTAATTAAATGAAGAAAATATAAATTGCAGAAAGTTATGAATAATACTGCTTTAGTTCTATATACTTCAGATAATAATTTTTCCACATAAAAATTCTAAATAGTATGTTTGCAGATTTAAATTTTACTTTCAAAATTTCTTAATATAATAAGAAATTATATATATATTTTTTTAAAAATTTGCAAAAATTGAGCAAATGTATAATTTTGGAAACTTTAGTTTTATGTTATAAAAATATATTTATTTTTAATTAAATAAACTTTTGTGCATTAATAATTTATTATTTTATAATTAATACAAGACAAAATAATATAATTTTTTTTAAAAAGAAACTCATTTTTATGAACAATAATACAATACAGCATTCAAACACATTTTTGTAGACCTTGAGTAATAAATATAACATTAAAAGTTTTTACACATTTTTTTTTTTTTTTTTTTTTTGGTTAAGCAAATTTTTCTATAATTATAATTGAAGTGATTTATTATAATAAAAGTGGAATTTCTTTAAGATTTTTGAAAAAAATATTCTATAGAGAACAAAGTTATAGGTTGTAGAGTAGTATATCATGGATAAGTGTGTCAAAAGTAAAGATAACAGAAACTTCAAAATATTTTTTATGACTAATAAATACTTATACAAAGTTTTTATGCTTTTTCCACTGCTTTTGAGAGTGAAAACAATTCTGGATTTTTTCTTCGACATTCAGTTTTGATTTCATAAGCCAAATGTAGGCAAAGTATAGAGGGATGAACTGTAACTTTTAATTGGATGAATATATTTCTAACCACTAAGTTCCTTTTTATTAGAATAAATTTATTTATTTAATTAAATTTTATATGTGTGTATCATCCAAAAAATACATTTTATTGAAAGACTTTGTATAAAAATATTTTCGTTAATAAGAAACTAAGTCAATTATAAAATAATAAATTTGAAAAGTAATCACAAAAAATAACATAAATCATTAAAATAAAATATTGCCCAATTTTCTTGTAAGTCATATTTACAATTTTATTCTTTCTCATAAATACCCAACTATTCCTAAATTTTCTTATTACAACCGTCAAATATTGATGGTGATCTGTACCAAGTAAAATTGTAATATACCCAATGATAATATTTACTAAGACATAAACTAAAGATAATACAATTAGAAAAATGCAATACGAGATTATATTTATGGAACTGCTTTTTAATTTAAACTCATATCATTAGGATATATTAAATGTGCTCTGAGAATAATAAAAACAAATAAATATGGATATTTATAATATTTCTGGAAATAAATTACTCATCACAAACGTTCATAGACACAAAACAATTTTACTGACAATAATTAAATCAATATAAGTGATTTTAGTAATGTAAAAATTAGAAAATTCTATTTACTCACTTGAGAAATTATTTTAGTGAAAACCATATTTCGTAACTTGAAAGTAATATTTTCAGATGCAAATGAGAATGTGAGCACCTAAAAATAAAAATCAGAAATCAGAATAGTTATTAAATCTAAATCAATACTAAACTATTTTATTATCATTTAAACGCTTAGGAAATTAAAGAAATCCTCACCTGAAAAAAAGATGCCATAAACGTCACAACCGCCATTATGAAAAAAATCATGCAGTAAAAGTTATTAAGTTGTAAAATTTCATTGGATTCTTTACTAAACACCTGAAAAACATTCACATTAAGAGTAGTAAAGAATAAGAATGTACAATGTAAGTATGCAAATAAAAGTAATAAATATTCAAAATATTTAAAACTTTAAAGCTTGATATATTGATGATATTTTTTATAAAATTTCCAAAAAAAGCAAAATTATTTATAATAAGCAGAGATGAAAATGATAAAACTAAACCCAAATGTCACACATGAATTTAATTTTACAACATATATTTCACCCATTCATAAATTCAATATATAAATGTATTTAATCTTTCTTAGAAGTTGATAATTGCAAAAGCAAAATTTGAATGAAAATAATTTAATTATGACTTTAAATTTTTTTTATTATGAAATATCAAATCACAAAGTATATTTGTAATAATTCCAGCCTTAAAATAATGTTTCTCTTTATACAAATTATGTGTTACAGCGATATTTGATTGAACTGGCAAATACAGACTTTAACTAACAGAATAATTTAGAATTTAACTAACAATATTTTATTTTACTTAACAATACTTTTACTTTTCAAACAATATATAAACATATGCATCAACTTAAAGACAAAATGCAATTTCAAAATGAAAAAGAAAATGTCAATAGTAAGTAATTAACTTATGTAAAGATATGAAATGAAAAGTTGAATTAGCAATCAATATTAGCAAATATTATAAAATTTAATTAAAATGTAGTGTTTGTGTACAAAATACAATAGCTGACCAAAGAGAGAAATTAAGAAATGCAGAAAAAATATGAATTAATCTTGCATTGACTCATTATTTAAATTTATCAAAATAGGAATAATGGAGTATACTTTTAAATATATCATTAAATAAATATGGTTGACTTCCTAAAAAGGAACTGGATTTAAATGACTAATTTTAAGCTTTACATATTCATACTTACACCTACAATGGAGCCAAAAATGATGCCATAACTTGGAATACAAATACCCATAATTATTGAAGAAATAGTTCCAATTATAATATAAGGCCATTCTCTTATGGTAATTTTAAAAAGGCGAGACCAAAAATGCTCAATAAATTCCTCAACATTTTCTTCCTAGAAGGGGTGATATCAAATTGAATAAAAATTTAATTAGAACAATTTTTTGATGATTGATATAAGTTTAAGATTTATTATTTCTACATAATAAAACAATAACTTAAATTACTCAGAATTCACAGTTCACATAATATTATTTATTAAAAAAAATAATCCTTATATGAATAAAAAGTTAATCAAAATCAAAAAAATAAATATGAGAATCATATTACAAGATAAGGTAATTAATAAAATAACATTGTTTTTCAACTGCAAAAAAATGCTTTATCTCTTTATTTTTAATTGCTTTTTGTAATTATGGATAACAAAATACTCAAATATAACACATTCATTATATGAGATATTTGATTAATTTTAATTTGAATAAAATATATATATATATAATACAGGTTAAAGTATAAAGTAACAAAAGATAAAAATATAATATTTATGTTATGATTTATTATAAATAAAAATTTAGAAATACAAATAATAAATTTGATTACTTTTGAATCATTCTGTCCAGAAATATTTTCATCGATAATGTGATCAGATTTTCTCGATACTTGTCTAGTTATCATGCTATGTTCATAGCTTGATTCAGAGCTAATGATATTTGAATGATGTAGTGCTGTTATATCTCCACAGATATTTTCATCTTCACTAGTTTCACTTACCTTGAAAATAGAAAATTGTTACTCCTATTTTAAAAATATAATAATGTCTAACAAATATTTCAGATGATACAACAAGCATTTCAGATTTAAAAAATATATCATTTCAATTCTGAAATAAATATCATTTTTATGAATGTAATTACACATAAGATTTAATAATAATTAATAATAAATGAGGAATAAAATATTAAACTTTATTAATTAGAAGTATTTCAACAATAATCACTCAAACATAATTAATGTTTAATAAAACAAAATTAGATAGAACATATTCCATAATATAGATAAATAATTACAGAAAATACTTTTTTAATCAAGCATATTTAGGACTACTAGTTTAATAATTTGTATCGATAATTTTAATGGGAAATTAATATAAATTAATCTTAATAAAAATGTATTTCTTAAAGCATGTGTTTCATGTGTGAACATTTATTTCATAAAGTAAAAATTTCTTTCCAACGAAACAAAAATTCATTATTATGAAATACATTTAATCAAAGGATCTGAATCCCTGCCGCCCAAACTGTCTAGTAGTTAGCGTACCTGACTACAGATGGGAGGGACCTGGGTTCGAATCCTGGCTCAGGCATGGATTTACTTTCTTTCTCTCTCTTTCTTGTCTTTCTCCTTTCTTTGTGTGTGAATGGTTGCCTATCCTATAAACGGGTACCTATGGCATGTGTGTACTGAGGAAGTCGGACTCCACGCCAAATATGGTTCAGTTGGAAAAGTGGAGCAGCACACCCCATATTACCAGCCTGGCTGGCACACGACAACAATAACATCTGAATCTTTCTGTACCTCAATAAGCGATACATTAAAGAATGAATTACAAAATAGAAAGCTTTACTGAAGAATGCTTATTATTTTGATTGTATTTTGATTAATTATAATTTGCTATTATGTAATTTTCAAATATTTTATATGAAAAAAATATATAGCAAATATAACAGTTAACAAAGAAAATTCTAAATCACCTGTTTTAAGACTAAGTTATAATAAATTCCTCTTTTCCTCATGAGTTCCTCGTGGTTACCTTTTTCTTCAAAAGTTCCATCAGCAAGAACATAGATGAGATCAGAATTTTTAATAGTTGACAAACGGTGAGCTACTATAATTGTTGTTCTGCCTTTGCTAGCCTAAGAAAACAAATTGTAACAAGAATAAGTAGAAACAAAAATTAAATCAGCAATATTTTCATATTAAATCATTTTGTTTTTCTACATAACATATTATGTTATTCAGTATATAATTGACACAGCCAACCAAAATCTATGATAATTACATATAAATGAACAAATAAACATTTGGCAATGAATATTAATGATTCGGTAATGAATATTAATGATTAAGCAATGAATATTTATTCTTTATATATGAGAAATTTTAAAAATTATAAATAAAACATTCAAGAAATGCAACTAACTTCATCCAAAGCAGCTTGCACAATTGATTCACTTTCAGTATCAAGTGCTGATGTAGCTTCATCAAGTAATAAAACTTTTGGGTTCTTTATTAATGCTCTGGCAAGAGCAATTCTCTGTTTTTGACCACCACTAAGTTGTACTCCACGTTCTCCAACAAGAGTGTTATACTTCTAAAAAATTAAATTTTTTAACACAAAAAATAAATATTTATTAAAATAATATATATTCAAAACAAAGCCAAATAGGTTGTAAAATTAAATGAGATAAAACTAAGTAGGAGTAATACACAACATTTTTTTTTACAATCAGGATTTTTTGGACTTTGTTATTTAAATAAAATGATGGTACACTGTTACTTTTCCTGTAAAGTACTGATTTTGGAGTGTATAAATATACAATATAACATAACAAAATGTATAATTTTAATATTTTAAATTTCACAGAAATAAAACCTTACTTAACTGTAATATTTGCTTGATGGTTATGTTTGTTAAGAGCCCTAGTAGAACTATTAGTCAGGTAAATACCCCATTAAAACTATTATTTTAATTTGTGTGCAGATAAACAAAATTTCCTTTACTAAAATTACTTTAAAGTATTACATGTATATAACAATAAACAAATCAAAGTTTTTCAGATTCGGTTTATTTATTTGGCATCCCCCAAAGCTTTTGATATATTAATAAATTTAATAGGGTTTGAAAATAAACTTTCAGTGAAATTTACAGAGGTTTTCATAGGTTCATTTAAATAGGTTCATTTAATTAAATGCTACATATCATTTAGTGCACTACAAAACGTTTTCAAATTATCTTTAAGCATACAAGAATTTTCGAATTAGAGTTTATTCTTTTGTTAGAAATGAAAAAAATAAAAGTGCTTTCTTGCTAAATACAAACTACAAAAAAGACAAAAAGCAAAATACAAACCATAAAAAATAATTGGGACTGAGAATATTTATATTGTTCCTTTTTCTTTTAAACAATAAAATAAAATTGATATTCTTCAACTAATGTTCACAATGATACTCTAATCTATAAAACCAAAATTTTGTAGAAAATATATAATGGCAGTAGAGCACTTTTAAATTGCAGAGTTTTCTTTTTTTTTTTTTTTTTCAGAGTAAATTTCGAAACTAAAAAAGTTTTTAAAATTGTCATATATGTCTTTTACAAATAACCAAACTTAAAAAGTTCTGTGTGATAATGAGTGGAGATACTTAAAAAGAAAGAGGAATTAATAAGATATCTAAGCAAATAATTTAAAACATTTTAAAATTTATTATAAATTTTAATTTAAAATTTTTTATAAATTTTTAAATTACTAATTTTTTACTATTTCCAATAAATATTGAAAGAAAATCAAGAATTGAAAGTTTAATTGAATAAAGTAATCATTTATGCTTCAAGAAATCTTATGGTATATTAATAAAAGAAACAATAAGGTTGATGAAATAAATTTAGTTTATATGAAATACTAATTATATAAATTAGCTCAAACATTCATTACTTATTATTTTGAATTAATGTTTGAAGACAATTCATGTGTGACATATTAAAGTAAAACATGAGGCTTAAATTTAAAAGAAAATAAAAACTAAAATTATCATTAACACAATATTTGATATAAATAGTGTTTCATAGACATTTATAAGAATTGCATTTAATTTGTAAGACTGCTTTGTGACAAATGTTTTCATACATCATTTTTCAATGTTTTCATAAAAAGACAAATTTTCAAAAATAACGTAAAATATTCCCTTATATACAGTTTATCACAGCATAATTTTCACAAAAAAAAAAATCGAACAAAACATTTGCATTATATCTTTTAAATTAAAAGCACAACATCTAGCATGACAAGCCTTAAAATTGAAATGAATTATTTCCATTTTTTTAATGTGAAAATCAATAACTACTAAATGATTGAATAAAAAAATGCAACTATAGGAAAATTAAACTAATGTAACTGCCATCACTGATTAGAAACTTCTTTTCTTTAATTTAGGTAGGTTCTCTTTCTTCTGCTAACACTTTTGTAAAATGTTTATTTGAGTAAAAAATAATTTAATGGATAGTATTTTTTAACAAACTTATAATTCTTACATCTGGTAATGTTATTATTAATATTTAAACATTATTTCTTCAAAACTATTGATTTTTATTAAAGAAAAATAAACTAAATTGTTTTAAGTATTTTTAATAGTGAAGACTTCAAATAATGCACATTTCTTCTGAATAAATAACACTCGAAAAACATGCGTGATAATAAATAGAGATGCTTAGTAAGAAAGAATTAAAAAGATATTTATGAAAATAATTTTAAAAGAATTTAAAATTTATAATGATACTGTAAATCATTCCTTTTATACTATCACCACACAATAAACCTTTAAAAATTCAATAATTGAAATTAATTCAATAAAATAATCACTTATGCTTCAAGAAGTTTAACAATTAAAGTATTTTAAATAACTATTTTGTTCTTAATGAAATAATTGTATATTTGACATTTTATCGTAATAAATACAAGCATCTAAATTCAGAAAATGTTCAAATATGTTAAAATTAGTAATTTTCGAAACATATTTCAATATTAACGAAATTGTAATTTATGCAAAAAAAGATTGATTATCAATTATGTTACTTGCATAAAAAGTAAATTCCTATTAAATCTATTAATCTAAATAAATTAATTCTCTATAAAAATTTGGACAAAATAATTAAGAATAAAAATTATGAGAATTAATGAACATATTTTGCTTAATCTCACCTATAAATAAACATAAAATCATGCTTAAAAAATATAAAGAATAAAATGCTTCTCTTGATTAAAATTGAACTTTTTATTATAATTTGTTTAAAATTAATGCTAAGCAACTAATTGTAATCATTAGTGAATCATTTTTAAAAGATAAACAATACCATATCATATTCTAAGCAAGTAAATTAAAATTCAATATAATTTTGCTTAATAGTTGTACGATTTCCATATATTAGGAAAAATATATTATTTTCTGATAAAATTTACTTAAATTTCTATTTCTGATATTTTCAAAAAAATCTGTGAAAATATACCTTTGGCAATGCATTAATAAAATCATGAATATTAGCAAGTTTTGCTACATGTTCTACTTCCTCAAGAGTTGCTTCTGGTTTTCCATACAAAATATTCTGCATTATGGTAGTAGAAAAAAGAACAGGTTCTTGTCCAACATGACCAAGGTTACTTCGTAACCAGCCAACATTCAATAATTCAATATCATTCCCATCAATTTCAATCTGGCCAAAATATAACGAAGTTAAGCATTTAGAAGTCAAGAAATTAAATAATATGATAAAACATTAGCATACTTTTCCCTGAAGTATGTCATAAAATCTAAGAATCAGCTGAATAATAGTACTCTTGCCACAACCACTTGAACCAACCAAAGCTACAGTTTGTCCAGTTTCAGCAATAAAAGAAATGTCTTTTAAAACCTAAAAAAAAATTTAGGTTAAATAACATAGATAGTATTCAAATATAAACTACTCCCTTCATCAGTTTTATATGCAGTAACCAATTAAATGATACAATCTTATTAAATAAATACTTAAAAAATCAAAATATTTTTTAAAAAGAATATAAAGTTCATGAATAAAAAAAATTACAAATCAAAGAAGGATTTTTTGACTGCATTTAATTACAGTTACAGAATACAGTTTATTAGAAGTAAAAGAATGGAAATTTATTACTTATAGTGAAAAATATACTTATAAACAATATATAACAGTGTGTGAAAACAATGGAAAAATAAGGCAAAATAACAAGTAAAAGAAATAAGATACAAAAAAGTACGCTATAAACAAACAATTGTACACTTAGTATTTTTTTATATGAAATGAAAACTGACAAATTCTTTTAAAAAGAAATCTTATAAACTTATTTATAAGAAAGAAATGTGTTTAGTTATCCTTTCAGAAAAATGAATTAATTTCCGTAACACACAATTTTTGTCTGTAACATCTCTGATGTACAATACACAATGAGCAATGTATCAAAATTGAAATTTTCAGTCAGAAATGGAACAGGAATAAAAAAAAAGCATGTCAAAAGTATCACATATAAATGACACAAGTTTGTATCAATCTTTGAAACAATTATCTGTAAAATACTTTAAAATCTTAAATAGCAATAAGTAAATCAGGATATAAAAATCTTGATAACTGCTGAACTATATCACAGTTCATAATTAAACCACATTTTTATAAATGCCCAATAGATCAATTTCATGGGCTTTATTTGTAATTAATTTTCTTACATTGCATAAGGAGTTAGCCATCAAAATCCAAGTATTTGCTATGAAAGTAAATAAGCAATAAGATTAATAAAATTTTAATTTACATGTCTAAATAATACAGGAAGAATTTTGTAACTATTAATGAAGAATCAATATCAGCAATAATTATCAAGAACAGACACATCATATTATTAACTGCTCTTAAAATATCAGTGACTTTACAATTTAATTTGAATAAACATTTATTTTCTGTTCTACAAGAAAAATAAATCTAATTTAATAAAGTTTAAATAAAATAATTTAATGAGCAATAAACTAAAAAGCTTTTCTGCAATTATCTCTAGTATCTATATAAAACCTTTCTAATTTACAAATTTTACAGGGATACATGGATATTTACTTCAACATCTGGTCTTGAAGGATAGTTAAAATAAACATTCTTTAGCTCTATCCTACCATTAAATGATGATGGAATATCTCCAATATTGGAGCTACTGTCAATCAATGGTTTCTAAGGAAAAAAACAATTTTATTTAACTCATGCTCACATACATGAAATAGATCAAACTCCATATCATTAATAATTAATATGATGATTTACCTACACAAAATACTTACATTTTAAAAATAAGAATAAAATAATTATAATTAAAAATAATAGCAACATTATATATTTAAAACTAAAATAAAAACAGTAAAAAAATAACTTTCTTCCATTATTACCAATGAAACAATAAATATACAAATACTGTGCTTTTAGGAAAATTGAAATGTATTCAATTTAAATTTAAGAAATCGACACTAATGCCAATCATATTACGTTAAAACAATAAAAAAATTTCAATCAGGAATATCTTTTCCTATTTATGAAATTTTCAGATAATAAACAAATTATAACAAAACACAATTTTACTTTACCAAAAATATTTTAATGAATTTAAGTATATTTTATTAAATTACTTCCCTAGATTTTGATGAGAAATAATTTAAAAAACATTTATATATATATATATATATATATATATATATATATATATATATTCAAATGAATCAATAAA
>JAPDSC010154499.1:5305-21920 GCA_026290005.1 Latrodectus geometricus
ACATTGATTAACCATAAAATATTTCATGAATTCTTCTTGATCATTTTGGTACAAATTTTTGGGTGCTCGTCTAATTCTATGTATTGAAAGTAGATATTTAAAGGTATTACTTCTTGCAGTTTCTTAAATTATATTTTTTTATGAAGAAAGTGGAACTTTATTATTGAATAAGAGATTTTTTTCTGTTTTCTTTAATCAATACTTAATTAAAACAATGATAATTGAAAGAATATGATTAGTTTATAAATTAAATAATGTAATTATTGTTTATAAGGAAGTATTTTTTAAAATTTGTAGCACATTTTTGATAAAAACCAAATATTTTGAGCCAATCATCCCTAGTGACCTCTAATGTCTGTGTCAGAAGCATGCTTTCTGTTGGATTAAATGTGCAAAAATATTTTTTATTAAAAATTCATTTTTTAAATTTGTGTGTTTTAAATTAACTTGAAAGTTTTTCATTTTAATTTTGATCAATTTTCAAAAAATTGTATTTAGAAACATTATATTAGAAAGCAATTACTACTATAAAAATGTAAGAAAGAGATAGAGGGGTGAAGTTAAATTATGATTTCAAAATTATTGCTTTAAAATAAAATAAAATTTTTAAATTGTCTTTTTTGAATTTTAAATTTCCTCTAATTTATCACCATATAAAAATTTCAAATACTATTTGTGTAATAAAACTTACTAGTTAAAAAAAATTAAACTATGTTAAACTCATAAATTTATAAAAATGAATGCAATTCAGAAAAAAAATCTCTGTGGTATTATAAAATTTTTAATTTTACAAAGAATTTAACCATTAAAATTATAAAATGAAAAAAATAATGATTTTGTATTTACTTTTTTCAGCTTTCTCTGCTATATATTTCTCTCAATATCTTTTGAAGTCTCGTCTCCCTTATAAACAGCAATATTTTTTAGTTCTTCCATCTATAATAAGTACTGTTGTAGCATGGAAAGTTACATCTCAAAAGACTAAGCTATGTCAAGATGCATGGACTGCAGCAGAAACTCAATATACAAGTTATGAAGAAAAGAGCTAATTAAGATCAATATTTCCCATTCAATATAAAAATATTTTAGACAAATTTATTAAACTTTTTATTCAACCAACATTAGATTTCAAATAAACCACTCTTTTTTTTTTAATCAATTTTCAAATAGCCATTTTTTGTAAAAAATACATTTTTAGTTCACTAAAATTTTATTTTATATTACAGAATATTTTTTTATAACTTTAAGGAAATTTATCAATGAAAATATCTTCAAAACTTAATTTCAAAGATTAAAAAATAATCTTAGTTTGAAAACATCTGAAAATATTTTGTTTTAATCCAAACTATAATGTACGTTAATTTACCATTTAGTTTTGAAAGACTAATAATTTGACAATTTAGTTAAAAGACTAGATGTTGAAAATATTTTTAAAAAATGTTTAATTATATATGAAAGCCATTACTTTGTATGTCTATATAATGTTTTTCATAAATGTCATTGCTGCTTTTAAAATTAATGAATGCTTATTTTGGTGCTAGAAATGAATATCTTATAAATTGCTTGAACTATTTGAATTATTAGAAAATTTGTAATAAAATAGAATGAAATTATATGTTGTAAAATAGTTTTAATGCTTAATATGGAAATCAAATTTAAACAAATAAAATGAAAGGAAACCAATTTAAAACAAATTCAACATAAAGAAAATATTAACTGGTTTATATCAAATTTCCATTGTAATTTTTTATTTTTTTATTAAAAAATTTTTTAAAAAGAAACATATATTAAATCAACTTTCATATATGACTTTTGCCACTTATTATATAATTTTGCATTTCTATTCTGTAATCTTATCAATTATATTTAACTTTATATCATTTCCTCTTTTATGTAAATTTATTAATTATATATTATTAAAATATGAAAACCTATTTTTGTTCTTTTCTTGTATCTAGTTAATAAAACTGAAACCATTATTAAAAATGTTGTTTCTTCATAAAAGACAAAAAATTTATTCTCAGAATCTTGGTTCATCATGAGAAAAAACATTTTTCACTTCGAATTGCCTAAAATCTAAGTATTTAATATTTTTTAACCTGATTTAAAAACAAATTCAAGTTTATTTTGTTATATTAGTTACATCTGAAAGAAAATATTATATTGAATTTAATTACTGAGTTATTAAATGGTAACAGCATTTAAATTTAATGTATCTAAAATAAATTTTAAAAAAATTATAAGTAAAAATTTATTTTTCTAACAAAAGTTTAATTGTTAATAATAAAAATGCTTTAATAGATGACTTCATTTTCATCTATATCTAGAAAATAATAAATCAGCTAATTTCATGCGTTTTCAGTTCAGTTTTCTGAGTCATCGTTTATGAATTTCCTTTTATTAATTAGAATTCAATCTAAAATGCTGTTTTTCTTTCATTTTAATCAAATGAATGTTTATTAAATAATTTTTCCATGAAGTAAATACCAAAAGAATGTTTTGTTTTTGTAAGTAATGTGCAAACTTGTGAAAATGATATTGATGTCTAAAAGGGAATGAAGTGTAAAGCAATGTAGCAAATTTCTAAGTTTTGCAATTAAAAAATATTCTTGTATGTTAAAATATGAAAGAGAAAAAAATTTAATTTTTTTAAATACATTGAAAACTACTTTTTTCATATATTTTAATCAAACTTGGGAAATTAAAAATATAAAGATTATAAAACAAAAATTTTATTATTTTGTATCATAAATGTCAATTTATTGCATAAGGGATATTTACATTAAAATTACAAAGTAACAAAATACTGCCTTCGCGAAAATGATAGCAAGATTTATTTACATCAATAAATTATCTATTAAATATGTTTTAATTATTAATAGTAAAATAATATAATTAAGATCATTTACACTGGTTAACAAAAAATCACAAAAATAGCATTAAATCTCCCAACAAATAAGTCAATCTCAATGAAATTTGAATATGTTGTAAGTAAAAGGAGCTGAACAATATGCAAAATAATGGCTCTACTAACGGGATATGTCATTTGCGAGAAGCATAAAATAGATGTCTCACAACAAGGGGGCAACTGTCACTGCGTATCGGAGATCAGAAATCTAGTACAGCGAAATTGCAACAATAGCCTCCAGGCATCATTTGACCGAACAATTTCGATGGCGAACTATTGGGAGACTAGAGGGAGTACTAAGTCAGATAAAAGTGGCTAGATGACTGAATATGAGTCCGTCTGAAATTCATAGACTTTGGTAATAATTTCTAATTTTTGGATATATATATATTCGGCATCGAAGAGGTTCAGCAAGGACGGCCACGCGCTACCATGGATGCCGATGACCGATATTTGATTCAGATAATCCCTCGCTGCAATATCCGGGATATTGGTATCTAGATCAACCGTGCGTCAAAGGCTTCACGAACGTGATCTTTATCCGAGGCGACTATTCCCGCTCACGTCACGCCATAGACAGCGACGTTTGCAATGGGCACGTCAACATGTCCATGGGATAGTGTTGTAAGGATGGGAAAACCCTGTTTATTCCCGAGAATAAACCTAGTTTTTTTCTCATGGAAATTTTGAAAATTCCCGGGAATTTTCTGACTAGTCCATTTCTATTTGAGGCTGAGTTTGAGTGTAAGCAGTTTATTGACACATTTCTAAGCACTAGAAGAGATGCATTATCCAATGGATTGCTAGCCATTGTGGGATTCATGGTAAAGAGTAGGCAGATTTTCCTGACCACAAGGAGGATTCAACATTACATTCACTTTACTTCCTGATCTTTTTGGGAAATGACTTCTCAAGAACAATATCCGACGAAGAAGAATTTCCGCTCTTCAAGCACTGGGAGAGATTGAAAAACTTGGATTTGTCTACTTGATAATCAGACTCGAATGTAACTCTTATTCCTCCCTAGAATTGAAGGAATGACGTCTTTTAAAATCATTACTGGTCACGATTATCTTCAAGCTCATCTGGTCAGGATAGGACTTGCCTATTCTTCACTTTGTCCTATCTGCAATTCAAACCTATGACTGGGAAACACCTTTTTAGTTGCCACTCTCTTCTTGGTATTCGTAGTTCTTGAAGCTTTTGGAACACTTTGCCACTTTTGTGCTATCTTTATATTGTATTGGACTGCTAGAGGCCTTATGTCCAAGAGGACTTTGGCGATTGTAATTAAAAAACAAAAAAATTTTCCTGCTAGCATTTTTTGATGAAAAAAGTATAAGGATTGAAATAAGTATTTTTATGAAATAAGTATTTGTAGATTGCAATTATTAAGGTTTTATTCCGTTATAGTTTGTCGGATGACGTGTAGCGCTTAGGTGGGGAAGGAAGGAGTACTTAATAAATATTTACTAATTTATTTACATGTAGAATTATTTACAGACATCTAGCTCTTTCATTGCGAGCTCCTTCATAAACACTCTCTCTCTTTCAACTACATATACATCTCTTTACATGACATGTTAACTACTGCCATCTAGTGGCCACTTATTTTTTTAAATATTACAGCTTAATGTTAACATTCGGCCAGACTGACCGATTAATCTCCTGATTAATACAAACAATACTTGTAGACATTTATAAACTAAAAATAATACAAAAACTTCAAAATATCACAAAATAAAAATAAACATACTTACAAATCTTAACAATTCTTCATTAGACATACTTTCTATTTTTTAACCATCAAATTTAACAAAAGTTTAGAAATTACACTAATTTTACATTTGCTAACCTACTTATAAAAAGAAAAGAAATAATTAGTACATATGATGAGGAAATTATACACTATGTTCAACAGAAAATATCATAAAAGTTCAGATTTTCTTTAAAGTTTAATTTAAATGAAAGTTCATTAAGTTCAAAGTTCAATTTCAGTATCACTGGAATCACTTGTGTCTGGGTAAATTCTCCAAGGTTTTAGTTGACTTACATGGGCGGTGGTTGTGAAAAAGTGTCCCTTTTCCTTTTCTTGTAACTGAGTCACTCTGTAAGTGTCACCTGGTAATATTTGAGTAATTATCAATGGTCCCCTGTATTTTGGTTGAGTTTTCAAAGGTTGGCCTGTTGCTTGAGGTGTTTTCTTCATGACCACTATTTCACCTTTTACATAGTTGATTGTTTTACATCTTTTTTTGTCAAAATATGATTTCATCTTTTCCTGCTTACGTTCTATATTTTGAATCGCTTCTTTTCGTATTTCTTCAGGATCCTTACATTCTTTGGCTTCATCATCTGCTAATTTGCTTATTAGTCCATCATAAAATCTAGGTGAGTAACCATGTAGCATTTGAAATGGAGTCTTATTGGTTGTTTTATTAACTGCATTATTTAAATTCCGTTCGGCATCTTTAATTTTCAAGTCCCAATCTTTGTGTTTTGGATCTTCCATACTTGTAGAAATTGTAGCTAATAGAGTTCTATGGCATCTTTCGACCATTCCGTTTCCTTCAGGATGCTTTGTAGAGTTCAAAGTATGCTTAATTCCATTTGTGGTACAAAACTCTTCAAATTGGTGAGAAGTGAAACATGAACCTCGATCACTTATCAACTTGTCAGGTAATCCAAATTCGTCGATGAAATTCTTTAAAGCTTTCAGTACGTTTTGAGTTGAAGTACTTCTCACTGGTGTTGCTCTGACGAATCTAGTTACATTATCTATTATTACAAGTAATTCTTGATTTCCTCTACAAGTTTTAACAAAAGGGCCTAGATGATCCACATGAATGATAGAAAATGGACGTTTCCCAGGTGCAATTGGGTTCAGAAACCCCTGCTTTTTTCCTCCTGGAACTTTGTTCAGCAAACACTCAAAACACATCGAAATATGTTTTCTTACGTAACGTTTCATAGATGCAAACCAATATAATTCTTTTATTTTACTAACAGTTCGATCAACAGAAAAATGTCCCATGAGGTCGCGGAATCTAACTACTATACTTTTCCTCATTGATTTAGGTATTACATAAAGTAAAATTTCTTTCTCTTTAATCTTGTGTTTTCTATAAATCTTATTCTGCTTGAAAACATATCCTTCAATCATTTTCTTTTCAGAATCGGACCTGTCATCTTCATTCTTCTTGAATACATCTATTAATTTACGTAGTTCCATGTCTGAATTTTGCATCATTAAAACTTGTTCTTCTGTAGTCAAAGTAACACAAACTTCAAATTTTCTTTCAATAATACTGTGCAAAGTATCTTCTGGCTCTTCAACAGCTGCTCTGCTTAGTGCATCTACGTGTTTCATTCGTTCACCTGGCCTATGTCGGATTTCAAAATCATATTCTTGCATAAAGTTAAACCATCTTGCCATCTGAGGATTTGATGACTTATTAGCGTTTAGATACACGATTGCTTGACAATCTGTGATGATAGTGAACTTTATTCCTATCAAAAACTGCCTTAACCTTTCTAATGTCCACACAACTGACATTAACTCTAATTTACTCGAATGGTACTTTTGTTCAGTTTCCGTAGTTTTCTTACTAACGCAATAAACCATCCTCCAATTCATTTTACTATCTCTTTGAAACAATATTCCGGCCAATCCAATTGAACTTGCGTCACAATGCACCTCGGTTTCACCTTCTGGATCATAATGAGCGAGAATCGGTGCTTTAATGAGATTACTCTTAAGTTCTTCGAAAGCCTCACTTTGTTCTTTTTCCCAAACGAATCTTGCATCTTTTTTCGTAAGTTTAGATAGTGGTGCTGCTTTCAGAGAATATTTAGGAACAAATCTTCTAAAGAAACTAGTAAGTCCTAAAAATCTTTGAATGTCATGCATATTTTTAGGAACAGGAAATTTTTCAATAGCAACTATTTTACGTGGTCCAGGTTTCAAACCATCTTTACTAAGTATGAAACCAAGAAATTCAGTCTGTAACTTTCCAAATTCACATTTTGGTAGTTTTAAAGTTAAATTGGCTTTTCTTAAGCACTCAAATACTTCAGTAAGGTTCTGTATCATTTCGGTCCATGTTTTAGCTGGAATCAATATATCGTCTAAGTAACACAATACTTTTTTGTTGAACAATGGACCCAAAACAAGATTCATGAGTCTTTGGAATTCTGCTGGAGCATTTGCCAATCCAAAGATCATTCGCTCGAATTGACCTGTATCATCTGGAGTTATGAAAGCAGTTTTCAATTTGGCTTCTTCAGTCAAAGGTAACTGTAAATAACCACTAGCTAAATCCAAAGTAGTATAAAATTGGCTTCCTCCAAGACATTCTAAAATGTCATCAATTTTGGGTAAAGGAAATTTATCTTTGACAGTTTGAGAGTTTAATTTTCTATAGTCAATAACCAATCGCTGTTCCCCGGTCTTTTTCTTAACTAATAATACAGGACTGGAGTAAGGAGATCTTGTATCTGTAACTATTCCATGTTTCTTCCATTCGGATACAATTTCTTTTATGTGTTTCCTCTCTTCAGAATTGGTTTTATACGGTTTTTGAAAAGTTGGCTTACTCCCATCTACTTCTTTAATGTCCATTTTGCATAAATTCGTGCAGCCTAACTCGCTTATGTTTAAAGCAAAACAGTCTCGATACTTATTTAATAAATTCAAAAGTTCTAATTTTTTATCACTATCTAAAGATTTGTCGAAATTTATATCTTTCATTAATATAGGAGCAGGGCCGGCGCTAGGGGTGGGCAAGCCGGGCCCCTGCCCGGGGCGGCAACCTTAGAGGGCGGCAAATTGGCCCTAAAATTAAATTTCTCAAACTTTTAAACATTTTCTCTTTCTAAAATAATTGAGTTTCGATTCATGATATACTAAACTTTTTTGTTTAAAATGAATGAAGTGAAATTAAAATGAATTTTATGCATTAAGATATTTGGAATCAAACCCCTAACACCCTGTATATATACAGAGTGTTTTTTTAAACATACAGCAAAAATTTGTTTCTTTTTGGTTCTACTTTAAGTTCCCTTTCTATTGGAGGTTTTAAAGATTGGAAGTACCTCGCTAAGATTTTAAATCAACATGAAACCTCTAAAAAACATATCGAAAGTCAAAAGTCTTGGATTGAATTAAGTCAAAGAATACAGTACTCTAAAACGATCGACAGTCATTCACAAAGACTTATTACCACAGAAATAAATTATTGGGGCGAGGTGCTTCTACGAATTGTTTCAACAATAAAAATGCCTGCTCAAAATTGTTTAGCCCTCCGAGGTACAAGTGACAAACTTCACGATTTCGGTAACGGTAATTTTTTACAAATTATTCAATTACTTGCTCAGTTTGATCCAGTAATAGAAAAGCATATCCGCAGAGTGCTTAAAAAAGAAGAAGCTAAAGTGCACTATCTCGTAAAAAAAATTCAAAATGAATTGATTATTCTTTTAGCTGAAAATATAACATCTCATATCATTACTGATATTAAAAAAGCTAAATACTATTCAATAATTCTAGAGTGCACTCCTGATATCAGCAAGATCGAGCAAATGACAGTTTTAGTAAGGTATGTATCCATTGACAAGTCCAATCCCAAGGAGGTTTCCATTAAAATTAATGAAAGCTTTTTGGCTTTCTTCCGGTTGAAAGATCGACTGGATATGAACTTTCAGCTCTAATATTAAAAGACTTGAAACATTGAGATTGAATTTTCAGGATATGAGGGGAGAGGCTTACGATAATGGGGCCAACATGAGAGGCAGTAAATCGGGAGTACAATCTAGAATAAATGCGTTAAATCCAAGAGCATTTTACCTTTCCATGTAGCAGCCACTCATTAAACTTGGTAGTTAATGACGTGGCAAAAGCATTCTTCGAAGCGGCCAATTTTTTTAATATAGTCCAAAAAATATATCTGTTTTTTTCCTCATCAACTTTTCGATGGACCATATTATTAAAATATGTTTCCGGACTTACTTTGAAACCTCTAAGTGATACTCGTTGGAAAAGCCGAATAGATGCATTAAAACCACTAAGGTATCAATTAGAAGGGATATACGATGCTTTACTTGCTGTTTGTAATAACTCGGAGGTTGACAATTCTATAAGAGTTGAGGCTTCTGGACTAATAAGTTGTGTCAAACAATTTAAATTATTATGCTGCATTGTAATTTGGTACAAAACCTTAAATTGTATCAATCCTATAAGTAAGCTCTTGCAGACAAAAGACTATGATTTACCATCTGCTATGGAGCTCTTGAAAAATTGTAAAGAATTTTTCAAGCATCTTAGATCCGACAGAGCCTTTAATGAAATGCTTTGCGATGCTCGAGAACTCGCAGACGAAATTGACATACCAGCTAATTTTGAGCTCACCCAGCCACGTCATAGAGTTCGGAGAAGGAATGTTAATTTCGACTATGAGGCAAAAGATGATCCAATAGAAGATCCTGCTTTGAAATATAAGGCAGAATTTTATTTTTTTACATTAGATAAAGCTATCAATGCACTCGAATTCAGGTTTGATTTGATCAGTACCCACAGCAAGTATTTCCAATTTTTTTACAATATTTCTGATTTAAAAGATATTCCTCAAAACGACATATAAAGTATAGTAAAGTTTTAGAAACAGTGCTGACTGATGGGAATTCATCCGATATAAACACGCTTGACTTGGCAGACGAGAGAGTAGCTGTTTTGGCTTTGCTAAACAAAAAAGAAAGTCCAGTTGAGATTTTAAAATTCATATCGAACATGGATTTTGCTCCCAATCTTGGTATGGTTTTAAGAATATTGCTGACTCTTCCAATAAGTGTGACAAGTGGAGAAAGGAGTTTCTCCAAATTAAAATTAATTAAAAAATTTTTACGCTCCACAACTACCGAGGATCGACTAAACGGCTTAACAACAATAGCCGTCGAACATGACCTGGCTGAAAAAATTAATGTTAAAGATATTATAAAACAATTTTCAGAATTAAAAGTGAGAAAAAAACACTTTTAATTTCAACTCTCGGATTAAATGCATTTTTAATATGTAATGCAGTTTTAATATTTAGTGGTTTTATAATTTGTTTTACTTTTTTTTAAATATCTATTCTGTATTTTATAATTATGTACCAGAAATGACTCTTTCCTTTTTTTCTGCGCAACTCTAATTTTAATTTAGTGCCAAAAACATAAATAAATAAGTTAGTATTTTTTGCTAATCAAAACTTCAACATTGCTGATGATTGCTATTTTTTTACTCGTTTTATTTTACCATTAATTGTGGAAAGGGTTTAGGTTCTCTTTTAATTTTTGTTATAAAGGGGTGGCATTTTACCTCATTGCCCGGGGCGGCGAAGCTGCTAGCGCCGGCCCTGATAGGAGACTTCTCCTTGTTAATTGTTATAATTTCAACTTTTTCAACTTTATTGGATCGGGATAAGCTTTCCTCACTTACTTCCATTCCCCTACCTAAACACTGATCTTTCCTAATTTTTAAATTAAATTCTTTTTTATTTATTACTGGTACAACAGTTACACCGTCAACTACTTCAAGAATAGAATCGAAATTCTGTCCTATACTTTTGACTAAAATTGCCCCATTAACTATCGAATTTTCGGTTTCTTCAATTTTCGCTCTAATTAGATTAATTGAATTACTTTCGATTTCTGTCTCATTTAATGCTTTTAATTTAACTGCATTTTCCTTAATATCTAGTTGAATTTCGGAGAAAACGTTGTTGTTTGAGTATCCAAATTTTAGATTACCCCCAATACATGTAAAAGCAATGTATGGTAAATCTAACCATGTTCTACCTAAAATTAAATCGCATGGTTGGGAATTATCTTCTACAATTAATAAAGGAATACTTTTTCCAACTACATCGTCTATACGAATATTTACTACAGCTTTTCCAAGAGCGATTGTTGTAGCACGAGATAAAATATGGCTATTGGTTTGACATAATAAGTCAGTGCGAGCCTCTGGTTTCTTTAAAGTGTTTTATTCAACAGCAACAACAAGACTAGAGAAAAAGTTAGAAGTACAGTATGAAGAAATGGAATCACATGACCTAACACAGCGCCATCTATAGGAAATGAATATTAGTTAGCTTAAGTGGAAGGAAGAAGATGCAACATCCTCCAACCGCAAAAGGATAAAATTTTAATCTAGCTAAAATTTCAAGTTAAAAATTGAACATTAAAAATTCAAATTAAATTAGCTTGTTACAAATACATAAAGCATCTAAACATGTGCTAAGGAAAAAAGCATTAATGAAGACCAATACAAAATTGATATTACAATTTAACAGGTTTGGCAGTTCTCAAAGTTTTACTTAAAATACCCGATGTTTCCAAACGAAACAATCTTTGAAATGGTCGAACCACCTCACCATTTTCAGTTTTGACCCTTGCAACTCGGGAAACACCATCACGTCCTTTATAGATTTCAATGATTTTAGCTAAAGGCCAATCAACACGTTTCTTACCATCAGAGCTGATTAATACCATATCTCCCACCTCAAGTGGGGTTTGATGGACGTGTCTGGAATGTTTAAGGAGAGAAATATATTCCTTTTGAAAACGCGTCTTAAGCTTTTGTTTAATGGACTGGAGGTGTTTCGCACGTTTGCGTAGGTTCAGCACATTCTGTTCAAGATCCTCGACTCTGAATTCAGTCTGATCCTGTAAAAAGAGAGAAGGTGTTAGTGGCACAAGATCTGATGTCTCTTCGGAGAGGTAAGTAAGAGGTCTGCTGTTGAGGATGGCTTCACACTCACACACAACAGTATACAGTTCTTCGTAGCCAAGACTCGCTTTTCCCAAATTCCGTCTCAACAATTCCTTCAACATTCTTACCACTCTTTCCCACCAACCTCCCCACCAAGCGGCAGTAGGTGGATTAAAATGCCAGGAGATCTTTTTCAAATCTGAATGAGACACAATTTTACTCCAATCGATATTTTTGAACTCGTTGTTTGCACCGATGAAATTGGTTCCATTATCAGAGTAGATTGTTTTCACTCGCCCTTGACGCGAGATGAATCGTCTCAAAGCAAGAAGAAAACTTTGTGTGGAAATGTCCGAGACAAGCTCGAAATGCACCGCACGGTACACTGCACACGTGAAGATAGCAATCCAAACTTTATCACGATTTCGAAGAACCAAGGGACCTGCTAGGTCTACTCCAGTTGTTTCGAAGACGGCCGACATTCGCACACGTTCTTCAGGAAGAGGAGCAAACATTGTAGTAGCAGGTTTGGACTTAAATCTTTGGCAAATTATGCATTTGGATACAACTGAACGAACAGTTTTCCTAGATCGCAAGATCCAGTATCTCTCACGAAGGATTGTGACTAGAGTTTGTACACCTACGTGATTGAAGGTTCGATGAGTTTCCTCTATGAGTTTGGAAACAAGCTCATGCTTGTCTGGCAGCAGGATAGGACGTCTGAAAAAGTCATCATCACCTGTGAAGATTAATTTTGTCTCTACTCTAAGAATACCATTGGAGTCCTGGTATATGACAAAGTTAGGAGGAATTAATTTGCGGTTTTTTCCGAATGTCTGTCTTTGTATATAAATGAATATTTCAAACTCAGATTGGGCGATCTCTTCATTTGCTAAGTTACCCTTTAAGATGGTTTCACTACGATTATTTATTAAAGATTTAGCATTAGAAATAAAACGTTTTACATAAGCCAGAATTCTAACAATTGTAGAAAATTTTGAAACTCTATTAGTCCAATCAAAGAAATTGGATGCGGAGTTATTTAAGGAGATACTTGACGTAACAGTAGGTTTTAACTCAGTGGTTGCCAGTTCCAATGCATCGGAAAAATCACAGTTTTCAGTTTTTGGCCAAGAGTCTCGATTTTCTAACCATTTGGGACCCTCCCACCAACGAAGACAAAAGAGTTTGGGCGTTGCATCCACGAGACGCAATGTCTGCTGCATTCATTTGAGATGGTACGTAATACCAATCATCTTTTGAAGAACTCGAATGAATTTCCTTTATTCGATTGTTCACAAAGGTTTTCCATGTTCCGGTATTCTTTATCCAACAAAGAACCACTTTAGAGTCAGTCCAGTAGAAGGTTGGGATACCAGAGATGTTCAAGGAAGTTTTGACTGTCTGGACCAAACGAGTACCAATTAAATCAGCAAGGAGCTCTAGTTTTGGTGTAGACATTTCAGTTTTGATTTTAGTGATGGTATCCTTTCTTAGAGGAGCGACACGTGATTTTGCCTGAACTAATTTAATTATAACTTCATTTTCGCATTCGATACGCAAAAACACGCACGCTGCAAATGCCCTCCCACTAGCATCGCTAAACATGTGAATGGTAGTAGTTGACTCAGCAATTAATCCCCCGAAATAACGCGGAATTTGAATAAATTTCAAAAAACCCAAGTTAGAGAGCCAAATTTTAAATTCCTCTACAATTTCAGAGGGAAGTTTATGATCCCATCCCAGATTATCGTTTTTCCACGCTTTTTGCATTAGAAGCTTTGGAATGAGTGTTACGAGTGCGGTAAAACCGATTGAATCGAAAATTTTTTGCGAAATCGACAAAAGTTGCCTTTTTGTACATTTATCATTAATTTCAGTTGTGATGCAGTTAACATCACACGCAATTGTATCTGAATCGGGATACCATAAAAGACCAAGTACAGGAGAATATCTGCAGTCATTTAAATCCCGATTTTCACTTTGAGAAGAAAAAACCCATCCCGTAAGCTCAAAACCAGCTTGGGACATTACTTGACAAGCCGTCTTTGAAAATTGTTCCGACTCGAGATTGTTTTCGACGCTTGTCACTACGTTGTCAACGTAAAATGCATCTTTCAATTTTAGAGCGATATCATTCCCATTTTCTTTCATTTTGTCTAGATGGTGATAAATTGTTGCCATAAGCAAAAATGGACTTGATGAAAGGCCAAATACCACTCTACAATGTCTGTAGATTTTAATTTTGCGTTTTTCAAAGTCTTCCCACCAAAGAAAGCGAAGAAAATTTCTGTCGGAAGGAGATACGCTTATTTGAAGAAATGCCTTGCTTATGTCAGAAATCACGCCAATTTTATTCTTGCGAAATTTATTTAAAATATTGGGAATCATTTCAATATAATTCGGACCTGTAGCTAAACATTGATTCAAGGAAACGGCATTTTCATCTTTGGTCGAAGCATCGAACACGGGCCGTATTTTAGTTGTTAAACTAGATTCCTTAAAAACAGCTCTGTGAGGGAGGTACCTGCATGTCATTTCATTTTCTTTTTCGTTAACTGACACTAGTTCTATGATCCCCTTTTGTTCCCATTCCTTAAAAATGTTGTCATAAGACTCAAATTTTCCATTCGTGATAAGTTTAGAAGTCATGGAGCCTAAACGTCTCTCCGAATGATCTCTCAAATCACTTAAGTTAGGATGACCTTCAATCCATGGAAGATTTACTTCGTACCTACCATCACGAAATTTAACAGTTTTTTCGAAAAAAGACAAAGTTTCACTATCGATTTCTGTTTTTGTTTTATTTTCTACGGGATCTCTAATACCAAGAATATCCAATGACCAAAGGTCGCAAATTTTGCTAGCACTATGCAGCGAAATTATGGGAATAGCATGAGTAGAACTAGTTTTAGAGGATTCTGATTTCCCCATTACTACCCATCCTAAGTACGTTTGGACAGCGGTTAAACCATTGGGCTGTTGACTGATACAACCAGTCAAAAGTTTTCCTAAATAATCAGCACCAATAAGGACCGATATATCAGAATTATCATTTTCACTATCGGATAAATAAATACCAAGTTTAGTGAAGCATTTAGTATCAATTTTACTTATTTTAGGAACGGTACCACAAATAGTTTCTTTGTCCAATAATACTACTTCACACGAAAAGTTTCCGCGTATTTTCTGAAGCTCGGACTTTAAAGCTGAATGCTTAATTTTTTCCGTTTCAATACCGCCAAATAAACTATGCGTTAGAAACTCAGAATGGTCATGTTTTAAGTTTAAATACTCTGCAACATCACGAGCTATATAAGAACGCTGCGACGCCGAATCGAATAAACAACGAACAATTTTTGACCTGGAAGGGCCTGACACTCTTATTTGAAGTGTTTGTAATAAAACATCCGCTGAATGAGACGAGCTATGACTCACGACACTATTTGTCTCAATTTTGCTAATACATGTATCAGATTCTTCCCCTTTGCTTAAATTGGGGCATAATATCGGATAATGTTTTTTAGTACAGACTATGCATCGAAGGCTCATTGTACATTTATCAGCGCGGCAATTAATTCTTAAACACGATAAACATCTCTTTGCCCTAAGTACCTTGTCCCTTCTTTCCTTTAATGTAAACTTTTGAGCGGTGAAGCAGTCACTACTTCTATGCGTGGGCTTATTGCAGAATAAGCAATATAACTCAGCCCTGTTACGTCTATCATAGCCTCTTCGGGCATCTGTTTTAGTTTGAGTTGTTAATGCAGCTGCAGTCGGGACAAGAGGCGCCGAATTTATTTTACGATCGGATTCAGTTTTATTTATTTTATCTACTTTGGTTTTATCCATTGAGCAAAAACCCTTAGCTATTCGAATCCGTTCACTGCCTATTACTTCATTCCGAAGAAACTGCATGAGTAGTTCAAGGTCATTATTCATATTTCCTGATCGGGAAGTTGAATTCCTCTCTCTCTCCCATGCAATCAAAATATTTTCAGGAATAGAAGCTTCAACTAGTGGGTAAAGCATGCATGCGTATTTCTCTTTAGTTACACCCAAATTTTCTAAACAGCGCAAATGCGCATCTAATTGATCTACTAAGTTAATGAAAGGCATATTCTGCGATTGATTTAAAATAAGTTTTAACAGTTCGCGTACATACAATTCAATTAACATTTTATCATCAGCAAAACGCGCTTTTAAATGTTTAATTACAGATTTATATTCATTTTTAGAAACTTGATACGATTGAACAAAATCGAAAGCCTTACCCTCGGTTGTCTGCATCAGATAGGCAAATTTAATGTCGTCCTCCAATTTAGGATCATCAACAATTTTTTGGAACATGGTCCAAAAAGAAAACCAATTCTTGGGATTACCGTCAAAAGTTGAAAGTTCCAGTTTAGGCAAATTAATGGAGATTCGATCGGTGGAATCCTTCGGTTTATTTCGATTTGCAGAGCTTTGTAGGAACTCCTCAAAGCGAAGTTTCGCAGAAGTAAAATCATCACGGTAGTTTTCACACCTTTCAAATTCAACCTCTATGATCTCGGCAGAAGAGGAAGCCTTACCTTTGGCTGTTTCTTCGGTAGTTGAAGAAAGATATTGTATGACTTTCTCATCATTTTCAAACAGCCTCCCAGATTTTTCTTCCAGTATAGAAAATGCGAGGGATGCCTCTTTAACATTGTTGGCTGCGATACATGTATCCATATCTTTAATCGTTTTTGTTACAGCAGTCCGCAAAACTTTGCGTTGAATCAAACAGCTGTCATCCATAATTCCTTTTCGGAAATTCCAATTTGAGCGTAAAATATTTGAGCGGAAATTCCAATTTGAGCGGGTAAATATTGCTCGAAATTCAGTTGCAGTGCCAAATACTGCGCGAATTTAACGTTGGGCGCCAGATGTTGTAGCACGAGATAAAATATGGCTATTGGTTTGACATAATAAGT
>JAPDSC010154501.1:2408-18341 GCA_026290005.1 Latrodectus geometricus
AAAATATTTCTTTAAAAAATTAATATACATGAAGGCTAACCAGAAATCGGTATTTGAATTAAATTCCTTGTAATGGTTTCATTTGTTAAGATGTGCTCTCACAATATAACCATTTAATTATAAATTTGCTCAAGATAAAAATGGATAGAAATATTGCTTTTTAATTAAATCATTTAATTATGAATAAGAAAATTTTCCATTACTATTATTATTGCTTATAATATTTTCTATAGTAAATGTTTATATGAAAGCATAAAATTATTTAAAATATGAAGATATATAATATTGAGCTATGAATAATTGCAATATTTCGTAAATATTATTATATATAGGATTCAATTGTGGAACTTTATACTTAATTTCTATCTCCTTATTAAATGGGAGAAAATGTAACTATTACAATCTTAAAACTATTTGTTCTTTTTTCAAAATGGATCATAAAAAGTTATTGTAGTTATTTTTCCAAAATAATAAAAACTTTTTCTGAATATTAATTAGGGAATTAAAAAAAGTGTAAAAAGGAGAAAAACTGAAAATGGTAATATAATTAAGAATATTGTGTAATTGTGAAAAACATTATTTTTTATTTATTATGTAAATCTTTCTTGACAAAAGAAATTAGTTAAAGTTAGGTTTTTTTGTAGTTCAGCAATTTAATTTTGATATTTGATTGCAGTATATAATAAACATACATAAATTTCTTCATTTATTATTTTTTTCTAAAATATTTGTAAATATTTAACATGAAATTCAAAAAAAGAGTCTGTTTTTTGGCATTTTAGGTGACTATAACCTGCATTTCAAAAATATGTTTGATTTTTTCCCCCCATTTTCAATGAAACTGTATAACTTTTTTAAATAATATTTAGAAAAATGAAAATAAATTAAGTTAAAGTCAAAAATATTAAAAAAAATTATTGAATAATTTTGTTTTCAATAACCATAGTTGTGTTTTTGAATTTTTTTTTATCTGTTTTAAGAAAAGTATAATTCAAATATTTTTACATATGTCTATATTCTTCATCAAAATTTAAATGAAAAATATAATCAATTTCAATTTAAATATTCGAAATGCCATATAAAAGAAATGTGGCATTTTAATAACATACTTTTTCATTTGTTTTATATCAATTTTATTTTTTTATTTATTTGCTATTTTATATAAATGTTTTGCATTTCTAGGTTACTATTTATGAATGTGTGGAAGATAATTTCAAGCTGATTCAAGCATATGCTGATCCTGATGTATCCTTAAATTTGTCTGGATTTAAAGTTTGTAACCATAACTTAGAATTTTGATTTTATGAGAGTATTTTTTTTTTAAATTTTTTGATTCAGGCAAACCTAGCAAAGTATTTCAGAAGTGCATGTGCATCATAGCTGTATCCTACTGAATTGGCAGTGGAATGATAATTCTTCTGGCTTAACAGACCATGGGTTTGATTCATACCTCAGTCTTGGGTGTTTGTATTAGAGATAGGTAATACCTTTACAAACTAGTTCTTTCGAACCTAATCTTCTTGAGAACAACTAAAAAGCGGATATTCTTTGGAATTTGCTAGACTATTCTTCCACCTTTGCTATATTAATTGGTGATTCTAAATGTTACCTTTGACAATTCACATTCTGCCTGCTCACCCAATTATTTCTGTTCATTTCATTCTTCATGTTCAGTTCCAATTTTGGCTATATTGCTCTTTAGTTTTAACAGTTCTAGTTCAGTCGTCAACTTGCCTTCCTAACTTATTTCTTATACCTTTTGACTTCCTCTTTTGATTCCAGCTTTATCAAAAGTGTTAATAGCAAAAGTAAAAAATTAGGGATAAATTGTCAAAGCAGTTTGAATGAATTTCCACCAACGCACTTATCATGCAAGCATCCTTATTAAGATGTCACATTCAAAAAGATAGTTTTCAGATGATAGGCATTTAAGAATGTTGCAATGGTATAGTGAAACAACTAAGAGCATTAAATTTAGAACTAAAGGTAATGAGTAGTTTCTACTTACATCTTTCTATGCCTGGATTTTCTAATATTATAATTTGAGAGGAATTTTATGAAACTATTATCAAACTACAAGAAATACCAGATTCCCAATCAGCTTCATGTATTAAATTAAATAAATATTTACAAGAGCTTTATTCACAAAGAAACAAAAGAATTCTAATATGGTGAGAATCAAGGAAAATATTTATCCTACACTATATAATTTGATTTTAAAAATATTACACATCCCTGCTTCATCAGTTTAAATTATCAACTGAATCAGTTTGAATTTGATAGGCAGGACAAATATGCACTAAAATAAGAAATGGACTTTCTTTTGGTAAAAATTAAGTTAAACATTATTAAATTAAAATTTAGAATAATATATGACTATAAAATGATAAAAATAAGAAATTTTTATTATTAGATTAAATAATTTTTTGTATTTTCTATGTAAATTTTTAAAATTAAAGGTAATTTATATATTAATATTTTTTTCATATTTCTAATAAAAACTAATTTGTCTCAGATGTTTTTATATTTATTTGTAATTTAATTTTTAGTTAAAAATAAAATTTAGTTTTTAAGAAATATTTTTAATTTGTCACTGAAAAGTGAATTAGTGAGTGATGAAAAAGAACTGGTTCCATTGGGAGAATGAGCAGTTTCAATCCTATCCCCAAAATAAGCAGTTTTGCCCATCTCTAATTTATAAAGATGCAGTATCTATTTTAAACAGGAAGTTTTATTCTAATTAGCTTTCATGCTCAAAAAATTGCAATTGTCAGACGAATCATTCAACCCAAATCACAGCTATACACTTTAATTTAATACCTGAAATATAAATAAAATTTGTATTTTTAAAGGAAAAAGGCTGTATTAAATTATTTTGCTGCAAGTTCTTATCCATCCTCTATAAAAATGTATCTGGAATGTTAATGTTCATAATGTCAAAAAAACAATTTATCATATTAGTTTAATTATTAAAGTAAATAAATAAAATATATTAGTAATTGAAGTTCTTGACATCAATAATTAAAAAGTTCAGAAATCTATCTTAGAGATAGGTATTAATAACTTGATGCATTTTTTATTTGTGAGAATAAAGGTATCATTTATGAAAAAATATAACTAGTTGTCTGTTTTTTAGTCTTTTATATTTTTTAAACATTCTTGGAATTTAATTTAGTTATATTTTAACACATATCAGTGATTTTAAATATTTTTTTGTGTGAAAAATGATTATTTTTGTGTAATGGTAAAAAATGAAATAGAATTAGTTTGTTCTTTGTCATTTCTGCTCATTTTTTTTTTTATTTATTAATACAATTATGTCTTTATATTTTTAATTGTTGCTTTTGTTATAATTTTTTCTGAAAAACTTTTCTGTGTATTCTTTTAATTATCTTATATTTTACATATTAGTGATGGTAAATCAATAAACAGCTTATATTAAAATTTCATGCAAATTCTATATCTAATATTGTTGAAAATATTTAGCTAAAATTTTAGGAGCAAATAAATATTATACTCATATTAGTATTGAAAAATTGAATATTGGTATGATTGCCAAATAAATGTTTTATTCCAAATTAAATTTTATTGTTTGCAAAGGTAGTAAGTGATGCAAACTTAAATTTTTCACTAAATTTCAAAATTTTTGTGTTAAAATTTTTTTGTTAACATTTTCATTAATACTTATTTAGATTTGATAATCTATAGAAAATGTTTTAATAATTCTAAAATATTAAATATTGCCCATAGATTTAAATTTTTTAATAATTCTGTTTGACTAAATAGAATATGATAAAAATAAGAAATTTTAAAATAAAACTATTTTTTTTTTAAAATTTCTTAATAATAAGAAATTTTATAAGAAATTAATTTTTAAAATTTCTTAATAATAAGAAATTTTAAAATTAAACTTAAAATAAAACTATAAAATGATAAAAATAAGAAATTTTTATTATTATTAGATTAAGTAATTTTTGTATTTTCTATGTAAATTGTTAAAATTAAAGATAATTTATATATTAATATTTTTTCATATTCCTAAAAAAAACTAATTTGTCTCAGATGTTTTTATAGTAGTAAATATAAACAACTTACTACTTATTTAATAATATTGTAAATATGATGCCAAAAATTATTAATAGAATCACTAAATTACCTTTACAGTACCTTAAATCTATACCTGTTAGTTTTTGTAGAAATTTTTTATCGAGACTTTCCGATGACTTTTTAAATCTAACAAATTGGAAAAATTTATTAGAATTTAATAAAAAGAAAACTATGAAATTTTTGTTTTAAAATTTAACTTGAAAATGACAAATTTTAAAGTTAACATATTTATATTTTTTTTATTTTTTCATATTTTTCTCATATATTTTTTTCATATATTTCTTTTAGTTTCATGCACTATAGTTGTTATTTGTAATAATATTATAAAATAAGAAAATTGTAATTTTTTTTATACAAATTACAGATAAAGATAAATACTTAAATTGAATTGAGTGGAAAATAATATTTTATGAAATAACTTTTCAGTATTTTTTAATATCTTATCAGCCATTTCACCCACATGCTTATTGCTTTATTGTGATAAATTTAATTTTTACTTTTAGGTTTAGTTTATAAAATTCATTAAGCTATATTTCCTTATTTGTTAATAATGTGGGAAAGAGGGAAAAAAATTAAAAAAGAGATAAGTGAAAAGGATTTAAATATATTTATTAAAGTCTCCAGAAAACTTTTTTTTATTCTGTTAAAAATTTTGAATGTATTAGTAGTCTTATTTTAAGTCTATTCTGAAGGATTATATTAACTATGCCAGTTTATGTGACCAATTTTGCTTTTTATTATAACATTTTATAATTACAATTTAATCATTGGCTCTAAATACTTTATTATTAAATTTCAGGATATTTCTCTTTCAAATTAATTTGATTTAAAATATTCTATCTGAAAATATCAGGTTTTTTATTCTAACAAAATTTATGATTTTTGCTGTGATGGGCAATATTGTGTATATATAATTTTTAATATTTTTTAAATTTTAAAATTCAGAAATTTATTTTTGTTCTGTAAATTTTTCTCTCAGTTAAGGATAATTTTTCCTAACACATACAAATTGAAAAAAAAAATCATAGACATTTGCATAAGAAAGAATAAATATGACGTTAAAACAATTCCTGTTTTGCTGCAATATACTTGTACTGAATTATCTTACAATTCCTTCATCTGATTTCAATGACAGTTGTTTTGTTCTTAATTTATTGATCATTATGATCATTTTGAAATATCTTTTAATAAAGGATGCAGCCAAATTTTGTGCTTATCATTTCTCAAAAGTCACATCTCTTTTAAAATTATAAATGCAACAAATATGTATATATATATATATGTCTTATTTGCTGAAATGGTTTATAAATAATTGGTTATTTGTGAAATTATTGCATGACAGATATTTGATACAGTTTATTTTTTGGTAGAAGTGTGCATTAAAATAGTTATTATAATTGTGAACTTTATTTTATAAAAATTATTTTTACTAAATTTTAAAAAATTTATTTATTTGATTTTAAAATATATAATATTTTTATTATATGTTATATATTTTATTTATTTATTATATTTAATTATATTTTTATTTATTATAAAAATTATTTTATATAAATTATTTCATTGAAATTATTCTATAAACTATTGATGTAAATTAAAATTAACTTAACTGAATTAAAGACTGATGAAAACTTCTACACTTGTGCTTGGTCTTATGATGATGTCAGTGGGCATCCTCTGCTTGCAACTGCAGGAACAAGAGAAGTTATTAGAATCATTGGTCCAGCTGTTCAAAAGACAATTAAAGTTTGTATGCTTTGTTTTTTAATAAAATCATTGCATAAACCTTAAAGATATATCTTTAAATAACATTATTTTTCAGTGTTTAGTAATATTCCAATTTAACAATATAAATAATATTTAAAATCACTTTATGTATATAGTTTTTTTTAAAAAAAATAATTTTTGAGTTATGTGTCTATAAATTTTAATTTTGTTAAATATAATAAAATGTTATTGAAGGTATTGCCATTTATTATCATAAGCATTTTTCAGTATTCATGCATTAATTCATAAATATTAAAAATTCCTCCTTAAGATGTTTTTTTCCCTTTTACTGCAGTTTGATTATTTTATAAAATTTGGCAATACTTAAAAATTATCAGGAAAATCTCAAATTTTCTTGTTGACAAACATGAGAAAAATTACTTAATATATATTTTTTCATTTTACATTAAAATGTAATTTTACAAAGCTCATTAGATGACTCCATTTTCAAAAGTTTTTGTGATTTTCATTCAAAATTTACCTGTCCATTTTTTATCACTTAAAAATCAATCTAAATGTATATAAATATTACTTATAATATCTCAAAAAGAAGAAATTTTTATGCTAGAAATTATGAATTTTAATTAGAATAAACTTTTAATTTTTAGTATAAAAATTGTAATAAAGATCAGATCTGAAAATTCTTAATTCAGAAATATATGAAATCTTAAAACTGATAAATAATAATGAAAATATATTGATCATTTACAGAAAGAAATTATTTATAATTCATGCAATTTTCATTTTATTTTCTACCAAATGTTTGTGAGGTCATTTAGTGGATAGTAAAATGAAATCAACATAAGATGAATTAAAATTTTACTTTAGTGGTATGAAGAGAAAAAATTATGTAATTTCTTATAGAGTCAGGATGTCAAATATTGCAAATGATTTTTTTTATAAGGCTGAGGAAATATTTCAGAGTATATTATTTTGTATTTTAAGTAATCTAATTTTGATGTATTTTAATTTATAAAGATTTTCTATTTGTATTTTAATTTATTAAAATTTTGTATTTTTGTGAAGATTTTGTTTTTTCTTTTAAATATAAAACAAAAACTTATGAAACCTTATTTTTACATATATTTTTCGTAACTCATGAATAAATACAGGCATACTTTTGAGGAAAAAATCCCAGTACTGTTTTAATTAATAACTAGAACAAGTGTTATTACTATGAAGTTCCTCAAAATTTTAAGCTGTGATCAAAATACAAAGTTGACCTCAGAGCTGAGCTACTATACTTCACATTGCTTCGCATAAATGATGGAACAACTTGTTTATAATGCATGCCCAAATTGACAAAATTTTTGGCAGAAAATTTTTATCTGAATCAATTTTTCAGAAATTTATTGAGGGCATTCAGTAAAAATTCTTAATTAATAAAAATTTAATTTGAACTGTAGATCATCATATTAAAATTATTTAATTCATCTTGTATTCCCTATATAGCTATTAAATATGCCTTTCAAAAATTTTAAAATAAAAAAAAAAGCAGAAGAAAATATTTGTTTTATTTTTTCGAATTAATTGCTTTTTTAATGCATGTATTTAATACATTCCCAATTATTTTTATATTAAATATTCTATATGTATCTCAGATATTCTATAAAGTTTAATACAATTTTTTTTATTGAAAATTACCACTTTTATGTGTATAAATAAATGGTATTTTTATATAATAGCAGGGCCGGCGCTAGGGGTGGGCAAGCCGGGCCCTTGCCCGGGGCGGCAACCTTAGAGGGCGGCAAATTGGCCCAAAAATTAAATTTCTCAAAGTTTTAAACATTTTCTCTTTCTAAAATAATTGAGTTTTGACCCATGATATACTAAACATTTTTGTTTAAAATTAATTATATTTTTATGCATTAAGATATTTGGAATCAAACCCCTAACACCCTGTATATGTACGGGGTGTTTTTTAAACATACAGCAAAAAATTGTTTCTTTTTGGTTCTACTTTAAGCTCCCTTTCTATTGGAGGTTTTAATCATTGGAAGCACCTCGCTAAGACTTTAAATCAACATCCTCTAAAAAACATATCGAAAATCAAAAGTCTTGGATTGAATTAAGTCAAAGAATACAGAATTCTAAAACGATTGACAGTCATTCACAAACACTTATTACCGCAGAAATAAATTATTGGGACGAGGTGCTTCTACGAATTGTTTCAACAATAAAAAGGCTTGCTTAAAATTGTGTAGCCCTCCGAGGTACAAGTGACAAACTTTACGATTTCGGTAATTTTTTACAAATTATTCAATTACTTGCTCAGTTTGATCCAGTAATGGAAGAGCATATCCGCAGAGTGCTTAAAAAAGAAGCTAAAGTGCACTATCTCGGAAAAGAAATTCAAAATGAATTGATTATTCTTTTAGCTGAAAATATAACATCTCATATTATTACTGATATTAAAAAAGCTATATATTATTCAATAATTCTAGAATGCACTCCTGATATCAGCAAGATCGAGCAAATGACAGTTTTTGTAAGGTATGTATCCATTGACAAGTCCAATCCCAAGAAGGTTTCCATTAAAATTATTGAAATAGGCTTTCTAGGCTTAGTTCCGGTTGAAAGCTTAGGCTTTCTTCCGGTAGAAAAATCGACTGAATATGAACTTTCAGATCTAATACTTAAAAGACTTGAAACATTGGGATTGAATTTGCAGGATATGAGGGGACAGGCTTACGATAATGGGGCCAACATGAGAGGCAGTAAATTGGGAGTACAATCTAGAATAAATGCGTTAAATCCAAGAGCATTTTACCTTCCATGTAGCAAATACTCATTAAACTTGGTAGTTAATGACGTGGCAAAAGCATCCTTCGAAGCTGCCAATTTTTTTAATATAATCCAAAAAATATATCTGTTTTTTTCCTCATCAACTTTTCGATGGACCATATTATTAAAATAAGTTTCCAGACTTACTTTGAAACCTCTAAGTGATACTCGTTGGGAAAGGCGAATAGATGCATTAAAACCACTAAGGTATCAATTAGGAGGAATATACGATACTTTACTTGCTGTTTGTAATAACTCGGAGGTTGACAACTCTATAAGAGTTGAGGTTTCTGGACTATTAAGTTGTGTTAAACAATTTAAATTCTTATGCTGCATTGTAATTTGGTACAAAATCTTAAATTGTATCAATCCTATAAGTAAGCTCTTGCAGACAAAAGACTATGATTTACCATCTGCTATGGAGCTCTTCAAAAATTGTAAAGATTTTATCAAGGATCTTAGATCGGACAGAGCCTTTAATGAAATGCTTTGCGATACTCTAGAACTCGCGGACGAAATTGACATACCAGCTAGTTTTGAGCTCACCCCAGCCATAGTCATAGAGTTCGAAGAAGAAATGTTAATTTTGACTATGAGGAAAAAGGTGATCCAATAGAAGATCCTGCTTTGAAATATAAGGCAGAATTTTATTTTTTATATTAGATAAAGCTATCAATGCACTTGAATCCAGGTTTGATTTGATCAGTACCCACAGCAACTATTTCCAATTTTTATACAATATTTCTGATTTAAAAGATATTCCTCAAAACGACATATAAAGTATTGTAAAGATATAGAAACAGTGTTGACTGATGGGAATTCATCCGATATAAACGCACTTGACTTGGCAGACGAGATAGTAGCTGTTTTGGCTTTGCTAAACAAAAAAGAAGGTTTTGTTGAGGTTTCTAAATTCATATCGAACCTGGATTTTGCTCCCAATCTTGGTATAGTTTTAAGAATATTGCTGACTCTCCCAATAAGTGTGGCAAGTGGAGAAAGGAGTTTCTCCAAATTAAAATTAATTAAAAAAATTTTTACGCTCCACAACTACCGAGGATCGACTAAACGGCTTAACAACAATAGCCGTCGAACATGACCTGGCTGAAAAAATTAATGTTAAAGAAATTATAAAACAATTTTCAGAATTAAAAGTGAGAAAAAAACACTTTTAATTTCAACTCTCAGATTAAATGTATTTTTAATATGTAATAAAGTTTTAATATTTAGTGATTTTATAATTTGTTTTTCTTTTTTTAAAATATCTGTTTTGTATTTTATAATTATGTACCAGAAATGACTCTTTCCTTTTTTTCTGCGCAACCCTAATTTTAATTTAGTGCCAAAAACATAAATAAATAAATTAATATTTTTTTGCTAATAAAAACTTCAATATTGCTGATGATTGCAATTTTTTTACTCGTTTTATTTTACCATTAATCGTGGTTTAGGTTAACTCTTTTAATTTTTGTTATAAAGGGGCGGCATTTTACCTCTTTGTCCAGGGCGGCGAAGCTGTTAGCGCCGGCCCTGATAATAGCATATATAGTAGTCTATATCTGGATTTCGGAACAGAAGTAAACCATAAAAATATTGGTTTCTTTTTGGTTTGGTATATTATCAGTCATTTTTTCACTGTAACCAGCACCAACAAGCTCAATTGTACCCGTGCCATTCTACTAAAGATTTTTATTTATGACTTGTTAAAATCTTAATGCAAAGATTTTAGCTCATCTTTAGTGGAAAATAATTAAGATTATTATTTTGCACACAGTAAATTTAAATTGTTGATAATCCACAATCTCTAACAAAAGCATATTATATTATATGTGATTGTTTAAAGAATTATTGTTAGTAGTTGTGTTTTAAAATGCACTCATAAGTATCTGAGAATATAATCAATGATATATTATGTCAATTAAATCTGAGTGTGCCTTTTAATAATATGTAAATACATAACACTTCTCAGTCTTAAATCATTATCTCTTTAACTGCTAATTCTCATTAACATGATAATATATTACTAAATGTACTCAATTTTTGTATAAAATAGCAATTGCCATGGTGAATAAGGATATAGTCATTTGATATGTATAAAAAAAATAAAAAAAATAAAAATTAAGTATAATTGCTTAACTTTATTCTTCTTATGTTGAAACTAATTATATTACAATCATTCAAGGAAAATGGGAGAAAAAATTAACTGACCAGCTTGGAAAAAATTAGTTAACAGCAATGCTAGAATAACAAAGATAGTAGAATTGTGTGTACTTAACCCTCACTGAGTTAAAATCTTTTATATGGTCTTCTAGATTACCACATGTTACAATAGAATATATTTGAGATTTATTAAGTTGCCATTTTTAGCTCAATAGTGTTGACTGTGGATTAATTTATTAATTATTCATTTATGGCAGAATTTGTACCAGACAATTATAATGAAACTTATTTGGCTCCATATAGGATTTTGAAATTTCTGTTTTATGTATCATAATTTGTAATCTTTTGAAATGAAATAATTTTTCATCTGAAATCTTTATTTTTTTATTCATTCAAACATAGTATATTTCTAGTTGTATAGTTTTTAACTACTTATAATTTGTGAAATAAAAATGTATTAGGCAAGTTTTACAGTTTATATTTCTTTTTTAAAATATTTATATTAATTGTATAATGTATGAAGGTAAAATATTAAAAAATGTGTTTTTTCCTGTTTTCTTAACATGTTTAATGTCAAAAAGAATTTGTTTTCATTAAATCATTTTGAAATCTTGATTTTTGAATTTTAAAATTTTCGGTTCTGTAAAAAATTCTATTATATATTTCTACTACTCTTTGATTTTGTTTTAAAGAATTTCCAATTTTTTACAGACACTATTCTTGTTAGATTTTATGCAGTTAGACTATACCATGCATATTATATACACACACACACACACACACACACATATATATATATGTATATATATATATATATTATTAATATATGTATTTATGCACATTTTTTTCAGTATTATATTTGAAAATATATTGAAAAATTTTTAGTTTTCCCACACTAGTTCGTAATTATATTTAAATTTTATGTTAAGATATTGTGTTATTAAATAATTTTATACTAAAATTAAGAGTGATTATGTTCTTGTTTATAAATGAATTATAAATTTAATTTTTTACTGTAATAAAACTTGCTAACATAATAATATTTTTCAATTTTTATGCAGTTAATTTACAATAATTTGGAATTGCATAAATAGATGAAATATCAAAATAAAATTGCATATTTAAATTATTTTAGTTCATAATTATTTTTAATTAATTTTATATATTTTAAAATTAATTTAAAAAATATATTAAAAAGGTAAAAGTTTTTTTAGTCTGGAAACAAGGCACTAAAACATGTTATAAATAAAATTATTTTATTTCTTCTCATTTTTAGTACTTAGACTTAATATGTGCTAATATTTGTTACTAGTAAATTATTTTCAATTTTTAAATAATTAGTCTTAAATTTAATACAAATATATAGCTGGCAACTTGTATCGTTTGTCCATAAAATGTTGTTTTGATTGAATTGTTAGACCTTACTACAATGTAATAAAATCATTAATTCATACTGTTGTCAGTTTGAAAACATATAGCTTTCTCAACTGTTTCTCAAAGTTAAAAACTCAAAAAAAAATAAATAAATAAATAATAATAATAATATAATAAATAAATAAATAAAAATTAAAAAAATCAGTGTACTAGTACACAATGCAAATAGAAGCAAATCCTACACAACTGCCCTTAATCTGAAGGAAGGCTCTTGTATACAACATTAAAATTTTCTAGAAAATGGAAAAATTAAGAAAATTAAACAAAAGTTTTTTTGAAATTTTGAGAAAGACATACAAAAAAAAAAAAAATCAGAATGCACCAGCTGCTATCGAACTGATTGGTCAGCAGTCCAGTGCTTTACCAATTTTTTTTTTTATTTAACAATGAGTTTATTTGTAATACAAAATGAAAAATTGAAGATTTTACATTAATTATTGTGTTTTAAATTAGAATTATCATTTTTCAAATAAAAACAATATAAAATTTCATAATGTGTAAAATTATGATTTTCATGAGTTTTAATTATAGAAAAAAATTGTTTTTAAAAGATTAAAATTTAGAAAAATTATATTTATTTTTAAACAATTGATTCAATTTTACTGAAGCTGTAAATTGATTAATTTAGAACTAGCATGACTATTTAAATTTGTATCAGTCATTTGTACCAATGCAAAATTTGGTACTTACCTTGTGCTTGAATCACCATCATAATTTAGACACACAATTTATAAATATTGCAAAATAAAAATTTTCAAAATATTTCTATTGCTTGGAGTATAATTATTATTTTTATTCCATATTCTGTTTAGAAAAACTGATATAAAAATCTATAAATAAATATTCTTTAATAATTTATTTTGGAAAATTTTTTCTGCATAATGTATAATTACTACTTATTTTATTTGCAATATAAATGCATCATAATTATTAAAAAAATTGGAAATTTCTGAAATTTTTCCGTCATTCAGTGTGAAATATTAATTAAACATTTTTCATTAATGTATAACTCTAAATTAATCTTTATTATAGCAGTAGATTATTCACATGATTTTTCATATTTTGATTTATATTTTGAAATGATTTTCTCTTTCCATTAATTTGAAATGATTTTCTCTTGCCACATAAAGATTACACTTAATGAGTGATTTAAACTCATAACTTAATGAAAGTGATTTAAACTCATAACTCAAACTCATTAAGTGTAAACTTTATGTGGCCAAAATCATTACAGACATTTTTTTTAAATTCAAGTCATTATTGAATGTTAAGTTTTGAAAATATTATATTACTTTTTTAAAGCATTGAGACAGGATGTGAGTAGAATTTTTCAGCAAATAAATGCTTTAGATAATAAGTAAATCTCACTGATGATCACTGATTGAAATAAGAATATTAAGTAATTTTTCATTTAAATGCTTTATGAAAAATTTCTTAGGGGGCATTTAAAAATTTCTTTTTAATTTGAAAAGGAATACAAGAAAATATTTTTTGTAATTGCTTTCTTTGTGTCTCCAAACACTTTGAGTTTGTTAATTAAATTGTTTTAAAAATTATTTGCTTGCAAAATGTCATCCTTGTTATATTTTACTTTTTTCTTGCTTTATGCATTTATTTATTATTTGATATGAATTCCTATGTTTGTTACATAACATCATAAGCTGATTTAAATTTGTATGAATTTTTTTAAAACTTTATTTTTACTCTAGCTTAAGTTTATCTCTAAGTCTAAGAGTTCTTAAAAAAATTTACATGTCTTTAATTGATATTAAGTTTCTAATAGTTAATCACAAATTTAAAGTTTCTCTTTGTGCTTTGTGAGCTATGGAGCTTGAGTTTTGTAAGCTTCAAAAACTCATAAAAAATATAAAATTTCGAAATTTTAAATCTTGATATGTGTGCAAATAAATAAGTGAAATGTACTCTGAATAATTTTTCATGCAATTCTTAACTATTTGAACTGATTAATCTTATTAATAAATTCTTCTGCAAAAGATGCTTAAGTGAACTTATATCATGGGATAATTATTTTAGAATAATGGTAAAGTCATAAAAGTTATTTTCCCCACGAATGCAGAAATAGTGGAAAAGAATTTACTTCTTGTAACTTGTGTAAAAGGAATTGTTCACTCAGGTGTTAAAAAGAACTATTTTTTGCTTTTTTATACATTTCCACACACAAAAATTTCTACTGTTGATATATTTAAACCTGAAAAAAATCAATTTTTTAAGAAATTATTTAATTTTTATTAAAAAGATTATACTCTTGTGATATTCCAATCTTTTTCAAAAAGTTAAAGATTAGTGACAAAAATATTCTGCATGAAAAGAAAAATTTGTTTTATAATAATAATGCATTCTTATCTATTTAATCAAATTTAAACAAGTAAGAATCTATTCTTCATTTATTAAAATTATTAAAAAAGCATATTTTTAAAAGAACACTACTCATATAATAAGTGAATATTATTTTATTTTTTTTGCCAGAAAATTCTTGTCACTGTTGTACCACTAACTAAAATCAGGAAACGAAAATTTGTGCATTAAATGCTATCATCAAAGTTTTTTACTGTGATTACTGCCAAAAGCTCAGAATATCTTTTTCATGTCATGGAAACAGTATTGTTGTCATGGAATCATGGTTGGTTGTGAAATTAAAAATTAGGAATTGATTTATTAATATGTGAAAAGATGGAATATTTTTAATTTGTCAAGATTTATTTTGATACAGGATAGTACTATAAAATTTCTGTTGCTGCATTTAAAAACATTGAAACATGCACAAGTGGTAAATGTAAATTAATTGATTGTACCCAAGTTTGCCTACGTAAACTATTTAATAAAATTATTTTCTCTTTGGGTACCTTAAAAATGACTTTAAATTATCTAAACTTTCTCATTATGTTATATCATTAGGTAGAGATAATAAACAATTGAGTTTCCTTGCTTTTTTTAATTTTTATTTATTTTTTTTATTATTATTTTATTTATTTTATTTTTTTAAAAAAGGTCCTGATCAAATGAAAAGCTCAGTAAAATTAAATTCTGGTTTTTATAGCATTGCACAATGTGATTATTTATATTGCTGTTAAAGAGAAAGTATGATGATTTCAGTAATTGGAATATGTTTTTAATTCTGTTAAACGAAAAATACAACTATTTAAAAATTCATTATGTAATTCTACATTAAGTCTTTTATTTGTAAAGTCCTTTTTATTTTAAAATTGTTCTTGGTAGTTTTTAAAAAAATAAAGTAAAGACAAGAAGACAAGAACAATAAGGACAAGAAGCTAAAGAATGTGTGAGAATACAACTTACGAAAATGAAATTGTCTGGCAAAAGTTTTTCTGGGATGGCTGTAGGAACTACAGATCGTATTCCAGTTTCCGAAAGTTAGTAGGAAAAAAAAAAGGAAATGATTGATAGGAACAAGAAATGGATTAATAAAACAATTATTCTCTAGATTTCTGTTCAGTACATGTGAGCAAGAATTTATTTCTATTGAAGAAGTTCCTAATATTGATACAGCACTTCAATCTGTTGTAACAACTCAAAGTTGTGTAACTGGACAAGGATTTAAAAAGTGCTTGTGTAAAAAATGTGTAATGTGCGCTTTTTTAAGAAAAACATGCATTGAAATTTAAAGTGCAATTATATCTTGTTCTAATAAATAATGAAAAC
>JAPDSC010154503.1:0-11629 GCA_026290005.1 Latrodectus geometricus
ACTTTTATGAGTGTTTAATAAAAATAACAACGTAAAAAAATTCAATGGTAAGGAAAACAGAATCCTCTAAAAGCAGCTTGCAAGTGGGAGTTTTTACAATATTCTCAAAACAAATTTCATAAAAAAAATTTCTAAATTTAAAAAGAAAATGCATTTAAAAATTGTCTCTGATATAAGACCTTTTTATTCCTCACAATAAATTTTCATAAATGCTCACTATAACGCAGTGGCATCATCTCCATCTTAGCGTGTGGACAGGAATATCTCAGGTTCGATTCCAGCCACTATTGAACAATGAGAGATGGATATGGTATTTCTGCATGCGCATCTGTTGGAACTTATTGTAGGGAATTTTTCAATTGAGACACGTAAATACGCACACTTATGCAATATTAAATCAATTTTCTTACACAAAAACAATTTTTTCCTTGTAAAAACTAACTACATTTCATATTTTAGATATTATAAAAACAGACATTCGTTAATAATTTATATTAAATTAAATTTTTTTAAATAAATTTGAATTTTTTTTAAAATTAAAAAATTAATTTTAATAATTTTATTTTTAATTACCTTATTTTAGATTGCATTTTTCATTGATGATTATCATTCACTGCATAAATATTAAATTTCGCACAAATAATTTAAAATTTCAAATATATTGTGTAAATACATGTTTATATAAAGTAATATTTTTTATCAATAATTTAGGCTGCTAAACAGAAATGGCCTTATGATTCGTATGACGTTTTTCTCAATTTCCTAAATAAAAGATTAAAAATCTTTTTAAAAAAACATTGATGCACCACCTTTTATTATTATGAAATGAAATAAATGTAACAGAATTGAATTCATTTATAAAAAATTTCAGAAAACACTTTCATACCGATTTTATTTTCTAATTAATTTCCCCACGCTTATAATCTATAATAATAAAAGCAAGTGTAATGTGTCTGTCCGTCTGACCGAGCTCTCCAGCCAAATCTATCGCACGCAGGGACCTGGAATTTTTTACACGGAAGCACAAGGGGGCTGGCCACCAGACCTCGAAGCCCGATTTTCGATTTTTGAATTAGAAAAATTTTAAAAAAATTATTTATAAAACTTCTTCTCGATATCGCTGCTCGCCGATAGCTGATTCCGGGGTTATAGATAGATAATAAAAGCAAGTGTAATGTGTCTGTCTGTCCATTTGAAATTTGTTCGTTACCAATGTCAAATTATGGTAAAACTATACTTTAAGGTGGCCCCTTGGCAAACATGGCGATTTTTGTTTGGCTATCGTTTTTATTGGCGATTTTTGTTGGCACAGACAATGAATTCCCCTGTTGCTATCGGAATATGATTCGGGTTTGCCCGGCTTGGCGATCAATCGCGATTACAACTTTGCGAGAATCAAAGAGGCATCATAAAGTATATTCCTAATTTGAATGTTGTTAGCTTGGTTGTTTAAAAATGCCGCCATTTCCCCTATTTTTACATGATTGTTATTAACTGGAAAAAAAGAAATAAAAGTTTCATTCATTTAATGTCGCTGAATTCGGATAACTATTCCCTTTTTGACTAAAAATTTAGTCAAAGGCAACCTCTATGATTATAATGATTTCTTTTACTGAAATTCGGAAAGTTTTCATCATTCGCACTTACAATATGAAATAACTTTAATTTGAATCGAAGTTTATCTATAACGTAGTAAGTTTCATTGAATATAAATTAATGTTTTGATTGCTATCAATATTAAATCCGACATCAATTTTGAAACATGGAATATTATTGTATTAGTCTGCAATAATATAAACATGTAAGAAGTACAACAGCGGTAAGTTATGATAGGAACCATTTTCCTATTAACTGAGAAACTAGCGCCCTCTATGCCAAACTTTACAGAAATTTCTAGACGTTTCCAGAAGTAAAAATTGCTACAGTTATTTAAAACTGTAAAGGCTGGTTTGAACATCCACGTGAGAAGGTGCTACGTGGATATGATATGCGAGTGAAGTGAGACAATTTGCAGAATTTCACATTCTAATTTTGATTTGATAAGCTGCGTTACTGCATAGTTTACTTAAAGCAAAAAATTCATCACATATTTTCATTTGAGTATTTAATTCCCGTGGGAGAAGAAATGGATCCTAAAAAGCCTGAAGAAAAACCTGGTGAGAAAAAACCCGGACAGCCTGATGATAAAGGAGGAAAACCAGGAGAAAAGAAACCTGGGGAAGAAAAAACTCCACCTACAAAGTAGAGGATCAGCTTTTATGGAAGAATAAAAAAAAAAAAATGAAGCCAAAATTATGAGTGAGTGATAAAATGTTATTATATATATTTTAGAGAATAACTTATAATAATCAAGATGAAATCTTAATTTTGCATTTTAAAATTTGGACTTTACTTACCCTTATAATTTTTTCCGCCTTTAATAATTTCGGTTAATTCCCAGTGAACGGTACGCTCCTTATACGGTACGCATATATACAACGGTAATCATATATACAATTATAATTAATTGTATATAATAATGTATAAAATTATATTATTTGTATAAAATAATATAATTTTATATTATATAATGATATTAATTGTATATTCTATAATTATATTAATTGTATAAAAATAGCGTACCGTACACTGGGATACAGCCAATAATTTCTTTTTATCCCTTTTAAGTTATAAGTATGATGCTTTTTGTTTTTCGTGTTTGGAATTTTATATTGTTAAACTGGCTGATTGTGTATGTGTGTATTATAAAATTAATTCCATATTCTTTTGTTGGTTAAATTGCACTTTAGTTCCCCTACTTCACCAACTCGCGAATTTGATGCGCTTTTTCACTCATGCTCATTAATTATCCTTTTGTTTTAGTCTTTTCATTGGTCGCTAATTAAGTTTCACTTTGAAATAGCCGTAGAATTTTCGCCATGGCATCGGCGGTTTTGAAAAGGCGCCAAGTAGGGGACCTAAAGCGCATTTTCACCTATTAAGGACTTTTTCTACAACGGATCTAGATATTCATTTGCATTATGTCGAAAAATTGTCATCAGTGTTTTGAATCTTAGGTTAAAATGTGCTTTAGGTCCTTGGCATGAATAATTTTAGTTGGTTATAAATTTTGTAATTCTTGGTAATCCTACTTTGATACACTAGATACGATAAACGTAACGATTTCTAGAATTCTTATTTTGCCATTTCTTTCTGCCTGGACGCTTTTTTTTCCCGTTTGTCACCAAAGGCATGGGACCTTTGGTGACAAATTGAATCCTGTCTCCTAGGATTGTACCATTAATTTAATTCATTTAATGTTAATTGAAAATTTTATTTTGTAAAAATATTTTTTTTATTTAAAATGTTTGGTAAAAACAGAAAGTTAATGATGGAAAAAGCAGAAATTTTGTGATTTTTTGTTACGCATAGTAATGCCATTTGGCGACTTTATAACTTGCACCGGTGAAATGAAGAAGTACCCATTTTCATATTATATTATTGACTCAATACATTCTTCAGGAAATTCTAATTATTATTCATTTTAGCACAAACGAATAGCATTTTATTTATCATTCAAGTTTTCTCAAATTCTTGAAAGCAAATAAAAACTTTGAAGAATTTATTACATACACTTAAACTTTTTAATAAGAAATCGTTAGGAAATCAAACTTACATCTAATTTTAATTTATATAAAATATTTCTAATTAAAATCATTAAACTAAATAAATATAGAAAATGAACCTGTGATTTAATAAGCAATTCCGTTTAAAATATTTAGGATATATTGTTCCTTTTTATCGACGGGGAATGTTGTGTGTGTGGGGGGGGGAAGAGAGAGAGACAGTCTACATGTCCTACACTACTATTCCTGCGCTATTCACTTATCTGCATTTTCTAAATGCACGGGCAATGCCGGGCGGGTACAGCTAGTTTATATATAAGATGAAATAGCAATTCCTTTAGGTCATCTTCTTAAAAACAACAAAATTTTATTATTTAAAATAACTAATTTCATACATTAATTCTTTGGAAAAACGAAATAAAATAAGAAATATACTTACTATAAAAAAATCAAAATGATCAATTTAAAAAATACAAAATATGAAATCGCTTAAAATATAAATAAAAAAAATTTTTCCACTGTGAACTATATTATAAAATCAAAATTATATGTATGGAAAATTCAAAAGAGAGATGTTTATGAATTTTCCGAATGTTTATAATAAATACAATGAAAAAAATGTTTTCTTTTGTATGTTATAGTATGAAAATAATGAATTAAAAAAATTTATTTCAATAATGGTATCAAATACTATTTCTATGGAAATTCGTGCATAAATTATCTTATAAAATATATCTCAAATGGTTTTAAATATTTAAATATCAAATCTTCCCAAAATAAACAAACGCTTATTTCATTTTTAGTCAATGAGAATAAAAATTCGTTTATTTATTTTATAATTTTATTTTATAATAAATTCCTCAGTTTATTTATCAGTTAACTTTACATTTTTAATGAAATACTCCATTTTTCTTCGAATTTGTTTATTTTTCATGAAAAATTTCATTACTTAATTCCTTTTAACGATTTTCAACTGCTTTGTAAAGCAATAGTAAATCCCATCTCAAAATATCCCATTGGTTATGAAAGTTGCCTTATTTTTATTTCTATAATTTTAATTCTCCAATATTCGATTTTCCTGATTTTCAATATTTCGTCGAATTTACATTTGCATTTTTTTAAAAAATACTTAATTTTCCATCGTTATTAAATTTTAAATGCTTTGAGATCATTATAAACTATAAAACATATTTCATTAATTAATAAAGTTATAACATTTTTTATATGCTTTCACTAATTTATTCTATAATTCCCACAATTTTTCATTGAATTTACATTTTTTAATAAGATACTCAAGTTTTTGTGGAATTTGCATTTTGAGTATTTCATTATATTTAATTTTTCCGTTGTTACTAAATTCTTTTTAAATCTTTACTATCACTTTAAATTATGAAATATATTTCAACAGTTAATAAAGCTATAATACTTTTATATCTTTATTTTTTATTCAGCCCACTAAACCTCAAGTCTTTTAATACTCAAACTTCCACCAACATTACATTTTTTACAGAATTTTATAAAAATTCTCAATTTTTGTGGAATTTGGAATTATTTATTTAGTAAAACATCCTTATCTAAACTTGTAAAGCAAGTTATCACATTCAAGATTTATTTACTTTAATATAAATAAGGAACTATGGAACTAAAATATTCATTTACTCACCTGAACCTAGTGTAGTGAAATATCAAACATTTAGAGCGAAAACAGGTACGTCATTCGAATTATAATTCATATGTTGAGTTCCAGCATGTCAATACTTCGATCGTTTTCCACCTGTATTTATGCGAAAGCACACGTGCAACTGTCAACACTTTCACAAACGTCCTTGACAACAATATGTTCAGTGAAAGTATCTCTTACATCGGAGTTGCGCAGAATACAAAACGGAGAGAGCCGCGCGAAAACTTACTGAAAAATTATGAGGAGAAAGCAAAAATAAGAAGTCCGTGAGCCAAGCGTCTTTACAAAAATAAAAGGATGATGGGGGAAAAAAATCGAAGTCCAGATTTCGGAACTAAAAAACGCTTTCTCGCGCGCGATCGACGGCGTCTCTTCTTGTGAGGAGCGCGCTTCTCTAGTTTCTTGTTGTGACGCAGTGTTTGCGTTCGCAGCGCCATCTGTCTCGTTAGATGTAGGTTTCGCGTTGGTTTCGTTTTCGCAGTTGATTTTTTTCTCCGACGATTGTATTTCGTGTGGTTTAAAAGTAAAACTACTTCCTAGAGAGAGAAACAATGAATTTTACTAAATCCCAAATCGTTCTCTGCATCCATCAATCACTTAATATTCAAAGTAGTTTAGTAATAACTTTAAAGAAAAGCTATGGATATGCATAACCTACAGATAAATTCGTACAAAAATATAATTTGATTATTTAGCAGAAAATTCAGAAAAAAGTGCTTTGAATGCTATATTCTTTATTAATTATGATAATTTTTATGTTATAGTTAAAAATGAGTTTTATTTAATATTAATTTAGAAAATATTCATCATTGAAAAAGAATGAAGTGAAATTAAATGCCGTTAACCCTTCTTTGCATAATGGTGGAAATTTCCATCATAACCTATAATGCCCAAAAATTATATAAAAGAGCAAGTTCACTTTAAGTTGATCGTGTTTGGATACCTTTTTAATGTCCATTGCATAAAAAGAAACATAGCTGTCAAAAATAAACAAGTGTCATTATCAGTGCTTAAAGTTGTCTCATTCCGCTGTTTGTTGTAGTTGCAATAAACGTATGATTTCGTTTATAATTTTGTTTTATTATATTAGAGCTTCTATTGCTAAAAAATTGAAAATGAGTGGAAGAAAGGTTTGTAACACGTGTTATTTTCCTCTTTTATTTCTATTTAGTACTAAGCTAATGATCTAACTTTGGATGATGATGGAAACTTTTAGCATATTGTTTTTTGCTAAATTTATACTATAAATATATACTAAGATTTTTTAACCATTTTTCCTTTAATTTTGAACATGAATTATATCAACTTGATTAATTTCACCAATAAAGAAAAAATCATGCAAAGAAGGGTTAAGATTCTAAAAGATAAGCCATTTAGATGCATTTAATAACATACTTTTATTTGGGAAATTATTTATCACGATCATTGAAAGCTCTGATCAAAGGAGATGCAAAAAGCCTTTCTTTTTTTTTTATCTAGTGATGTAATCATCGATAGAGAAAATATTTAATGGTAAAAGTATCAAAAACATTTCAGGTACACACTGAAAACAAGGAAAATTAATAATCGAATACCCTTTGCAATAGAATAAATATATAGGCGAAATTAATCGTAATGGAACTCATCCACAAAGAGAGAGAAAGAGAGTACTACGTCATGGAAGAAGCAATGGCCATCTAAGGAAAAATTCAGTTCCTCGACAAAAATGACTATAATTCATTCCTCTAAAATTCAAATCTAAAACTAATTTACACTAACTCAAACATCTTTCTAACGTAATCGAGGAAAAAATCCTTTAAATTGTAAACAGAATAAAAATTGTATCAGGGATTAAGATTTTTTAAAAAAAATTAATTGAATACATTGGAATAACTCTATTATGTAAAGAGAGACCTTTTCTTGCATTCTCGAGAGTTACTTCTAGAATTCTCATCGCATGACTTCAGATAAGTTTTAAATTTCTTTCCGCTTGGTGGCGTTTAAAGAAGAGTTTCAGATCAGATTTCTACTTCATCACTTGACCAAGGTTCAAAATTAGCAGTGTCTTAATCTAGTGACGGGATGCTAATTTGAAATTCAAAATCTTTTGAAGATCTTTCTTATCTTTAAAATAATGATTTTCGGTACTGTCGACTAACATGCTGATCTAGTACCACAAATCATAATTTTAAGCATAAGAATGATTATAAAATCTACTAAATATAACAGATTTTTATTTCGATATTTAATCCATAGTTTAATAGATAGGCTATTTCGATATGAAGAATATTTTTCTTCAGGGTTATGCTCCTAAAATGTCAGTTTTATTCATACTGATAATTTTTTAATATATTTTTTTATTTCTAATGACGGGCACCCTTGAGCAAGTAATATTAGCCCATTTGCCGCAACAAGGCCGGAAACTGCTACTCATTTTGTCGTTACCCGGTGGGCACCTGTGAACCAAGTCACGGAGCTACGAGTAGCATAGCCCACGCCACACCACCACAAACCCATTTATAGGGCGAACCACATTCCTCCATCATCTGAGGAAAGAATAAGAAACACAGAGAGAGAAAGAGAAAGTACATCCATGCCCGAACCGGGATTCGAACCCAGGTCCTCCCCATCAGTAGTCAGTTACGCTAACCACTTGACAGGTTGGGCGGCTAATTTTTTAATATTAAATAATTTATTTGGACACACAGAAATTTTTTTTCAGCAATTTTGACTTGGTTAAAACTAAATATTTTTAAGATTGCGAATTTTTGTCAATTTTGGGGACGAAATGTCCATTTTTAAGAAAAATTTCGTTATCAAATTTATTTTTAAAAATCAGTTTACTTTAACAGCCATAAATTTATTTTGTATAGTAATTATAGAAGGTAATCAAAGTGAAGAATATTTTTAATTACACTTAATAAATTTAAAATTCGTCATAAAGAAAATTGTTTACATTTAATAAACAAAATTCAGTACTTTATATCACAGAAAACAATTTTAAAAACTTATTAAAAAAGTAATCATTTTATATTTATCTTTATATAATACAAAACTTCTTTAAAAATTCACGATAAAAATCAAATAAATTATTTTTTTTAAACTAATTTTTGATTATTTTTAAGAATTTCAAAATTTATTCAAAAATACTATGATTAAATACAAGTATATGTTTAAATTATAAAAAATTATTAAATACAACAAATTAAAAAGCTTTAAGAAGTAAGTAGTTACATTCAATAGTTTTAATTTGTTTATTATATTATACTTATATTATAATAAAAAAATGTGTATATATTCAATTTATATTAATAAATAACTTCTGATCATACATGCTTTCTGCTTATTCTCTGAAATTTTTGATGAAAATAAAATTTTATAAGCAAAATATGTGGGATATTAGCTCTTTTCCTTCTTAACGAATTTAATCCAAATTTCCAATAACTGTTATAGCTTTAACCAATAAGCCTAATCTTCAATCACTGTTACCTATTACTCGTACTGTTAAGTAACAGTTATTTCAAATGAGTAGAGTAACGGAATCACTGTGTCCGTACGAATCGGTATACGGCTAAATGGGCTTTCATTCGCACGATGATCAAACCGGATAACTATGGCCTCACAAGGCTACAAGGAAATAAGTGAAGGTCATCTGTGAATTAACGTTCCTCGGAAGGTAAAATTTTACCAAAAAATAATGATCACGAGTTATATTTATCCATAGAAGGAAAATTTTTAAGAAAGTAATCTTGCAAGTCAAAAACTATTTTATGCTCATTAAAATTATTTAAAACTTTTTGTGAATTTTTTAAATTTATAACAGTTAATGATATTAAATACTAGCTTTTGTCCCTCAATTTCATATGAAGATAAGAATTTCTTTAAGGCACAGTTAAATTTGTAATTAATTATAATCCTAGCTAAATTTGTCATAATTGATGTATAATATCACAAGATCTATTGTCACATTTAGTTTTATTATTTCCTCACAAATTAGAGTTTTAATTTGTTTTGTATTGCGTGACTCTCATTTGAAAGTATCGAGTTCGATCCTGGATTATCCAAGTCCATTATTCAAAGAATCTGTAGGTTAAATTTGTATCAGTTACTATTACTGTGGAATAATAGTAACTGCTATGAATTTAATCTACAAACTCTTTACAACAATTTTTATTTTTTATTTATTTTATTTTATTTTATTATTATTAATTTTTTTTGTTACGAATTTAACCTACAAAATAAATAGATTTGATAGAGGAGAAAATCTTACATCAATCACTACAAAGCTCTCTTTTGAACAGTGTTTTTGATTGAACCTAATAAATCAATTTGGTCAGAACGAGAATGGCTAGTTTTCCTGTCTTCCATCCTACAGTTCACTGGTTCAATTCTCATCTCAGGCTCAAAGTTTGTAATAATTCAGAAATCCCTTTAAACTACATATCCTCGTTGAATTAGCCCTTGGATACAAAAAAAATGACAGCAAAGTGGAAAGCAAATTAAAACTAATTTCTTGCTATGTCTCAATAAAACAAAAAATTCAATTTCGTAGTTTATAGAGAAAATACCATCGGATAAGAATTTCAAAAATTTTTTGAAAACTTCGATTATTAAATGGTAACAATGGCATGTGTATTAAGAATAATTATATTATAACTAACATAAAATTAGGTACAAAATACAGGCCCTAATTCATATATTCGAATCCCAAATATCTCTCAAAATTTTCAAAGCATTTACTAATAAATCATAAAAGTAAGAATGTAGATAACTACTGTATTTATAGGGAATTTTCAATTGAATTACAAAAACATGTTAAATTAAAGCTAAGCATAAACATCCATTTTAAATACGTTGAAATACTTTTTGTAAAACGCACAGTTGAAATTTATCCTCAAATGTAAATATTAAGAGCCACATTTTTCACATTTCAAATCTGAACAGGAAATAAAATAATTTCCCCTCTTAGAAGTTGTATGATTATTTTGTATCGAAAAGACAAAAACAAAGTAACATATTTAATATTAAAAGTTCTCAGACGAAGTCAAATTTGAAAACTGGGTTAAACATATACAAAATCAATGTAGTTATTTTATTTTTAACTGCATGTGCTAATTTATCTTAAGCGTGGAAATTCTCTTAAAATAATTAAGTATTATATAAACATCAGCATGAAAAGAAATATTTATTTACAAGGAACGTATATAAATGTCTTTTTTAGTTGTAGACTCTTTTTTTCCTTTTTAAATATGCGCAGAAAAATAGACCCCGTTAAACTAGTTTCACTTTAATTCTCTCAGTCGTATTTTTTATGATTATTATACTGAAAATGAGTCCAAAGCTGAGTATATATATATATATATATATATATATATATATATATATATATATATGCAACAGCCTTCTCTCTTTGTTCTACGCAGAAAGGGCAGATGAATACTTTGTTCCTTTGTCTTCAGTTCAATAGTTCATGGGTTCGATTTCAAATGTTATAACTATATAATGTAAAGAATCTGTCCAAATTAATGGAAAACCCATACAAAAGGAATTGTTGAACTTAATATGGTGTAAAGGCATCTTCAAGAACTAAAATCACACCATTACTTCTAGAAATGGACACATACAAGTTCTCTGTGGCGATAAATGGGGTGTTGTAGTATTTCTCAAACACAAACTGCTGTTGGTCTTGGAGATACGTTGGAAGATGACAGATTTCGCACTTTCTTGCAAAATATACCAGAAGGATTCTATGATGATTAAGTCTTGTAGGCAAGAAAATTTACATAACTGACAACTTATATTACCGAAACCATGATTGAATAGTTGGGCTACCGTGAATCATGGAATAATTATCTTGACAAGTGCAGTCTCCAGACGGAAACAATGTCTTCCCCTATAAAATGGAGTTGGTCCGCCAAAAAAGTGGCAAAGTCTGTAATAGTGACGTGTTCATATAATGTGACAAAAGGACTTACTCCCAACCACAAGATGATGTTCTAAATCATTACGGAAAATCTCCCCTATGCTTCACTCTAGGAAGAACACAATCTGGATTGTAGACTTCAGCGTAAGTTTAGCATAGTTGAAAATGGGAAGAAGCTGATTCGTAAAAGGCAAGCTCTGCTTCCATTAATTCGCTATCCAAATCTTATTGTCCTTTCATCACTGTACTCGTTTTAACATTTGTCACAAGGGATGCTGCAATCACAGCTCTGTCCCGGATATTCTGTTTATGTAATTCTCTTAGAAATCTATAAGTAGATATTAAATTCTGTATGTATTTATTCAGCTAAGCAGTTACTTTTAGGGCTGTAATGTTCCTTCTGGTGATCACAATCTTCCTCAATGTCCACCTACCTCTCAC
>JAPDSC010154503.1:14629-29183 GCA_026290005.1 Latrodectus geometricus
CAACCATTCTCTTTTTAATTTCTAAAATATAACAAAGTTTAATATTTCAACAATTGTTTAATTATGGGGATTCTATGAGAAAATAAATGAAATAAGTAAATTAATGAGTAGAATAGTTTGATTTTTTCTAAAATTATTCCTTTTACAATTTATACTGAATTTTATTTATATGAATTTAAACAACGCTCATCTGCACATAATCACACGTACTGTATGTGTCAGTTATAATATCTACCTGTTGTTCTTTTCTCTTTGTTTATATCCACATATAAATAACACGTTGTGTAATTTAGTAAAATAATTAAAGTGCTGTTTATTTTTCATTGATAATTAATTACATTTCTTGATTATTAAAATTTTACTTTTATAATCAAGAAGTGTAATTTTATCATATTTATTAAATTTTAAACAACTTGCTGTTTAAACTTGCTTTATTTTATAGTATATGAGCCATTTTATAATGTATATGTTAGTAATTTATAAAATATGTTAAAAGAGCGTTTTTCATTAGGTTGGACATACCACACGCTCAATTCTTTCATTCTTTTCAAGAAATTATCTCTATGGGGGTAGCCATAGATTACAGTATTTGTTACTTTATCAAAATACTTGGTAGTTTATCAAAACAATTAATATCACATATCAATACGATGCATAAATCATAATGAATCAACCTTCTCTGACCATTGTTCATATTTATACACTGCTCAAAACAATTAAAGGATATTGTAAGTTTTACGTAAAATAAAGATATAAGCGAACTTCTTTTGCTGAAAATGGAAGAAGAGAATCACAAATGAAAATTTTTCTGATTTGCAAACTGTGGAGTATGTTAATTTTGAGTTCGACATCAAAAACGTCACTTCAGCGGCAGTGAATGAAATTTGACTTTCAACTGAATAAAAGACAATGAAGGATGATCGGCATTCAGTGACTGCTTTGTTTTGATGAATACGATGTCTCAGCGAAGTCATTTAACCGATTCAGAAGCTTGGAGAGTTGTTGGTAGGTTAGAAGAGGGCCAAACTCAAGCCGAAGTAGCGTAAACCATTGGAGTGTCACAAAGTGTGATTTCTAGGATCTGGAACCATTGTTTGGAGACTGGAAGTGCAGGCCGAAGACCAGGGCAAGGTCTCAGACGGGCAACAACGCCCAATAAAGATCTTTATTTAGTGCTAACGGCTCGGAGACACCGAAATATGAGCATTACTCCTCTCCAACAACACCTTCGCTCGGCTACTGACACCACGGTTTACACTCCGACTGTCCAAAACCGACTTCAGGTGTAGGTCTGTATGCTCGCCAACCGATGGTATGCGTTAAACTAACATCAAGGCATCGTCACGACCGCAGGGAGTGGGAACAGAGCATATAAACTGGAAAAGAAATGAATGGAGCAATGTTCTTTTTCTTTCTTTTTTTTTTTTTTTTTTTGGACGAGTCCCGTTTTTCTGTTCATCCTGATAATAGGCTTATTTTAATCTGAAGGGACCGTAGCAGTAAGAATAATCCTGCGTTCGTGCACGAAAGTGTTAGATTTGGTGGTGGGGGATGTTGGTGTATGGTGACATCTGCATTGACGAGTGAACAGACGTCTATATCATTCGAAATGGACCTCTGGCTGGTCGCCGATATAGGGATGAGATCCTCAGACCTACTGTAATCCTACTCTGCAGCAATCGGAGGTGACTTCATTTTAATGGACGACAACTGCAGGCCACGTCGTGCTAACCTGGGGGAGGATTTCCTTTTAGAGGAAGGAATAGTACGAATGAAATGGCCAGCGTGTTCTCCAAACATGAATCCAATAGAGGACGTTTGGGACGCTCTAGGAAGACGAGTTGCTGGCTACTAACCAACCCGCAAATTCTCCAAGAACTCTTCTGGAAGAGTGGGACAGAATATTCCAACTTGTGATTAATAGCCTCATTGACTCCATGCCTCAAAGGTGTTCAACATTGGTAGCCGTCCGTGGAAACCATACCCCCTACTGAAAATGACTTCCTTTGAAGACAACACCATTTTTTTTTTCATATGAACAAATTGTGTTTTTTTCCTTTTGTACACAAATGCGCAATAAAATGCATTTTTTTCTGTCAAACATATGTAATTTATTCTCATGTAACCTACTACGTCTGTCGACCACGTATCAATCAGCTAAAAAGTTTCCCAGCCACAAGATCCACTTAAAACAGCAATATTCTTTAATTGTTTTGAGCAGTGTATAACAGTTGGTGGCTTTTAATGATCGGCAGAAATAAACAGCTGGAAATGTATTACAAAAAAACTAATCTAAATAAACAAAAGAAAATGTACTGTTATAACTAGTTCCATGATTAATATTTGATAAACTGAAGACAATTTGAAGAAAACTTGCATTCTTCATTAGAGTTGGTGTGTTGACAGTTTTTAAAAAAATTTAACAAAAATTAGTATTTAATCTGTTTGAATATTCCTCAAAATATTTATTAAATACTTCATGGACAAGAAGGATTAGAAAGAAATAATCAAAAATTGTATATCTAAAAATGTCGAATCGTCTTGACAATGACCAAGTGAAGTTCGAGAAATTATTCATGATTCAATGGAAAACATCTTAAAAACCACTTGAAGCATACTGAAAAAAATCTATATTTATTATTGAAAAACAATTGAAATCGTACAGGACCATAATTTAGGGGAATTATGTTCGAATAACATATCTCCATTTAAACAAATTTGTCCTAAAAATATGTTTCTAATATGAATTAAATATATGAAGTGAACATTGCATAAACAAAATTATTATAATTACTTTATTCATCCTGAAAAATACTTAAAATTACATTTTCTTAGGAAATAAGATGCTATTTTCAGTTTAAAGTAGTATGAAATTTATTAAAATTACCAATAAAAATATAAATATTCATTTTATATTTTTTACTTTTTTGTATTTCATATTCATTTATAACTGACTACATTATTAACTATTCATTTAACTATACTGCTCAAAACACTTAAAGTATATAGAGCTTGTGAGTTAACCTTGCACATTAAAAATTGTTCCGTTGATTGATACATTATTGATAGACGTAGAGATAAAAATGATATTTGTTTGGCAAAAAAAAGTGCGTTTTATTAAGTGTTTGAGTTCAAAAGGAAAAAAAGCAATTTGTGAATATGAGAAAAGCAAATAAAAAGATCGACTTTAAAAGAAAAATAATTTTAGTAAGAAGCATAGTTTACATAGACAGCGTCCACGGAAACTAGGACATTGAACATCTTTTAGGCATCTAGTAAATGAAACTTTAAATGTGGCGTTGGGTTATTCTATCCCACTCTTCACAAAGAACTCTTTCCAGTTCTTGAAGAGTTTGTGGGGTGGTAGGTATCCAGCAACTCGTCTGCTTAAAATGTCTCAAACATGCTCTATTGAGTTCATGCCTGAAGAACATGATGGGCATTATATTCGTATGATTCCTTCTTCTAAAAGAATTCACCAAGCTAGAAATATGTGGCCTGCAATTGTCATCCCTTAACATTAAGTCATCTCCAATTGCTGCAGAGCAAGGGATTACAATAGGTCTGAGGATCTCATCCCTATATCGACGACCAGTCAGAGGTCCATTTCGAATGATATAGAGGTCTGTGCGCCCGTCAGTGGAGATGCCACCATACACCAACGCTCCCCCACCGCCAAATCTGACACGTTCGTGCACGAATGCAGGATTATTCCTTCTGCCACGGTTCCTCCAGATGATAATATGCCTATTATCAGGATGAACAGAAAAACGGGATTTGTCAGAAAAAAATAATATTGCTTATATCTCCAGTTACCATGCTCTGTTGTCCACTACCTACCGTACAACGGTGCCTTGCTGTCAAGGTGACACATTAATGCATAAAGTCCAAGGTATTCTTCGGGAATACAAGCACCACTAGAAAGCCTGTATCTGGTGGATCAAAGCCCATGAGGGCTACAAAGAAAATGAGAAAGCAGACTTTTTTTTTTTTACAAAACAAACATCGTTAGAGAGTAGCATCCCATTCATTGAAATTAAATGACCAAAATCTCACCTGAAATATCTTCTACAACAGCATACACTAAATCAATGGCAAATTTATTGGGACACAGTTGATCAAAGGTGATGAACTCACTCTCTTCCTTCTAATGTACTTACCATTTATTTTATCAGTAATAATATCTCAATTATATTTTATTTTAGGACATGGTTCCTTCCTCATATTATAAATTATTCGCTAGAAATGATAACTTCTTATGTTCATGTAATTTAGTGGAATACATTCAGGTGGGATAATACCATCTTTGTATGTTATGTTCATGTGGTAAAAACAAAAGTTCATCAATACACTATCACTTTGATTGCCCTATTACAGCTAACAACCGCGTAAGATATTTCTCAAGCACTTTGCTTAGCCAACATCTTCAGTGTTGCATCAGACATAGACACTCTCAACATCGTATAACTAACATAATGAAAGACCTCATAAGTGTTAATAAAGTTTACATTTTCTTTTGTAAATTCGTTATTTGGAACAATGATTTTTATAATAATTTGAAATTTATAAATGATGCCTTTTATGTTTTTTTTTAATTCTATTATAATTTGTATGCTTTTCTCAAGGATTGTTTATGTATTAGCTATTTTGAGGTTATGATATTCGTCATTTTTGCTTGTCCCATTTCTTAACGATAATTGTAAAAATGAATTTGGTCATTGCAACAGTTTGGTATTATCTGCTCATTTCGCTGTTGATGACATTTTTAAAAATAGCAACAAACATGTTACGCATACAGAGTTTTACAAAAATTGAATAATTTCTGTAAATATAACAATTTAAATTTCTCAAATAGCTCAATTAGTTGATTTTCTGTAGTGTTTTTTTTTTTTTTTTTTTTTTTTAAATATTGCTTAAATGGGACAGATTTTATAGTCAGTCACCATTAAAACATAAGTAAATAAATTATGCATAAAATTGCATATATATTTGAGGTTGCGTGTATACTACTTAAAATGAATTACTTAAACTTTGTAAAACATATTTATTAACATAAGGAAAAAAAATAAGAGGTGAAAACATTTAAACATCACCGATGTCGCCAACGAGAAGAATACTGCTCGTTCAGATTGTGGGCTTATTTTATTTCCACATGTTGCCACTGCTGGCTTACAAACTTTTATTTTGAGTAGTGCTGCCACATATTCAGGATGCCAACTTTTAGCTGCTTAAATTTTATGCTGCTTAGCAGTAAATGTGATGCGCGTAGCTTATTTTTCTTTTTTTAATAGAATTTAAATGATATTAAATAATTTTAAACATATTATATGCCATATAATTTTAATAAATTTTGAATTTAAATTGGTATTAAATTATTTTGCATAATATATTGGTTGTTATGATAATTTATTATTTGTAATTCTGCTTCTTATGAAAATATTTATGTTATTAATAAGTTAAAACAAGCTATGTTACAAAAAATGGATTCATGCAAACTGTAAAGTATCAAACCACGGCCGCCAAGAGCAACGGCAAAGATGATAGAAACAACTGCAATTGACACATACACCTGCTCAAGTGAAATAGAGAAAAGAAACAATGATAATTATCGAATAAATGATGAATCACAGGAATTCAAGATAAAATTATAGTTGATGACAAGCAAATATCGCCATTTTTATCGCTTCAAAGGCTAAAAGCCACTATGCAATCTCGAAATAAAAGGAATGTAAATTTACCTAAAATAAAGCAACGTAAAACATAAGTACTTACCAAGAATAAAATCTTATTTAAAAAATTAAAAACAATTACTCCTTCCATAAACGAAGATAATGAAAATTCACCAAATAAAATTTTTAATACACCTGCTGATGGAAACAAACAACTCTATACTTTTAAATATATTAAAAGACAAAATAATCCATCTGAACTTAACAATAAAGTAACATAATTAAAACAGGCAAATGATAATTTAAAAGATAATTAACACACTGAAAACCACTACTACTAACATACAACCAAATATTGCAAGCAAGTTCAGCATTGATGGTAAAGAAAAATCTAAATACGTTAACTACACAAAACTGAAAAAAAAAGTATTAAGAATCTACAATGTAAAAAACTATGCAAAATTAAATGCAAAAATCATTATAATTATGAAAATTTAAAACAAATATTATATTATATTACATAAAATAAAAGGGGAGAATAAGCTACTACAGATTATGAAAATAATTTTACAATTTATCAGGGTGATCAAATGAAAAGGTACGAAACCACATGGTGGGTATAAATGTAGACTTTATTCAAAATATAAACCATAGGCTTCAGCACAACGATCCCCTTGATGAACAAGCCGCAGAATTCCTCCTTCCCAGAATTCCGATGGCCGTGACGAGACCCATTCCTTCGATGCGTCCTTACATCTTCCTAGTTGAAGTGCTATCCTTTCAGGTGTTTCTTCAGTGGATCAAACACATGGAAATCGAAGGGCGACATGTCCGGCTGTAGGGTGGATGATCCAACGTCTCCCACTAGTATTCGGCCAGTTTCATGTATGTGACTCTGGAGACGTGTGGAAGTGAATTATCATGGAGCAGAATCATACCCTTTGAGAGCAGCTCCGGTCTTTTGTTCTTGATTGACCTGCGTAGGCGTCGGGGTGTCTCACAGTATGCATCGGAGTTTATGGTTTTTCTTTGCTCAAGGAATCTGGTTCTCATACAGACTGCCGTATCATTTGGACGCCGCTTTTGATAAGAGCCTCTCTTCTTTTCTGCGCATGCTCCGATCTCAGTCAAAGATTTCAATCACACCCCGAGATGCCTCACTACTTTCTCCCAAGGCGGAATATGCAAATATTTAATTGTTACGTTTTTACGTCGTTTCGTATCGTTTCATTTGACCACCCCTTGTATATTAGAGGGAATCTCAGAAGATTTAATTGTTGACTCTTTAAATTAAGATTTAAGTGGTTCTGAAAAAAATGTTCATTTTAGGAAGTATACTATTTCACTTTCTACTACTAATCTCTAAATACTTTAAGACAACATCTGCCCAAGTTCTAATTGATATATTACTATTGTTTGGGATAGCACATAAAAACACTTTAATTTAAAACCAGCCGTCTTAAATTTCATAAAGAGATTATAAGTGTTAATATCCTTCGACAAGAAAATTTGATACTTCCATTAAAAAAGATGGGACCGATTCTTCATAATGGAAGTAAAAATCTAAAAGTTTCTAAAATACCGCATGCCAAGGTATTATTTTTTCCCACTAAAGCAAGTATCTCAAGACACTAATATCTATTCAGAAGAATCCAAACGCGATCAAGAAACTTCATTCGCAATATTCGAAAAGAGAGTTGATATCCATTGAAGTAATATAAATAATACAATAAGCAGAATATCCCAACAGAATAATGTTTGTCAAATGAGAAATGATAACAATCCAACTAACAGTAACTTGTGTAAAAAGTTCTGAATTTACAGCTGTTGCAATTTGGATCAATAGCATTTTAGTATTACTTTCTTAACCTAACCCTTACGTCAATTAGACATAAAATCCAATGCCATATACACACTTATAAGAATACTCTCCTAGACTAAAACTCACGTAGGCAAGACGCAATTTTAGATAACAAAATACCAATAACTCATTCAAAATGACTTTTATCACATTTCAAAAATATCTTGGACTAGAGACTTCTCAATAGTTGCCAATGTTTATGGGATAATTAAACTATCGAAAGATATACCTACATTTCACAAAATGGCGTTTACCAACTATTTATCCTCAAATTCATTTCTCAATTACCTATTAAGAAATCATGTATCATTTCGCGTATATTTTTATAGGATAAAGAGAGCACTAAGCTTTAACTACTTACGTAAGGACAAGGAGCTTTACTGAATTATATAAAGGAGCAATACTGTATTGAGAGCCATCTAAATAAAACAACATTCTTAAGTAGAGCTTTCATAAAATTCTATATCAACTATGCACAATGAAAGAAAAAAATAATCTTCTTTCTGCAACTCTTCTCCACTAAAATGATAAAATTATATCAAGAAAAGCAGAGGCTACGTGACCAATTATTTGGTGTCTACACATTCATAACTATAGTGGGTTGGCAAGAAAGTAATTTCTGGTTTTTATAGTGATTTCTTTGCGATTTGCCAGAAGTTCTTTTCTTCAAATTTCACAAATTTTTCGGCAGTAAACATCTGAGATCATCATTTGGATGTTTGGAAGCAGCTCAAAATAGGCAACACCTTTGTAATCCCACCAAATTAACAACATGATCTATTTTTGATGGAACTCAGCTTTGGATATGGTTTGTACTGGTTCATCATGCCTGGACCATGATCATTTTCAATTAACGTTATTGTAGAAGATTCGTTTTTCATCGTCAGTGATAATTTGTTTGAAAATAGAATCGATTGCATTATGCTTGAAATGCATATCACAAATACTGATTCATTGTGTTGGGTGAATTTCCTTCAATTCGTGCAGAACACAAATATCGAGCATCGTAACAAGACGTCTTTTATTATTTTCTATTGTTGTATGTGATACATTTAACTGTTTCACTATTTGTCTCGCGATTCAATTCAATTATGGCATTCATTTTGTTATCAACTTCAGAAGGTCGACCAGAACGTTGGTCATCTTTCAGTGAGAAATCTTCAAAGCGAAATTTTTTAAACCAATTCTGACTCGTGCATTCTGTTAAGCCAGTGGTCGCCAAAGTGGTCTATTTAGACCCCTAGGGGTCTATTTAACAACAGTAGGGGTCTATCTGACCCAAGGGGTCGAATGGGATCTATTGGGACTCGAAGGAAAAACAGTTATTAATACAAATGATCTTCAAAAATTAAACGAAAATTTTAAACTGCGATTTGTTGATTTGGAAAACATCGACATCCCTGATTGCATTATTGCGCCATTTTCGGCGCAAATTGATAACGTCGACATTAACATACAAGATGAGCTTGCTGAACAGTTGTCCGATCTTGAAGCAAAAACGCTTATTAAAAATTTGACAATACATAAATTTTGGACTAATATAAATATAAAGCAAAAATATGCGAAACTTAACGAAATCGCTCAGCCATTTATGCTGGCGTTTCCAAGTTCGTATATGGTTGAAGCCGGTTTCAGTCACGTTAATTCAATTTTAACTAAACAGAAATAAATTAAATGTGGAGCTTCGAGGGGATTTAAGGTTAAAATTGACTAATTTTGAACCCAATATATCGAACCTTGCCAAGAATTACCAAGCACATTCATCTCATTAAGAAGTAAAAAATCTGTAGCTTATTTACTTACTGTTTCTGATTTATTAAATATTTAGTCTAATGTATAAGTTTTATTTTAATTATCTGAAAATTACCTTTGTGGGGGTCTATGGAGATTTCGAAAAATCATATAGGGGGCGATGATCAAAAAAGTTTGGTGACCCCTTTGTTAAGCAATCAACACCATAAACTTCACACATCTCTTTATGAGCCTCAACCAATTTCGTTATGAAAATAAAAAACAAAATGTGTCAAAAATGGTTATTTTTTGAGCTCCATGTTAAAACAGACCGTAAAATGATAATTGTAAACAAAATTGCACGGAATCTGTTTCTATAGTAACCAAAAGCTATCGACTACCAAATCTCAAAAGAAAAAATTTTTGACACTGACTAAAGAATAACGAAACAAACATAAATCTATCTACTGGTGAAAACCAAAATTACTTTCTTGCAAACCCAATAATATATTGAAGGAACATTATCTACACAGATGATTTACTATTACATAAAAATCTAATGAACATTAGAGGGTGGTATGTTTACTTGACCTTATATTTTATACATAATTATTAAAGGATTAGTATATATAATCTTCTTTTCCTCTAACTTTTTTTTTATTATTTAAATTGTATTTCTTATTTTCAATAGTTTCTTTTAAATATATTGTACAGCTATCTTAACGCAGTTAAGTATATATAAAATTAATTTACGTAAAAAATTTGATACAGATCCTATAGTATATGATTCTGTAGACCTTAACCTCTCACCATTGTACAAATTATATTTCGCTAAACGTCTGGTTCTCGTCCAAAACACGTGACACCACGTGGAAGATGTTGATTTTCTCTATTGAAGTTAAAAGTATTGTTGTCGAACCAGTATACCTAACTGTACTAACCAACAAGAGGGCTCATAATTTAGGAGAAAGCAACCGGGTAGGGGTCTTCCTATCTCAAAAGCAAGAAGCAAACAACTTCCAATACTTCACGTGTCATCCCAACAGTTATCATTTCATTATTAGAGGATATTGCAGCTACAACCTATTTAGCGTGTCCTAGAAACCTTTCACATCGGTATTCGATTAAACCAGGATTTAATCTCACTAGTACCATCTGGTAATAAAAACGACGCCCAAGTAACCAGAACACGGTGACTTCGATAGTAGAGGGGTTTTATCAGATAAGCAATAATTAAGGATGGGGCTCTTTTACATAACTATATTTGTACGCATGTATTCTTTCCAAATTAATTAAGTTTATGTGATTATTCTAAAATTAATAAGATAATTTATTGTTGATGTTTGAGACTTAAGTCCGAAGATATTAAAGTCCACAATATTATCATAAAAATAAAACATAAACTGGTATGTAATTCTGGTACTGGCAATTGTACAAGCTTCAAAATGTAGCTTGTAATTACTACAACTCAAGTTTTATGCATAATTCTATGAAATTGGCCTTAAGTGGCCTAGTGAATAACATATAAGTTTTCATATATGCGAAAATTGTGTCATTATGCAAATGCCTATTGATTATTTCATGAAGATCAGACATTGCTCTCTGTTTAATATTTATACATTCTAAACACATAACCAACTCGAAAAGTTTGAAGTGTTTCGTTTAAAATGCATTACTTTTTGTTTGAGAAAGATGATAAAATAAAAAGTTAATTTTAGAAACAAGTTAGGTTGAATAATTTGAATTTTCTATTAAAAGTTATAATTTCCTAGGTTTATATACGATTTCTTTTAACCACAAACACTAAGGATTCATCTGTTATTAATAGTTATTGTTTCATAAATATTAACAATTTATCATATTATTCGCGTGTATTTTACTTCCAATATTTGTGTGAGTGTTATTTCAATATGTATTTTGGCTGAGTAGTTAAATTATTCTTTTTCCAAATATTTAAGTACATATCTTGACTATTATATTTTCTTTTTCTTCATTTTAATATGCTAATTTATAAACAATTTGTATTTTTATAAACATAGTGTATATTTTGCATACATTTTATAACTCATAAGCGATGACATGGTTTAAAATAATGAAACCTTCTAACAGATTCGATTTTATAATTTGATGTTCGCTTTATTTAAAAGTAACATTTTTATGTGGAGAAATAAATCCAGATTCGTTTTAATAATTCCATTTATAAGGTCTGATTCTCATCTTGAAATTGAAAATTTGTGGTAGTTCGGAACCCAATTAGTACATTTAACGCATAAAATATAGCCGCAGATCTACAAGCAAACCAACCAAACCTGATATAAATGATACATCAAAATCCGTGATTCTATATCATAAGTGAGACAGTCAATGGCTGAGTGGTAAGAGTTCCTGATTCATTGGCCGTTGGACCCGGGTTCGAATCTCGGTTTGGCCATAGACGTTTCCATTCTCTCACTGTGTTTCCTTGTCCTTTCTTCAGAGATGATGGATGAATGTGGCCCGCCCTATAAATGGGTTTGTGGTGGTTTGACATGAGCATTGCTACTCGTGCCCCCGTGACTTAGTTCACAGGTACCTACAGGGTAAAACGATAAAATGAGTAGCAGTTTCCGGCCTTGTTGTGGGTGAGGATCCAGTCACCCAGTCTACCTCGCCATTAGAAAAAATATCATAAGTGAATTTCTGTATTGTCAACGTTCTCATCTTTAGTTCAGCTGTTCTTGTGTTTGATTCCCACCTCAGAGGAGAAATTAGTGATTTAAAATTAATTTTCAGTTTGACTTGTTACACTATACATAATCAAAAATTTATTTCATTTACCGTAGCATGCTCCTTATGAAGCAATGTTTCTTAAAGTAAGTTTGAAAACATTGTTAACACAGTAAAAATATGAGTACCAGATGTAGACACAGAAGTGATCCACAAAATGTATTAGCAATTATATTAAAAATTTTATACGGGATATTTATCTTTTACAACATGAAATATTTTCACGCTGGTATACCAGAAATCAGTTCACAATTTACGTAGAAAATTTATTTTGTTTGAAGATGTTTCCAATCAAACAATAACACTTCGAGATTGTGTTCAAAAATCATTTATTTCTGAAAGTTGGGGATATTAACGATGCGTCTGCAAGAGAGAGTCCAAATGTGATAAGTGCAAAAGTAAACAATCAGAAAAAAATGTAATTTTAAATGTCATAATAGTCTAATATATCTAAATAAGTAAACTTACAAGTAAATATGAATAAATAATATTTTTTTAAAACAATGGCTTGTCTTTTTTTTTTTTTTTTTTTTTTTACGCAGGACTGATTTTTAAAAAGCTATAGTAACCTAAATGGCTTTCGCTATCCAAGTCTTTTAATTAACAAGATATAAAAGTTATACGTTACTAATTATTTAATTTAAAGTTCTGTTTTGCTTTGATAGAAATAAAAAGTATCTACTGAAATAATAAGTTAGGCTATATTTTATTTTTATTAATTATGATCTTGCATTTTTCAATACCTGTTACGACAGATATTATATAACGTATGCGATTATTTAATATATCTATCTTAAAATATCTGAAATAAACGTACAAAAGAGCCACTGTTATTTAAATTTTAAATTGAAATATTATTGAAAGCTTAAATCACACATCATGATTTCTTCTAATTTTTAATAACGAATTAAAATATCATTTCTCTACAAAATAATCGGAACTCCCCTATTAAGAGTTGGGAATTTGTAAGCCTAAATAAATATTCAATAAGTAAAGATAAATATTCAATAGTTTATAATTATATAATATTTATACTTAAATTTATCTTTAATATTCAATAATCAAAGATAAATATTCAGTAATTTATCATATTTACCAAGTTTAATGGAGGTTATGAATAATTATCAGTTATACATAATCACCGATCAATCATTTTTACTGCAGTATCTATATTACTTTCAAATATACTTATCGGGCCGAGGAGACCTGGCTGGTTAGGGCGTTGTTCTCGTTACCTAAAGGCGGTGAGTTCGAATCCCGGCTTAGTCGAAGATCCGTCGTGTTCACTAATGGCGATGGGGCATGAAAGATTTGTCGGACAGCAATGTCCTCCATGTTCCCATTACAAATTAATACCTCTGGGGGTGGTTGGAGCCAGGCTATGGGTCCTCACTGGATTTAATCTTTAAATTGGAAGATTCAGATAGTGCTGCCATCTATGAGCCAAAAATTGTACTTCCACCTTTGTTTGAGGGTGCTTTATTCAAAAACGGAAGACACTCTATCTGTCTGACTTCATTCGCCTAGTCTCTGACATTGGCGTTGCCAAGCACCATCAGAAACAACAACAAATGTTGTGTTTGTGACAATGAGGTGAATGAAAAAGACCAGTAATAAACTGGAAAAAGTATTTATCTATCTAGCATCATAATTGGTAACTGAGTAGGACAATGCAATGCTTGAATGGAGACGATAAGGAAGAAGACTTTTTTATGTTATTTGAGATAATTGTGTTTCGAAGACAAAAAAGCAAAGCAAGCTTAAATAAGTGAACTTTTCAGATTAGTTGGCGTTTGAGCGTGATTCTCTTGCAGCAGATAACAAACGTACAACGAGTGGACTAGATGCTTTGGAGTTATGATTTAGCCTCTGTGCTCTCCGGAACTTAATCTTTGGAAATAAGATTATTCATTAGAGCATCATCATCGTCCCTGTGAATGTCATCATCAAAAGACCCGGTATCTTCGATCGAAACCGATAACCGTTACTCCGTTTTGATGGGCTCCATTACAATACCAGTTTAATTTCATTGGATAACGTGATATTTCCAGATAATTTGTTCTCCTGGATACCTTGCAGCTTAGTTAATGTGCCATATCGAAATACTTTCTTTAAATGATTTCTTAGTAAGCAGTAATTACTTAACATAAACTACAAGTACCTTGTCTGAGAAAAATTGCTTGTGAACTATGATATTTTGTTCTTAAAATTCAATGGTATTGGCAATGATCGATCACTGATTTTGGAATGCCTCTCACTGGTCAACAAAGGTGTTTGCAATCTAAAATTTATCATTGTACCAAATACAGATTTACATCTATTTTTTAAAACCAATGTATTATGTTTATTTCTTTATGCTGTGCACTGCTGAAGCATATAATTCTTATTATATATATATATATATATATATATATAAAGAGAGAGAGAGAGAGAGTGAGAGAGAGAGAGACAGACAGACAGACAGATAGATAGACAGATAGAAATTATTTGACTTTGAACTAAGAAAACTTTTTTGTTTGGATTTTAT
>JAPDSC010154509.1:0-10901 GCA_026290005.1 Latrodectus geometricus
GGTGTGTTTTGCTATTATTAAACAACCAGTTAACCTGCACCCCATATCTGGTGACCAAAATGCGATACTTGGATTTGAAAGTAACTCCAGCCCACATGGGACTTTCATAACTTCGAAAAGTGAATTCCTTTGGATTAACATCTACATAAGTAAATGATCTCATAAGTAAATGTCAGTGCTGATTTATAATCATCCATAACTTCTAGGATGCAGGTAGGATCTTTCTATAATTTTCTTAAACGTAGCATTCTGTGCTTTTTGGTTATTCACTGGGGTCAGTTTCTTGGGAAAATTGTGTATTTATTTTAACGCAAAGTTTTTTCAGTTAAATTATTATTTGTACATATTTTTCCCCATGAGCTACATTCCGTTAACTACTCCACAATTTTATCAATCCTTTCGCATCGTGCTGAGTTTAATTATTTGATTTACGATATTGTACTATATGAATATTCATTGCTCCCTTTATATTTCATAACTAATATTTTTGTCTTTATTGTATTTCTCATTTATATATCTTGATATTTGAAACTATACGCACCCCCCTATTTTTGATTTGTATACCTTGTAATTATTTACCTTATACTTTTCTGCTAAATTTTGACCATGTCTTTATCTGATAACTTTTCCATTACTCAAAATGCTCCCTCCACAGGTTGCACACTTTTCGGTTAAAATACCACCTTTCTGGAAAACTAACCCTTCCCTGTGGTTTATTAGGTTGGCATCGCAGTTTTTTCTGGCGAATAAAATGTCCAATCTAACAAAATTTAATCGTGATGTCTCGTGCTTAGATCCCGATATACTAAATTCGGTACACAACATTTTAGAGAAACCACCTACTACCGAAAAATACGATGCCTTAAAAAAACATCTAATTTCTGTTCATTCCGAAAGTGAAGCATCTAGAATTTGAACCTTATTGCAGGGAGTAGAACTCGGTGACCAAAGACCCTCCCAATTACTAAATCGCATGCGTTCGTTGTTGGTGATACCGTAGGTAAAGAGCTTTTACGCTAGTTATGGCTCACGAGGCTACCATAATAACACGCTAGCTATTTTAGCCGCTTTCTGCAATGATGATTTGAATAAAATAGCCGCAGTTGCTAACAAAGTAAGCGATCTAGCTATTCCTTCGTATGTAAATTCTATCACCCCTAACTCTCATGATTCTGTCACGGCTCCCTTGGAACTCCGGGTAGCGCAGTTAACTCAACAAGTTAGCGAATTAAGCACCGCCCTGGAAAACAGTTCCCGTAGCCCTAGGCGTAATTTCCGCCGATCATTTCAACGCAGCAGATCTCGCGATAGTTCACGCTCTCGCACTAATTTCAGTCACTACAAGAAATGTACGAATGAACTTTGTTTTTACCATGTCAATTTCGGTGATCAAGCGCGAAAGTGCCAAGCGCCATGTTCTTTTCATCAGTCGGGAAACTCAACGGGCGATCGCTCACTGGCCAATCTAGCGACAGCCAAGTAAATCGTATTCTTCTGGCCAACCCGTCTTCAAAATTAAATTTTCTAATTGACACAGGAGCCGACGTATCTGTTTTGCCTAAAAAATATGCTCCAAAAGCCACACCCTCTGAAAATTTAGCCTTATGTGCAGCAAATGGCACTAAAATTTCTACTTTTGGCAACAAACGCCTCATTATTGATTTAAATCTCCGCCGACAATTTTCGTAGTTATTTGTCATTGCTGACGTAAGGCAACGAAATATAGGTGTTGATTTTCTTAAACATTTTGAGTTACTTGTCTTTGTCAAAAATAACCGTCTGATCGACTCTCGGACATCTCTCTCGTCAAACAGCATATATCTTTCAACAATTTTTCCCTAGATTCCAACATATCCGTACTTATCGGCGATTCCAAATTTGAAAAATTACTCGCTGAGTATCCTGATCTTACAAACCCTTCTTTAGTAACAAATGACCATAAAACTTATGAAATTTTCCATCACATTGAAACTAAGGGACCCCCTGTATTTTCCAAATCTCGCCGTTTGGCACCAGAATTACTCAAAGCAGGGCGTTTAGAGTTCAAATACCCCTTGATTGGCTACCTTGTGGCGACAATCGTCGCTTGAACGCTGTGACAACTCCTGACAGGTATCCTGTACCCCATATTCAGGATTGTACACAGGTTTTTTACGGCAAAAAATATTTTTTCTACCCTCGACCTGGCAAGAGCGTATCACCAAATTCCCGTCAATCCTGAGGACGTAACGAAAAATGCTGAAACTACCTCATTCGGTTTGTTCGAATACATTAAAATGCCATTTGGACTTCGTAACACCGGTCAAACTTTCCAAACACCTTTCACAATTTTAGCCACCCGGCTGTCTTTTTCGGCGTTACAAGAGAAAAACGAAAATGAATCGAATTTTCTGTTTGTTGTCTTCCATTTTTAAAACCTTGTACTTGTAACTGAATGAATCAAACCAAAAACCGCAAGAGAATATTTTAGTGTCAAATGTCACCTTTCCAATGAGCATAAATCTGAAATTGTTTGATAGATACCTCACGAGATAGCGATCACTACACAGACGTCTAAAGAAAAAATAATGGATTACTTTTTCCCCAAACTAATATTTATTTTAACAAACTCGGTCTATTTTTTTTTCTTTTTGTTGCATCAAAGATTAAAATATCTGACTTGAATATAAGGAAAAAATTTGCAACGAAACTCAATTATCACTTTTTTCCTCGAAAATCGCTCCCTATACTTTTTCATGTTGCTCAAAACGAGCCTGATGGAAAGAAAATTTCTATTTTCTCATTAAAGAGATTAATTAGAAATATTCCTTACCTTCTAAGAAAGAATTCTTTATAAGAGGCTCTGAAGAAATATTTAATTAAAAAATATATTTAGAGCTCCCGCAAACACTTATCATGGTTCCATTAATTATCTGAAGCAACATTATTATTAATATAAAAGTACCATTTATGGATGTATAAAGTTTTAAATTTTATTTCAAATCAAACAAAACATTATTATTAATATAAAAGTACCATTTATGTATGCATAAAGTTTTAATTTTTATTTCAAATCAAACCAAAAATGGAAATTTTGCTATAGTGCTTCGAATTCCTTTAACATAATTCATTTAGTAAGAATTTCTTGTTTTTGTGAAGGAACTCTTATTCTATAGTGTTGAATGGAACATTGAAGTATATTTATCCAAAGTAACATTGAATCTCGTCACTTAATTTGTGGCTTAGATGAGAAATATTGCATAAATTTCAGAGAAGGTGTTTTTTAATAAGAAAGAAAATCATTATGAATTGTTATTCTATTTTACCAATATCACCAATTCGATATCACCGAACTTATTCACAGAAAAATTTATGTGACATAATATGAAAAAATTATTAAATTTTTTATTTTAATTTTATAAATTAATAATAATTTCCTAAAAAAAGTGCTTAATTTCATTTACTTTGCACAATATTTTATTTCAAGTGTTATTTTGTTCATTTTAACAATTTAATTCGTTTTTGCAATTAATTTCCTAATTTTACAATTAAATGAGAAATTTGATTTATAAAGGTCAAAAATCGAAAACACTTGATCTGGCTATCAATAAGAATAGACTTTATCAAATTTAAAATAAACATCACTGATGGAAAAATACATCAGTTATAGTGTCAAAACTCGATTATTGGTACTTCTATACCACGAGTTCCCCCATATATCACAAGATATATCATTAACTGCATTTTAACTTATATTTCTTATTTGTCTTATAGCTCAAACTAGTTTATCACGGCATTTCAGTTCTTCAATTTTAAACAAAAAAAACACATTCATATAAACGTAATTATCATTGTTTAGTTCTTTTGGGTTCCATTTTTGTATCCTTGCTTTTTAACTCTAAAACAAAATGAAAAAAGTGATGTGTAATATGGGCACGCCTATGCTGATATTGCCATTTCAACTGTGAAGATACGAATGTTGATTCCATCTGCAACATTTTATGATTAAAATATTAACACAATTAGAGTATTGAAGCCATTTCTGATTTGGATTTATCTCGGCTAGAGACGGACACAGCTCTGTCCACCTTTCTGATCATTTAATCTCCCCACCTGATATTATCCCTTTGGGGAAGAAAAGCACTTCTCAGTGTTATCAACTGATGTCACAACAATGTGATACTACAATTGAATTTAGTCCTGAGCAATCTACCAAAGTATACTCAAGAAAATGGAAAATTGGGATGTGACTTACGATCCAGATGCACGGTCCCACAGAGGCCTCGCTTGCTTAGAGATACTCAGAGAAACTGACACGTATATTAGTAAATAATCTGCTTTTTCTCATTTGGCTTCCCCCAGTAATTCTGAGGATAATAACCTAAATACTGCTAACGTTGCGGTCTCTGTGCCCCCAAAAATTAATTCTGTTCGCCCCGTAAAAAGGGCGAAAATCGGCATTCAAAAAACCGAAAGACTGTTAAGCCCCCTGTGGTCAAAAGACCAGTTCCGATATTTGCGCCTAATCAATTTGAAAATTTACATAGGAGAATACTTCCAAGCACAATGCAAAAATAAGCGAATATTTGACTGTATAAAAATTAAAAATTTCTGGCAAAATTATTTAAATAGTCTAAATAGCAAAATTTTCATTACATCAGAGATTACAAATGAATTCTCCTATGTACATTTTAAGCTAAATTAATCTTTAAACATGTAAAAATAATAATTATAATAAATGAGTGCAATGTTGTACAAAAGTTCATGAAGATTTCTAATATAATGAAACTTAGTTGATTGTATTTTCTTTTAAATAAAAAATTCACGCATTCCCCTGAACATTATCCTGTCAATTAGACAGTGGCATAGCAAAATATGAAGATAACAAGTGTGAAAATTTATTTCGTCCCTCCCTTAGGAGAAAACTAGAAAAATTCCTAATTGAACATAAGAAAGACGTGCATGCAAAGATATTCATTTTTGTGTTCAACAGTGAAGGGGATCGAACCAGAGACCCTCTGGACTAAAAAATACGGTACTGCCATTCAATTATTACGGTCAAAGTGCATCCTTTCGATAGCACTTTGACATCGCATTGATAATTGCCAGCTGTTCAAAGACTCTTCAAATACACTGCGTATTTGGACTGTTTTATTGATGTAGAAAATTTTTTTCAATTTATTTTAAAATCATTCAATGTTTAAGCACAATTTAAATGTTATTTAATAAAAATATGCTGGACTACAAAAAAAATAATTTTTATATTATTTAAAAGTAAAAAAATTGTGATCATTTAAAATAATAAATTTTAATACACTTTTTAAAATACATAGTCATCAGAGATTCTCTTATAATTATAAATGCATAAATAACACAATTGCACATGTAACAAAAAACTTATTTACCTTTTGCGTGTGGAAAATCAAAACTTGGGAAAGGACGGTTTTTTTTACGACTTAAATAGCCTGTGTGTTCATAAATAAAAAATGCATATAAATATTAGTAAAACATATATTTAAATGTAATAAAAAAAATAAAAAAACGTTTAAAATATATACAAATTAGAGAAATAAGATTTCAATAGAAGTGAAAATATGCCATTACAAAATTGTATACCCACAACAGTTTGAACTGTATTACAAAATTTAAGGTATTAAAAGCAAATTTTATAAATAAGTTTGAGATAAAATATATATTGGTACAGCAAAACAAAAGCTTTGCATTAATTACTTAAAGCACAAATAAAATCAAACAGTAACTTATGGCAGTTAAATTACAAGAATTTACTTTTATAATTTATTCAAACTAATTAAATTTTTTTAAACTATTTAAAATTTTGGAAGCATTTGTTACTTTTCAAGAATCAAATATTTATTATTTTTTCAAATGTTAGTCAAGATTCAAAAAATGTTATTTAAACTGAACAGATTCAGCTTTTTAATTAACATCTGTAGTTTCAAGTTCCAATTACAATAAATGAATATAACAATGTAGTAAAAAAATTTAATTAGTTACACCATACAGTTAAATAGAAAGTCATGACAGCTATATCTTAAAAACTTTACTAATGTCAAAATTGAAAAATTGCAATTAAAATTCTTTGTTTTACACTAATTTAATTCTTTTAAAAAGTTTCAATGCCATTAAATAAGGGGATCATTTGATTTCATTATCTGCACTTCAATAACCTTTTTTTTTTTTTTGGAACACACTATTTTTTTGCCTTTCCACTATTTTAAATAATTCAGTCCTTTGCCACATCAATAATTGATAGTATTTAAATTTTTGGAAATTTTATAGAGTAAGAATTTTTCTGTGTTCTTATACCAATGCTCAAAAATATAGTGAACCACTTCAAAAAATTGCTGAAACTGAAAATTTCAACATAAGATATATTTATTGATTGTTTACTGCAATTTTACAATATAATTATTTAATTTGTATTACAAATAAATGTTTTCTTTTAATATTGTCATTTTTCTTGAGAAATATATTTTTCTTTGCATAGCTACATATAGAATTTTATTTGGACTGTTAATTTATAAAACAAACAGTATTTTTACAAATACAGGAAAAGTTAATGGATTTCTAGGGCATTAATGATTATAAATGCTGATTAAAATCAAAAAAGTTCAGTAAGTTGAGAAAACTTTGTCAACACTCTTTAACTATAAAATGTTCATTCTTGCCAAAAAATAAGTTTCTTATAATAAGATTTCAAACATAATTGTAATCTTATTTATGCAGAAAAACAAGAACAAATTTTACTATTGATATAAAACTGAACATAAATAATAATTTAGATAACTTACCATTGTTTACAACAATTTGCAGGAGATTAAGATCTATGATGTCCATTTTTTTCACAGGTTTTGAATACTAAATTAAATAAATAGATTTTTAAATTTAATAAATAGTTTCAAACTATAATATGATTCATGCACAAAATTAAAAATTTTATAATAGTATATTTAACTTGTTTAAGTATAAATGAAAATTTTGAAGACCTTGTTAAGTTTGAAAACAGTTATTTCTCTTAAGCATAACAATGCTACCGTGCTCTAACATCATTAGACACAATATTGCTTCAAAATTTTTTAAATAGTTTAACTGGAATAGTATGATAAGAAATATTTACTATAAAGTTTATTTTAAATGTTTTAAATGAGTATAGAATTATAACTGGTTCCTTAATCCCAATTGATAAAAATGACTTTTTGCAAAGTAAGTACTAATAGAAATGCTGACTTTCTTTAAGCTTATTAAGATGACTACTTCAACATCAGACAAAATACGTACCATCTACTAAAAATCTACGCCATTTATCAGGAAGCAACAGCTTCATTATCACGTTTTATTTTTCTATGTTTATTCTCATTTAGATTTTCATAGTTAAAGTCTAAATGATTTTATTATTAATTAATTTTTTAATTATTGCAATTTATAAGCAATGTATATAAAACTTATTTTCACTTAAATTAATTTTTAAAATAATTAACATTTCTTAGTTTTTGTAATTAATATATATGTGACTTCGCGACAAGGTTAAAACATAAGGAATCTATATTATTTAATTTATTCAAAAATATGAAATTTTAAGAAGATAGAAAATTTTTATTAAAATTAGAATGGTTAAAATAAATAATAAATTAAATGATTTTTTTTTTTAAACTTTATAAGTGAATTTAGTATTTCAAACAATTCTGCAATAATTTTTTTTTTTACATGGTTCTTTTATACTTACATTTTATTAAAATTAGATTATATATTTTGTTCTGTGAATAACTTAATCCTTGTCATCTCTCAGGTTTTAATTAATTCCTCATTATACCTAATTTTAATTCAAAAAATGAATATGTTCATAAAATTATAATTAAAGGCTTATATATTGTCTTAAATGATCGAAAAAAAAATGGAAAATCTTTATTTTAATCTCCATTTTTAAAAATAGGTATTTATGTAAATAAAACAATAAAGTTTTCATCACTTTTTGTTGAACATTAAAAAATAGCATCGCAAAATTAACTATTCTTCTCATACACGATTTTATAGAGAATGTGTGTGATAAACTTTAGATATATAAAATTGTAATATTCAAATGTAATTAATATATTTCAATTTTTCTTCATAATGAAATTATTTTCTAAGAAAAATAATATTTTTGTCACGTTGACGTCATTAAATAAGTTAAAATAAGTATTAAACCATAAAGATACTATAACACTGTTTTTTCACTCTCAATTTTTTTAGATCAATTTATATATTTTGCTAAGTGAGATCTTAATCTTAAAACTAAATGGATTAAATACTTATTAACTGAAATATACCAATTTATTTGTCGTAATGATTACAATATATTTACTTATATTTCGGCAATAAAATTTTGGTTGATAGCAAAAACATAAGTAATTATTTATTATATTTTATAAATAAAGCTTTCCGTATAATGCGAGAGAGTTATATTCATGGTCACAGTTAACAGCACATACAGTTTAATAACTTAAATCGTTATTTATATATCTATATGCATTAAACAACAATTTTGCTCCATATATACACAAACCACTTGCTTGTTATGAATAAAACTGTAATTTAAAGACAAGTTATTTTTTTAAATAAATATTTGTTAATCTCTTAACCAGCTATCCTGAGTTAAGTCGGGCAAAACATTCTGTGTGTTTACCAGCTATTCCGAGACCCTTGAGAGGGGCAACTGGCTTCACTGTAAGTTCAACTCCTAGAATTAATAGTTTGCCATGAAATCGCGATTTGGAAACTCACTTACTGAATAGTTATGGTTGATTTAACTAATGCGAGCGTAAATAGAAAGAGCTGAGAGATATTTTCGCAAACCATTTTCAGAATCCTCTATTCAGGAAAGCAAAAGCTTTATTACTACAATTTATTTTTCTATATTTATTCTCATCTAGATATTCATACTTAAAGACTATGTAATTATTTCAAATTATAAGCAATGTATATAAAGTTTATTCTCACTTTTTCGATCAAATTAATTTTTAAATTATTAAAATTTCTTAGTTTCTGTGTATAATATTATTTTTGCTTAGTTGTAAACTTAATAATATAAAAATATGTAATTTCCCAATATACCTAATTTTAATACAAAAAATGAATAATTTATTAGTAGAATTATCATTTTAAATGCTTATATATTTTCATAAATGCTCAAAAAAAAAGAAAAATCTTAGTTTTTAAAAATAGGTTTTTATATAAATAAAATAAAAAGCTTGCATCACATTTCGTTGTTGAACTTTAAAAAATAGCATTGCAAAATTAACTATTCTCTCATACTTGATTTTATAGAGAATGTGTATGATAAAACTTTATATAAAATTTTATCATTGAAATGTAATTAGTAAATTTCAATCTTTCTTCATAATGAAATTATTTTCTTAGAAAAATAATATTTATGGAATTATAGCATAATATACAGATACATTTATAACAAAATTAAAAAATGTTATTCGCATGGATTATACATTTACTGAAGACATTTACAAATATTATAAATGAAGATATTTGCAAATTCATGTTTTAATTATACTTTCAAAGTTTATTATTTGTTATAATTATAACAACCAATTAAAAATATGGAAATAAAACACACAAGAAATATAAAACAGTTAAAACAAAAATCTTAACAGGATGAAATTAATTTTTTTTCTATATTGTAACATCTCGTTAATAATTTTTTGTTTGGAATCAAATAATCAGATTTAAAAAGTATTTTGAAACAATGTTAATTTTCTAAAATGTACAGAATTTTCGCTATTTTTTTAGGGTGATTTATTTTTTCTTCCATTATCATTATTTTTTTTTCAGTGTAATGAAGATAATTTGCAAACTATCGGTCAAATTATAAAATTATTTAGACGCAATATTTTAATTAAAAATTTAATTTTTCAGGTTAAGATAATATGTAAAATCTTTTTTTTATCAATTTGTTTATGTGCAGAGTTTTTGATAGTAAATATTTGTGTGTAAATGTGTGTTATATTTTTTAGACACTGCCTTTTAATCTTTTCCTAAATTTACCACTTGTAATCATTTTCCTTTTACAGCAGTTATTGTCAGTGAAGAGAAAATATTTAATGTAGAACTAATTTGCATATGTGAAAAAATGTGATATTGATATATTCTACATTAAATATTTAATTATTAGAATACTATTTTAAATAATAGAGTTAAAGATTCCCCGTTTATATTTTTGCTTTTATTCTCCCTTTGAAAAACAAATTTTCATGACAGACAAACTATTTTTAATATTGGTGCAAAACAATTCAAGAAATATTAAAAGATAGAACGCAGAAAGATATTTACAACATGGATTCTCGTACAGAATGATATATATTTATATAATTAGAAATAGAAATTCTTTGGTACTAGGAATTAAATATGAAAAATTCAAAGTCACAAAAATTTTTCACCGTTTAACTGAAGTCAGTAACATACTGCATACTCTGGAGTCAATTGTTAGGCAATTACATTAGCCTTTTATATATATTTTTTAAATAATTAAAACTATACAATTTTGTTAATATTCTTTAGTTTTTATGTATTAAAGCAACAGAACCATTCCTTCTAATGATTTTGAAAATTATTTCATTATTTTAGAAACATAGTGTTGACTATGAAAAGTATCTGCAATGAGTAAAAGCAAATAATAATTTGACAGCAAATTAACTATTTTTTACAGCTATTTAAAATCATCTAAAGTATAAAAGTTAGGGAAACAATAAAAATATTTTTTTTTTACTTTATTTAAAATAAATGAAATAAATTAAATTTCCTGAGATAAAAAAATTTCAAAATAATTTAATAAAATTCATATTTAATATAATAAAAAATTTTAAGAGAGACATGTTGACATTTTCGAGCAGAACATACTAAAGTAAACTACT
>JAPDSC010154517.1:6640-18776 GCA_026290005.1 Latrodectus geometricus
ATATATATATATATATATATATATATATATATATATATATATATATAAGAATAAAAAAGGAAAATTAATTATTTTATTGAGTTTAATTTATATATTGTAATGCTTCTTCTGAAACTGAAAATATATTTGAATGGATTTATTGAGATTAATATGATGTGAAAGGAATTTGAAAATTCCATTGTACAAATTAGAAGAAGTGAAGTGAGTTAAGAATTTTTTTGATTAGGCTTAATTTTTTTATAAATTTATTTTTATTAGAATGATAATTAGCAGAAAAATTATTCCAAGAAAGTTATTTTTCTCGAAGATGAATTAAAATAGTATACTTAAAATCTATTTGTTTTAGGATTGGTAAGCTATGCAAACCATATATTAAGATCGGTATTTTTTTAATTTCAAAGTAGAAAATTCAGTTTTAACCAAATATAGACAGAAGATAATGTTGATATAGCTTCTGATATTTAGGTCTATATATTATTACAGTGGTCAAGTAATCTTAGACCACTGTAATAATATATTGTGGTAGCTTAGAGAAGATAGTTATATGTGCAGTACCATTTTACTATTTGACCATTACCATTAATTACTGTATTTAAATGCATTTGAAGATGTATTTAAGAAGCAAAATTTTTCTTACAAAGACAGAATATTCACATGATTTATGAAGTAACTTGTTTCATATATAATATATAATTTAATTGATGAATAATAATGCCTTAACAGAAAACTTCTAAATAAATGAAAAGAGAATTTTAATTGATATTCACATATCTTTATCTCTTATAATTAGTCCTCTCTAGTTATAATGATGATACAATAGAAACTATTGTACTGATTGTATTAGTGTAACTTAAATATTGCTTTGCAAATACTCAAAATGTATGAATGAAATTTGCTAGTTTAAATATCCGGTAATCGTGTCAATTTTAACGCTGGATAATGAGAGCGCTTATCATTGTTTTCTTTGAGTAGTACTTTTTACATTATTTTATAGTTTTCTTGTTTGTTCTAAAATAAATTAAATGAGAGAGAAATTACTTTCTTAGGATAATTTTTTAATATCTTTTTATATTAAGCTATTATGCTATTAAATGTAAACACAGAGATCGATATGTCCTATTAACTATAAATTAACTAAATTGTGGTAAATAAATTAATTTTAGTAACGTAATTTGTATTAATTCAAAGAAAATCAATACACAAATGTGATTGTTTCCGTATTCAGATTTCTAAGCATCTTCATTGTTGCTGAAGGCATTCATTATTAAAATGTTTGGAATGTAAATGTACCAAAATGATCATAAAAAATGTATGTATTATTGTAGAGATAAATGAAAAAGAACAATTAATCCTTTTCACTTCCACAAACTGTTTTAACTCAAATTTTTATTTTTCCGGTATATGAAATTAGAATTATGAATATTATTTATTTGAAATCAGAATTGATATTGAAATGAATGGATATAGAAACGCAATTAACCATATATTTAAAGTGCATATGCTGTTAAATACCTTTAAAATTTCACTGATAATTCAAGTTATTGTAATGAAAGAGAAAGTTTTACTAATGCTACTCTGTATTATTAACATTAGAATATTTATGAAAGCATAAGTTAAGAATTTAAGTTTTTAAAGAAAAATATAAATTGCAAAATTTGTATTTCTATTTAAAATATTGACTTTACATCTTTTGTAAAGTATAAACATCAAATTGGGTTATTTCTGATTTTCTTATGATCAATAACAGCTGTCCTACTTATAATCAAGATAGTAAATGTGAATCAGATAAACAGAGGGACAAACTATTTGATTCTAAATGCCTTGCTTATAGTTACAAAATTATTTTAAGTTATTTTGCTTATTAAGGATAAAATTCATTATGTAATAAAAGTGTTCTTAGAAAAAAGTCTGTTTTAAAAGTTCAAATAAATACATACTTGTACAAATATTTTTTTAAGAACAGAGACTTCCTTATGTTAAGATGAAATTCAGTCATTAATGAATGTATAAGCAAAATGTCTACAAAACTTTAGAAAAGGAATATAATATACATATGTAAGTAAGTTAGAATGAAAACTCTGAATTTTTTTCGACAAAATTAATTTCTTATTGAAGAAATTTCTTTTTCGAAGTAAATAATTTTACAATATAATCAATAATGAAAATTTTACACTATTTCTAGAACTTTAATACAGATAAATTATTTTAAAATGTAGTATAAACTACGCTTAATTTATTGCATAATGTATAGTATATCAAGTTTTCGAACATTTATTTCTCTATTTACAAAGCCATTACTGATAATGTTAATAAGCAAGTGGATTAACATAATGTTTGTTTTTAAGTTAAAGATTTCTTTTATTACAAATTTTTAAATTTCAAAATACTTTAAAAATCCCCATTTTGAATATTTTAGAAAAGTATCAAAGTATCATGCGCAAAAAAGAGAAATTATGAAAATTTTTGTTATTTTTAAGATATGACAAAAAAAAAAAAAAATGTTCGAGGAATAATCAAGTGACGTATGCAGAAATTAATTAAATTTTCCAAATACACTTACTTATAAAAATTTCAATGGTTGATTTTTATTTCTAGCAATTAAGTATTTTATTACTGATTTATGAAATTTAATTAATTCAAAATATTTCCATTTATAAAATTAAATTATAATATCTTTTGCCACAAACTTCTTCGATTCAAAAATAAATAAATATTATGCATAGTACATTTATATGTTTTAAACCAGCGGTTGTTGAATTTCTTGTAGCGATATAAATATTATTTATTCAAATTTGTATTACCTTATGCAGAAAATTTAATTTATGTTTTCATAACAAACAGTTTATAATTGACAGTATAATTCATCTTCCTTTTCCTACGCATAAATTAAAAAGAAATTAATTTACTTTTCCCTTAATTAAAACTTAAGATAAATAAGAGAAAATGAATAAAGCTGATAAATTTATGCAGAAAATACCATTTTTAAAGATTTAGGGATTTTTCTTGATTATCCCTAACTACATAATCATGCGATATGTTTAATGATTATACAATTATATTATGCAATTTCTTTACTCAATAAACGTTAATTATATGAAAAATCTAGTTAAATATCTTTACTTAGTGGATTAGCGTTAAGTTTCAAAATATTTACACAGCTATTAAATTTACCATTGAAATTAAGAAAAATAAAATTAGAAGTGATAAAATAAATTCTTCATTCTTTAAATTAGATAGGAATTATTTTTACTACTTAATAAGAATGCTCTGTTTGCGAAAAGATTAAATCAATTCGAAATTTATTCATTTGCCTTTTTTTCTAATTTCAGACATCCCAAATAATAATTAGCTGTCATAAATTAATTTGTAAAAAAAAAAAAAAAAAAACTTATTTCATCTCTTTCCAAATTATTCAATCACTTACAAGAAAAAAAAAAAACACAAAATACGATAACACTAGATTTATTTTCAAAATAATCAGGGGAAAAAAAACCTCTCTCCTTAAACAGAAAAGCAATTACAAATAAATAATAAGACTCTTCTCCGTTTCTGTCGTAATCACGTGACAGGGATTTAGTTCTGTGTCGTAGGGATTTATTTAAAAAATGCGTCGGAAAACAGGTAATTTAGTGATAAATTGGGTTCTGTTGAAGCGGAAAACCCCCAGAAGAATGGTTATGCTTTCTTTAATGCACTTCTTTTATCTTCAAAACGAAATGCAGAAAATTATTCCGACGTGCCTATCATTTATAAGGAAATATGCATGTATAACTTTTGCGCATCCGGCAACGTTTTTGGAGGAACAGCTCTTTCTATACACACAAAAGAAAAGTTTTGTTTTGACGTATTAAAAAAAAGATGCATAATATACAGAAAGTGAAGTTACGCTTTGTTTAGTCAAAATAAAAAGATATTTTATGGAGAATTTGCAAAATACTTATGATAGTTAAATAAGCTATAAATTTTAACCGTAAAAAAGAGATAAAGGATTTCGAGTTTTGTTTGCAAATCACTGAATTGTTTAAATTGATGTGAATATATATTTCTTTATTCTATTATTATATCTATAAGGAAAGTCTTTGGATACTGTATATACTTTTTATTCTGTATTCACTAGCGATATTTTAGAAAGTACATTTAATTAGGGTAAATGCTTAAAGCTTTTCTAAAGTCATTCTCAGATATTATCTATTCTATAGACACAATAGTAAAAATAAAATATATTTTATATTTTTAAGCGTGAAATGTATTTCGATATAATTTAAAAAAAGGGAAAAACATTATTTTGTATCTAATATAACATAATAAAATTCTAACAAAATTATTTTTTTAAGACTTTATATCAAAGCGCATGAAAATATTTAGTTAATTCTTTCATTTGGTGTGTTAATTGTGAAAAAAATAATATAAAAAACAAATATTATTTAATATTTACTTATTTAATATTATTTTTTATTTGTTTATGCTATATAAATAGAGAAAAAAATTACATCTTATACTCTTAAATATGCTGCAAACGAGAATTTTAATAATTAAAAAATTAATAACTAAAAAATTAATTAATAATAAAAAATTAATAATAAAATAAATTAATAATTAAAAGTATTAAATTTATTCTTACTATAGTCCTTTATTTTTTTATTTCTTAAGAAGCAAAAACATGAGGACGATGTAAAAATATTCATATATTCTTTTTGTTTGTTTAGTTAAAACTTTTACTAATTAGTTCCCTCGAAACTTTTAATCTAACCCCAAGAGAAAAATTTATTGACGGCAATTTTTGGTAAGACATATTTATCTCTAACAATTAGTGTTTTGATGTATTAATAGTCCATTCAAGATTTTATCATTGGTAATTTTAGGATACCCTATTACGTTGTTAAAGGAACTTGAATTATTGTAATTGCCTGTCACTGGTATTAAACTAATCCAGTTCTTTTTATGCATGAATAGCACTCAGAACCTTGCAATAGTTATAATCTTCGTTTATACATCGATTAATAGTTTCAAAATTGAACATAAATAATTCAAATCCATTTCTGTAAATTCCAAACATGTTTGAGGGAAAGTAATGTAATATTTGGGTAATGATGACTCAAAGACGATTTATTTTCGATTTCAACGATTTTCTTATCGAATCCATTGCTGTCACGTTTGTTGATCATGATCATCATGCGATTTTGATGGCAACAGATAATGAATCATTGAGTCTACTACTATCTTTTTTTGTGACATTTTCTAAAAAAATGTATTTGATGATATCTAAAACTAGGCCATGTCTGAATTAAATGAACCGAATGGGTATTTCTGATGTAGTTTTTATGGAAATATCTATAGTTGTATTTATTTAGTAAGAAAGGAATATTCCATGTTTCAAACTTTCTGAACTTACATTATAAGAATCTTGTTTAACTTAAGAATTTTATTAATATATTTTTTTTATCATAATATAAAGTTAAAACATCATTTTACGAAACAATTTCTGTGAATAATTTGAAAAATACATTGTAGCAAGTATATTAGTTTCTATAATTTTACTAATTTAACTTTATAATGCGATTATATTCTAGAACTTTCAGAATAATTCAGAATTTAAACTTTTGTGAATAATATTTGGAGATGATTAAAAGAAATAATTAGGAATTAATTTTCTTCTCAAATTTATGTAAATAGGAAATAATTTTTTATAAGTGAAGAGATTGTGAATTTTTACCGTTTAAAGAATGCAAATTTGTCTTGAATTATAAATTGCATTGTTTATTTAGAATTTATAATTCAATTCTCAAAATTAATTGCTATCTTCAAATATATTTTTTAGCTGTGTTACCATGGAAACCTTTTAATCAACAGTGGATGCTTATTACAAACTATATATAATTAAAACTTGTTTCAACTCAAAATTAATTATGAACAGAAGATTGGATTTCTAATTTTATTGTGAGCAAAGTTATATTGTTGAAAGCTTTAAATTAAAAATCTGGAAAGTTAGTTAAATATATTTAATTTTAAATTATATTTTCAAGCACAGTCAATTTATTCTTGATATCTTATTTCAGGCCCATCGAAAATAATTTTTCATTTATGTAACAATGAAGAAACAGAAACAAAAAAATATAAAGAATTTTCTTAGTATGAGTTCAACACAGATAACTGTACATTAAATTATTTTATAATATAAAAATGTTTATCAAAATTCAAGCGAAGAAGATTATTTTCTTTTTATATCGGTAAACAACGCAAAGAGTGCGTTTTAAATAATTACTAATTAAATAATAAGTTTTTAACAATAACATGTATTTTCAACAAAACAAATTATTTCAACAATACAAATTTTCAACAATTAAAATTTCAACAATACAAATTTTCAACAATACAAATTATTTCAACAATACAAATTTTCAACAATTAAAATTTCAACAATACAAATTTTCAACAATACAAATTATTTAATTTGTGATAAATAATTCATAGGAAAAAAAGTTAACTATTGTCAAATTTATAAACTATTTCCATATTGGCTCGTACAAAATTTACATTACTTCAAGCACAGCTGGAGCAAAAGTTTGTGGTTTAAGGTTTAACTACCTTACTAAATATCCTGACAGAATTTTGAGTTTTAGTATAGAAATTTATGGGCAGATTTTTGTAATTATAGTAGTAGTTAAGTACAGACACTCATTTTGAAAAGTTTATGTTTCCAAAAGTAAAATGCTTAAAATTTTATTTTCTCAAATATAAATCAATGGAATTACAATATGAAAAATTTTTATAACTTAAAAATTCTTAACCGCATAAATTTATGTTTAATGATTGCATTTTTAACAATAAATATTAAGTTTAAATCCATGTATTAAAAATCTAATATAGATCACTGAAATTAAATAAAAGTATTTTCTTTTCTTTGAAATAAATTTAGAAATTATTTTAATCGGATTCAGAAAAAATTTATTTCATTCATTTCTTTCCACATATATTTAATATTATTCATTAATATTATTTTAATTTCATTAAAATTTAATCATTTTTAATACTACAATTATAATATTCTATTCATAATTATGTAAAAATTATATTACTATAAAGGCTGAAAATAAATTATATAGTTATTATATTATTTTCAAATTTCATATTATGAATTAAAATTTTTCCATGAATTAATTCATGAATTAAATTTAAGTTAAATTTATTAATTATATAAATTATGAACTTTATAATCTAAAAATTTTATTACAATGCAGTAAATTTTACTAAACTTACATACATTTTAATATAACTTATCATTGAAGGTTGTATGTGAAAGCCTTTAAAATTTTTTAAATTTTAATTTAACAAATTTTGAATTACTTTCGTTAAAAAATTCTTCTTTTATTGGTTTTGAAAATAAAAGCCGATATTTTTAAAAATAAAGAAAAATAATTGATTGTTTATTCGAATTTGCAAGTACAAATTATAGTATTTTAATTCTTAAGAAAGTTGTAGGTTCAGAGTCCTGTATTTTTTTATTTAATAGTAGTTAAACGTGCATATTTATTAGTCTTAATTGGTTTAATAATCTTAATTGGCTTATAATATAAAAAACAACAATCTGAAAATATAGAAATGTTAAGTTTGAAGTATAAATTCAAAATTATGTGAAAATCAGTCTTCTATTTTACAGATTTAAAAATAAATAAATAAAAAATTCATAAAATTTACAGCAGAAATTTTTATAAGTTTTAAATTTGTTAAAGTATAATAAAATGTTTTCTTGAATATGTTTCAATTTATTAAGAAGTGATCAATTTATCTTACACACAGAAAATATGTTTATAAAAGTATTTCCAATGAAAAATTTAAATGGAGCCTTAAATTTATTAAAAAATATATATAATATAAATCCTTAAAAAGCAATGAAATAATTAACTATTTTTTAATTCCTTGAAATAAAAGTTAAAAAAAAATTTAAATTCTTTATAGATAAATAAGTTAAAAAAATGAGCTTAATTTATTAATTTTAATCACTTGATATATAATATTTATTTCATTTTCCTTTTATTCTTCAGAATTTCCCGGAATAGTTAATTTTTCTTTTTGAGTATTGTAATTAATACGTAATAAGATTTTTTTATATAAAAGTTTTTTGTCCCTTGTCTTCAAAATTATTTTTAGTAGTTCTTCGAAGATATTATATATGGTTTTTTATATTAAACTTCTTTTTTTAAAATAAAATAAAGCTTCTTGTGTAGAAAATACGTTCTCATAATAATAACTCATTTTTTCAATAACTTTTTCACTCAATAAACTTTTTATGTAAAATACATAACTTTCACTTTTTTTTTACATAAATTAATATCATAAAACTTTTCTCAATTAAGAATATTAAAAACAGTTTTGTATGTTTAATTCATTATAAAATCATAATTAAATAAAATATTAAAAATTCTGAAAATCTTTTGTATTAATTTATATTTATAATAATATTATATGTAAATATTTTGATTATTAAAAGATGTCAGGAAAAGTTCTCTAACTTTAGTAACAAACAACTTTTTGTCAAAGTTAAATGTTTATCACGGTATGGTTAATTAAATTCTAAAAAAAAGATAGATAAAAAGGATTAGGGAAAAATAAAAATGAAGCTTACTCGATAAACTGATGATGAAGAGTACCAAAACAGAGAAACGTCCCACGTTTTCCATAGTTTCCAACTCTTCAAATGAAAACACGGAACGCTAGTGAGTCTTCCTCTTCCTCTGGAGAACTGTCTCATCCCGCAAACTCTACATCCTCTTCCGAAGATCCCAGGGATGCCCGCCGCGCCCCCTCCCTTCCTTCGATTCACCTGGAGTCGAGCAAACGAGAAAAAAGAAGATTGAGGTAGATGTCGTTTGTAGAAAAAAAAAAGAACGAAAAAATATTCGTTTGGCCCTCTTTTTTTTCTACCTTGTCAGAGTCTTTATTGAGATGTTTTTGGATTGATCTCCCTTTATATTTTTTTTCAGCATCTTTCTCCCCATGATCGTCCCTTTTTCAGCATTTCACTGAAGACCGGAACGAAAAAAAATGTATGTATAAAAGAAAAAATCAAAACTTTTTCGTTTGCTTTATTCCTTTTGACTTGGCTCGCTCTGTTGAATTGAAGTGAAGAGGTAATGCGCTGAGAAATCGTCTGAAAACTGGTGCAGTTATTTTCGTAGCCGGATGTAGAGGTATGTGCTTAAGAAAAATTAAGTCTGTTAGCGCTTCTGGGTTATTTACCGGCTACTGACGTACAAATTCTTCACTTCTGTAAGCAAAATACAAAAGCGAATTAAATTGGTAATTCATATACACAAAATGTTCCATCTATTTCAAATGAAAAATATCAGATTGAAAAAGTTAGTCTTCATAGTTCCTCGAAAATTTTTTTACCAAAATTAATTTAATTAAATATAATTAAGTTGATAAAATATATATTATCAAAGTTTATTATGTGCAGGAAATATCTGTTTTTGAGCATACCAGAATATTAATTTTTTTTTAAAAAGCAGGAAATTTTTTTAAAAAAACTGATTAATTATTAATTAATTGGCATTAATGAAACTTGATTTTATTATAAACAGAAATAAAAAGCATATTCTATAGATATTATGATGAAGTAATATGTGAAAAATATGCTGGCAAATTTATGATGAATACTATACTTTTTCCTATTTAGTGCCATAATTCAATTACATGCTAAAATTATATAATCATTTAATATTGTAAATTTGTTAAACATTATTAAAAATTTTAAATATTTACACATTGTATTATATTATTATAAATTTTTAAATTGTGTTACTTATAATATTTGAATTAGTAAACAACAATTATAAGTTTACTATTTAAAGTAATAAGTGGGTGGTAACGTTTCAAGCTAATAAAGTCCAAATCCGAGGTTCTATCCTCGGGACTGGGAAAGGCCTGTTCAGCAGTTCCATGACTTGAGTAAGTCGATAAAACTTGAATACCAAGCATGCTTGGGAACTAAAACATTATATTAGTTTTATGTTAGGCTAACTAACTAACCGGAACATATTTTTCCCACCTCAGAGCCCTCAGTCAAGAAAATAGAAGTGGTCTTGACCCATCTGTCTTGTTTAGCTGTCGTGCTCAGAGTTTAGCTTTTTTAGAATAATAATTAAAATATTTTTAATCAAGCAATTACAATGAAGAATTATCAAGTTTTTTATACAATGTTATTTTCTTGATTATTGTGAAATAAAGTTAAATAATTTTGTAATTATTACCAAATGGAGAATAATTATAAAAAATTTTTGTTCCGACTACCATTTGAGAAGAATGGGCATTTTGAATAACATAAAACTTAAACAAGTACAGATTGCATTTATTTCAATAAGACGGAAGAAATAAGATTTGTGCCATTATGCTGGTAATATTATCACGTGATATCTTTCCTGTTGAATGATTGTTGAAAAGATGGATCGTTCTATTACAGTTGGTAGCTTTTACTCATTATATATTAGTTTCTGGTAGATTGGAATAGTGATAGATTTCTGACTTCTACACTAATAAATTAGTTAAATGTTTCTATTTGCCAAGTTATAAATCAAACCGAGAGTAATGAATATGCAATAATTATAAAATACTTTTGCAATGGAAAATGCAAATGTAAAACTTTACCAAAAATTATCATTAACATAAATTTAATTCAATAATCGGGCTTTTTGCATAAATATTATCTTTTAATAAACCAACTTATTTAGAAATACCATTATATTTAAATTAAATATATTTTTTGTAAAACAGTTAAACATTCAGACAAATATAAAGGCATGTAAAAATAAATATAGAAATTAATAATAATTCAAAAGGATTAATTACATTTAATCATGATATAATTATAAACAAAAATAGGACTGTTAGCTTTTCCATATTTCTTTCTTTTCTATCATAACTAAATTGCATTTTAAATATTTGCATGTAGTACGTTATGCAACAAATAAGTATTTAAGTTATGTATTCTGCTCAATTAACATATTCATTTGACTGAAATGCTATGGGTTATATTTCGATATCAGACTGTGTATTTGTTGTTATCGTATGCCAGCCAGGCTGGCAATATGGGGTGTGCTGCTCCACTTTTCCAACTGAACAGTATTTGGTGTGGAGTCCGACTTCCTAAGTACACACTTGCCTTAGGTACCCGTTTATAGGGTAGGCAACCATTCACACTCAAAGAAAGGACAAAGTACATACATGCCCGAGCTGGGATTCGAATCCAGGTCCTCCCCGTCAGGTACGCTAACCACTAGACAGGTTGGGCAGGAGACTGTGTATTTATGATTGCTTTTTATAAATGGCTTAATAAATATTTAAATAGCTTACGAAAAAAATCTTAAATGCTTTTATGTTTAGAGTTATAGTAATTTTTTTTCAGATAAAATCATAAATTTCCCTCTAATTCTAACTACGAAGAAGTGAAGAAAGTAACGAATTAGTTGGTAACTTATGTAACATATATATACGGAGCTTGTATATTTTTATCATCAATGTATGTTAGTTCTGTCATCATTACGAATTTTCTCTTACTTAGAATGGTACTACTGGTATTCCAGTTTCGATGTAGGATTCTTAACTAACTGTTATACCATACTCTTGATAATTTTGCCAAACTAACTGTTTTGTTATTTCCTTGATAATTATTGCATAAAGAATATTTAAAAATCTTTCACGTGATATCTTTTAACTGAAAAAATATTTTGCTAAAAGTTTGAATCGAAATTTGTCAAATAAATATATCTGTAAGATATTCTTGACTTATGGGAACCTGGTGAAGAAGCATACTTTTTTAATCATTAAAAGATCGATACCATAAACAGGACAACGTAATAAGAGTGTTTATCAAGTTCCGAACAAATTTAAGACAAATAATCCTTAATTAGTATGCTGCAAGGAGAAAAATGTAAGCTGATGATTATATATAATTAGTTAAGCTGATTATTTTTATCGTGATTAAAACTAGGGTAATGTATTCAATAGATTTTGCTATCATGCGTAAGAAGTTGAAAAGAATAAAGAATAAAGGCAAAGGAGCGAACATCAAGCTGTCATATTTCTTTATCAAATAATAAGAAATTTGATGTTTGGGTTCATGAGCAACATTTTATATGTA
>JAPDSC010154517.1:23121-65508 GCA_026290005.1 Latrodectus geometricus
AAAAAAAATTCAACTTTATCTAAACAAAGTGTCAGAATATCTTTCAAAATATAAAATTTAACTATAAAATACTTATCTTGAAAATTCTAACAATACGATCAAATTTGCTTTTATGCAATATAAAACACTGATACAAATAATGATGAAAACTCTTATATGTTTGAAAAATCATTCTTCATTGTTACTCTATTCATGTACTGATAAAAGTGCACGCAAATTGTAAACAAAAATCTTGAAAGGATATATGCTTGGAGATTACACTTTAGGAGTGAATTTTTACATTAATGTTCTTGTCATTTTTCAACAGTATTGATCTTTGAAGGCGCTGCCATAAGAATACTCAAGAAGGCTTTGCGCAAAAAAAATTATTCAGCTATGTTTACAGCAGGAATCTACGTAAAATATAAACGATATGTTTCAATTTAAAGAGCTTTTCTGCAAAGAGAATTTGGGATATGCTTTACTAAAATTATGCATGGAATATAAAAGGAGAGATAAATAATTTTTATTTTATTCATTAGCATTAAATAGAAAATCAGATACAAATGTATCACATTTATTCTTTGGAGTTGCATCAACAAGAATGCTTAAAATTTTTCTGTTAAAAAAAATCTATTTAACAATATTTAGCAATATGAATCTATGAAATGTGTTATTTTTCAATTTGTAAACATTTTCTTCAAAAGAATTTAAAAACATGTTTTGTGCTAAAATTATATTCTCCGAGGTATACAGAAATGGAAGAACAACTATTGTAATTTACATTTATTGGCATTAAAATGAAAATGTAATACATGTTAAATATAAGAATTTAATTTTTCATTCAAAAAATTCCATGTTTTTAAATTTAAAAGAAAAACGAAATCAAAAATATTTGTTTGACTGCTTTGTACTTATTGATAATATGATAAGTTTTATACAGATTTATATTCAAATATACCATTAATATTTATAAAGCTTTTATGAACGAAGCTAAATGAGGATTTTACGCCTTCCGTTACGCATTTGCTTCTTGAACATCTGTCTATCCATTTCCTCACATATTTTAAAATTATAACAAAGTACAATACAAAGAGAATACCATAGTCTCATGTAAGAACTCTATTTCTTGTAAAAATCTCAGAAAACACTCAAGCACCCACCCAGTTTAACAAATTTATGGCAAGAATAAACATGCATACAATATATCGCTGTTTATCTAAGATTTTAATAATTTTAATTTTTTTCTTCTGAAAACATGTTCTACCACTTAATAAACTATGCATTAACAATTGAGTATCTTTATTATAAATTATGTAGTGTAGTTCTAAATTAAAGCAAAGATATAACAACATGAAAGAGCATTATTTGTTAAATTTTGTTTCTAAAAGTAAATACATGAGCTTCGATTTTTCCTAAACATTACTATTCCATTTTATTAACATTCAGCTTTTGCATAAAATAATATGATGTCATATTAAATGTAAAGTTTATGTATGAAAAATCATAAAAACCGTTATGAACAAACTGAAGTAAGAAAACTCTAGAACATTTGTTTGGAATAAAATCTTGCATAAATTGTTTCTTAAATATCAGGCAATGCAAAACAATTTATGATTTTATCTTACGGCTTAATATTTATTCATGAAAATCCTCGGCTTAAAAATTGAATCCGATTTGTATAGTTTAAATTGGATGTAACTAATCGGTTTTCGTTTTCTTTAAGACTTTAGGAAGAAATTTCATGGAATTTGTTTTAATGTAAACTATGAATAAAAAAAATGTTTACAAAGGAAAAAAAACATGAAGATAAAAAAAAACTGCCAGATATATTTCTTTAAATTAAATTATAGAAACACACTAAGCACACAATACAAATTCCAGTATAAAATTCGTATTAAATGTCTATAAATGTAAAGATATTTTAAAACATTAATATTTAGATATTGAAATGATTTATATTTGTTTTCAAAAGCCGCGGTGACCTGGTTGGTTCGGGCGTCGTTCTCGTTACCTAAAGATGGTGAGTTCGAATCCCGGCTTAGCCGAAGATCCGTCGTGTTCACTAATGGCGACTGGGGCACGTAAAATATGTCGGGTCGCAATGTCCTCCATGTCCACATTCAAAATTAATACTTCTGGAGGTGGTTGTAGTCAGGCTATGGGTCTTCTCTGGTTTCAATCTCTAAATTGGAAGATTCAGATGGTGCTGTCATCTATGAATCAAAAGTCGTACTTCCACCTTAGTCTGAGGGTGCTCTCTTCAAAAACGGAAGACGCTTGCTCTCTGACTTCATGGCCTAGTCTCTGACGGGTGGGCTAGGCGCTGCCAAGCCTCGCATCATTAGTAACAACAAATATTTGTTTCCGATTACTTTTTTTCTAGTTGAGTACCAGCCAGACTGGCTCTATGGGGTGCGCTGCTTCACTTTTTCAACTGAACCGTAATGTGGTGTGGAGTCCGACATTTTCAGTGCACACATACCATAGGTACTCTTTTATAGGATAGGCAACTTCATTCATACAAGAAAAGGACAAAGACAGGAGAGAGGGAAAGAGAAAATACATCTATCACCCAACCGGTCTTCGAACCCAGGACCTAACTAACCACATTCAGGCACACTCACCACTAGACAAGGTGAGTGGGTTTAGATTACTTAAAACTAATAAATTAGGTTTAACATGATATTCACACTTTTTCAAAAACATTTTTTTAGTATGGCTCATCTATTTACGATATATCTATGAGTATGCAATTTTCGCTTTATAAAAATAAGACATCAATCTTATCATTCAGAAGTACCAAGAATCATTTGGATGGTGTTTGTCAAAATTTCTTATTTCTGACGAAATCATATTTATTTTTTTCAGATGAAATAAATTTAACTGTCTTGAATATTTTGCAAACAGGTATTTTAATTTCATATCGGAGCAATTAATTTCAAGTAAATGGTGCTTTAACTTAAGAAACGTAAAGTTTCATTTTAATAAAACTGAAGCATCCAGTTACTATTAAAAATCAAATAAAAATATGTTTCTTTTATACAAAATACCATTTTTTTAAATAATTTCTTATAGTCGTTCTACACTTTCTCTAATTTTCACATTGTAGGTGTTTTCTTTCTTGAATTCAACATGATATGTTTTGTAATTTATTTTTTATGTTCAAACTTCCTTTTAATTTTCTATAATTTTATTTCCCTGATTGGCAGTGCTATACAAAAATGATTTATTAAGTACTTAATTTCAATGAATGCATTTTAGAAATGGTTTGCCATTGCAAATATAAACTAAGCATATGATACAGATTACATTTGCGATGGTAACTTACATGGTAACTATTATTAATATTCCATTAAAGTCTGCGTAACGTTTCTAGAGAAAATTTCGTGGATAGGAGAAATATTTATTCTTCTAGAGAGAAAATCAAAAAAATTCGGAATCATCTACTTCAACAGTCTTGATTGGTTTGATTTGCATCTCATAGTCCTGCTTGCTTGCAAGGGCTAATTTAATCTGGATATATAACTTAAAGAGGGTTCTGAAGTACTAATAATATCCATGTCTTAATCTTAGCACACCGAGAGGACTCGTAAAACATGTGAATATTTTTAAGATTATCTAAACTTTTCTTTTCTGAGGAAATTTCTGTCCTACTCACATATGTTTTGCCTGCGTGGCAGAGATATTTAGTTATTTTTAAAAACTTTTCTTTCATAACGAATAAAATTTTCTTGCTTCTAAATTGAAAAAATAAAATTGGCTTTATTCTCTATTTAGTTCGAATCATGAATGTATATTTGACTTGAAATATTAAGTTGGAGGAAGATATATTCCTTATTTTTTCTGTTGATGTGTGTAGTGTTCAATTACCCGTTAAGTATCGATCATACACTTTCAAATTTATGATCATTGTAAAAATCCATTCTGCACAAAATATTTTGCTTTTTTCTTTTTGGTCAATTCATTTATAGGGTGTTAAAAAGAGAAGTCAACAAAGGGAAAATTCGGTATATTCACAGTTTTTCTTTGATAAAGGCGAAAATAAATGACAGATAGTTTAAAATCAGGAAAGGTATTTATTGTCCCGACACTGTAACGGCCAATTGAAAGGAATTCTGGTTTAATCGATTCTATTCAGGTATATTTGATGTTAAAGATGTACTTCGCACAAGTCGGCCCATCATCGAAAATATCAATAAAGTCACAAAAAATATCCGAAGATGCCTAGTATGTTAATTGTCTAGAAGCTGAAGATCATCCACAAAACAGTTTGAAATCATTTGCACAAAGCTAATCAAAAACATGTATATAAAGGCTTGAAATTCACGTAAAATAATTGATTCCTTTTCCTTAAACTTAATAATTATATTTGAAATCAACTGATATAAATAAAACTATCCTCATATACTTATGGTAGAGTTATTATCTAAATAAATTTATGTAGGTTTAAAATTGAAAATTTTTATATATTTTCAATTAGGTAAAGCTTATAAAACCGTTCCCTTATCAGAAGTTGTATTTAATAAATGCATTCATATTTATATTATTTGAAAGTATTAGATTTGTTGAAATATTTCATATAGATTAGCATATTCCCCTGGTATTAATTAAAATTTTTCACAACAAAAGCGTTGTAAACTACTTACAAATAAAACTAAACTTTTTGAGTTCATTAATAAACCCATAGGATATGTCTTCTTTTCATAATGTTAATAAACCCCAATAGGATGTAAGTAAAAGGGTGGAAATGATTAATATTGTTATTATGTATAAGAATCGGTGATTATTCAAAATTATCAATTAATTTGGCAAATGTTATAAATAATAAGAAACTTATTATTTTTACCAGTATATGAAATTTTCAACATGTAAAGGAGAATGTAGTAAATTACGATTATTTTATAGAGTAATGATATAGCTTAATTTGAAAAAATAAATATTTTCTAGTAATATTAAACATTATGTTCTTAAGAAATAAAAGGATGACTTAAAACTTACAATAATATTTCAGTGGCCCTTTTTTTCAACGAGACTTTTTTCGTTCCTTTTGGTAGATTATTGAAGACAGATGTATAATGTAATAACACAAGCTATTTACTTGTCATAAAAAGTATTGAAAATTTAAATTAATCAATATTAATGAAAGTAAAATAAAATCTAGCTTAGTATTTCAGTCAATACTTTGCTTAATCTAAACAAAACATAAATTTAAATGATAACTAGCATATCTAGATAATTTTTGTCTTGTTAAGTAAAAGAACTGGATACATAAAACTATTTAGATTATTCGAACTTATACAAAACAGTTTTATATATAGACGAAATAGCTCATATTTAAAAAAACACATTACATTTACTTGTAAGTTTTTTTATTTCGATACATTAGGCTATTATAATATTTAGAATTTCACAAATTTTTACATTTTCATTTATTAGATTTCTTGCAAACATCATTAATATCGCTAATTTTCAGAAAGATGATTTTCACGAAGGGATATTTCTTTATCTCGAAGATCTTCAAACAAAAATGTTTTTGCTCATTTGTGAACTGATTTCAGGTATAAAGTTTTTCTTCACAAATCGTAGGTTGATTTCTGGCATACCACTACGAAAAATTTCCTTATTTTATTCCTAAAACATAAATGTTTCTATTTTTAATTTATAATATGGATATTAAATTTCGTGGATCACTTCTTGCTCTGCCTACATTAGATACTCATTGTTTTTCACTATGTTATCAATATCATCAAAAGAAAACTTAAAATTTGAAACTTTCAACATCATTTTTGCATGAGATTCTAAACTTCTGTTTGCACTTTTTCTATATTTTTATTCTATATTATTTATTGTAGCTCAGTTAATATACCTGTATGATCAAAGTGTATAGGTATTTATTTCAATCTTCTATTAAACATCATCATACACATTCTAAATCACAAATTTAATCGCAAGTAAGCAAACAGTTCGTTATTTAATATTTAATACATTTGCTAGTTACTTTATAAAGTCACCTATTCATGATTAGGGAATGCAATACAAGCCCATAACTTTTCCAAAATACACTATGTTTGCTTAGCTACATGGCTTCCATCATGACTCACGCCGTCGCTGAGCAAAATAAATTGTTAGGTAGTTATTGGTGGTCTCTGGTTATGTCTGATGAAAGTGATTTCTTCAATATTTTTAATATTACTATACAACTTACCATAATTCATGAAGCCATTTATTAATAAGGGATGATGATAGAAACGGAGTGTTAAATTAACTTTAAAAAGTACAAAAATGTTTCTATGGAACTAGGGAAGGTTTCCTTAAACTTGTGTGAAATTTTCAAACGAAGTCACATATACCCAAGAAAGGGCTTTTTATTACGTCAATGGTCTTCCATGAGTTAAAATCAAGATGCAGGTTGATGTAAATGACATGTAGTTGCAACCAAATAAAGATTTAAAATTTATATTTAAATTTCAAGACTGTTGACGAAATTCCTAAATTTCTACACTCTAAACCATGGCAAATGTGCAGAGAGAATTTGTATATTTTTTTCTTTATTTATCGCCACCAGTGTACTTCAAAGTGATAGTATCCTCAAAATCAATAATCAGAACATAGAAAAAGTTTATGCAATATAAGCAGATTTAAATATTGCGCATAAAAAATCTAAGCTTAGCCAGACTCAACGCTCGGTTCAGAGTGTAAACAAAGCAGGGATAGTGGAAATATGCTAAATTCTTGATTTAAAAAAAAAAAATTGAAGGAATAAGTTTTGCACAATTTCTGAAAAACAATGTTTAATGAAGGTATCAAGGTACTACTTATGAAACAATAATTGAGATGCCTTTGAAGCTAGGTTTGAAAAAATCTCAAAATTAAAAGAAAATATCTTTGGAAAATTAAAATTTCTTCTTTTAATAATGATTTAACTATGATATTTTATTACTTATCGGTTACCAGCAAGATTGATAAAAAGTTAAGTTGAGCAAGTTGACCCTACCATAAGATTAATTCCTTAATTGATTTGATGATGTATAAAAATGATTTTGAAGTTATAAAAGAAAGTTATTTTCTATTTTAATTCAATTAATTTTTATAAGACATGTTGACTTTTTTGTTTTTATTCGTGTCTGTATCTATAGACCTATCTATATATTATACATATCTTTAAAAGATCTAATATTTCAGTTTGAATAACTGGTTTTGCCTGATATAACATACACATGAAATTGTAAAAGTATGTTTAAACAATGTATATATCTCACATTTGTTTTCCATCTTTTCTGAATCAAGTTATTTTCAGTAGAAATTATATTTTATTTTGAAAAATGTTACGGAACAAAATTTAATTTCACGCAGATTAACAATAGGTATAGTAAAAAGATTCGAAAATGTCTTTATATTAGCAGAACGGAGAAGCCTCTACTTGTTCAACCGAAAATTAAATTTGCTTATTAAAAAACACGATTATTATACTGATTACTTAAAAGGAAAAACAAAAAATAACTTTTATTTCTTGGGTTTAGGGCTATTTAAAAATAATTTTGAAAGAGAAAGTCTTTAGTACAAAGAATTAAATCTTTTCTTGCGGTGGAAAAATTTTGCAAATTAAATTTTTCATTGAAGTTGTTTTAATATTTTTAGTGGTTATAATAAGACTTTTTTAGGAATATAATAGCATCCCATTTTTATATTCTCATTATCAGATTTTGAATTGACACATTATTAAATATAAGTTTAATTTTATCTTTCCTTTAAAATTAACCTTTCAATTTTTACTATTTATTGTAAAAGTTTTTTTGGATTATTATTTGTTACCAATGATTATTTTAATCATCAAATTAAATTAAATAATAGTTTAAAATATCTGAAATTAAATGCAGATGCATTAGATACTTTACTTAAAAAAAATATTTATTTTTTTGTACTTTTCTTTGATCAAGTTGTCCTTTTATATTCTACTGCTCTCCAGTGTATCATTTATTCAATTTATAAATTATTGTTAATGAAATATAGTTTCATCATCATATTTATAAGTTGTTTACATAAGAAATTTAGTTATATGTTAAGTTAGGTATATATATAAATTTGTATATAAATAATGGAAGATTATAAAATAATTATTGTTTCAACTGAAGATAATTTATAAATTTAAGCTTAATTATACTTTTATGAATCTTGTTTGATAAAGTTTTATAAAGATATTTTATTTGGATTCTTATAAAACGGGTGTATTTCACTAAAGGCTATAGCTTTGTTAAGGCTTTCGAAAATTAAATATTTGCACGTGGACTAATGTTTGCCATTAATATGCGTGAAATTCCGAAAGAAAATGTGTCAGCGATCACGTTTTGATTACGTCATATCTTTCATGGCCATGAAATGATTGTATTCAAATTTACTAGGTAATTGACTGAACGTAACGTCTTTTGTTGGCAGAAATATATACTTCACAAAAGAGTTTAATGAAATGAAACTTCAATCGTGGTTTGTTCAGATGTCTGTTTGTCGTTCAACAGTCATTTTTAAGGCTAATTAAGGAGGGTTGTTCCATGTGATGTAGATTCTGAACAACTGCAAACATCCATGCCCAAAGTGGAATTTGAATCCACAAATCTTCAATTATGGTGGAAATTAAAATATACACATACATTATTTAATAACACGAGTTATAAATACGCTAAATGTAAAAATAATGTTTCTTTAACATATTTTTTAAAAGAAAACATGATTCTAATTTAAGTTGTTTTGTTCAAATGGTTACGGTCATTTTTAACATTCAAATCTATGAGTTAAAGGAAATACTGAATTTCTAAAAACAATTCAGCTCTGAGGTGGAAATAAACAAAATTTAAACTAAGGAATAGAATGTTGATTATTCTCATAGCTTACTTAGCATTGTATTGCTTTCTATTTCAAGAAAAAATGAGCTACACAACTATTCATTATGATAGAAATAATTATGGTAGTTCGATAACTAATTTCTTTTAGTTCTACAACTAGCATAATTATTCTATCATTTTTTAAAACTTATCAGCATTATTTAAAAATTCTTAAATATTTAAGTTTTATTATTTGTATGTGTGAACAAATTTAGCACGAAAAAATGAACAAAAATTCGTATTAAATATATCATGGGTGAGTTTGTTATTAATTATGGCAGTAAAAATTAAGCATAAAAATTTAAAAAAAATGTTTTAATATTTATAGATTTATATTGGGAAACTTAATATTTATCTATAGATTATATATTGGGTGTAAAGTAATTGATGAATTTGTTAAGATTCTATTTACATTTAGAAGTTACTTCTGCATTTTTATTTAAAAAAGGTTATTATTTGGTTACACTATAGGGACATGTTTCCCTTTGCCTTTTTTTGCTAATTGAAGCCGCTAATCGTCTCAGAATTTCTAACTTATATCAAAGGAAACGACGTTGCGTTGGCCTGTTAGAGAACGGCATATTTTTGTAAGGGATATTTTTGAGATCATGAGCACTATATCTGATTCACCCGAAGATCCATCATGTTTCCTAAGGATGACTGGGAAATGTAATATAGGTATTGGTCGCTTAACTGATATGGTCCGAGAGAAGAGTGCTAACTCAGATGTCAACTCGTAATTTCAAAAGCATCTCGACCAAGTTTTAAAATTGCAAGGAAAATGGCCACGTTTAGTACTTTTTTAAAAAAGCTTAAATAGGCGTAAAAGTATTGAAAATAATCAAACAAGCAAATAAATACCTTATGACATTTATTTGATGGGATGGACCTTTGAGCTGGCACGCTCTTCTCCATGTCTCACCACAGTACAGACTTTGATCCCTAAGGAACTTTTAAAATAAATAAGTCCTGCTTGACGATATTTGGTTGGGTTAGGTATAGGATCTGTTACTTCTGGGTCACTTTTTTCACCGGTACCAAGTTATATGATACGTTAATTTTTTACTTGAAAGATATAATTGTTATTTTTACAGAGATTTATACCGTTACGTCTTTTAGTTAACACAAAGCACTCAATATCTGAAAATTAAGATAGTCAAACATATAAAATACTGCCTTCTTATTCAGTCTGCATCTCAATATGAATTATAAGCTAGGATTACTTTAAGAAAAGAGTTAAAAAACTAAAATTGCAAATTTTGAATGTTTTATTGAAACGATTTGATGTTAGCTGTAATATGCTGTTGTGGCATTTTTATTCTATTAAAAATATTTATTCATTTTAATACTGAATTTTAAAAGGAATTTGCAGTGAACAAATTTCTGTTAATATACTATAATAGTTTAATTAACTTATGATGTGGACAAAAAGTGTCATTTCTTACCGAATATTTATATATATAGTCAAAGATAACTTATTAACTATCTTAATTGGTCCTTTGAATTGAGACTTAGAATATTTTAAGATTTAAATTCTATAATTTGACTTTGTTTTTGATACAACGTGCAATGATGAATTAAACCTTATATACAAGTTGTTCCAAGTTATATGCAGTTATATCAATAATGATTATTTTTTTGTGTTCATTATTTATAGTAATAATCTCAACTTTACTTAATTATTACAATATTCAGTGATGAATACGTAGGCATAAATTATTCAGCTATCTTACATTCTATTCATAAGTCTGATCCATTGCTTCTGGTTTTATCAGATATATTCTAATGATGAGTAATTTCTGACAGATGTATGTGTTCTGTCATGAAGTCTCCTTTATTTAAATATCATAACATATCTAATAATTATATGGAAAAGTATGATTAGATATCTATGAATAAGATTAGCTTTAAGTTGAATAAAATTCATGCTAATTTTATATACTGACTAATCTACATCTTACAAACTCATTTAAAGCCTGTTAGGAAGTTTTCCAGTTTTCCACCTTCTCGACTCAAGAGTAGAACACACTGTAAATGAAAACCTACTCGAAATGCTTAAATATCTCACTTTTATACAATTCATTATATATTTCGGGTAGGAAATATTATATATTTCAATTATCATTTTGAATATCACAAATATAGATTTCCTGCTATTTTTTGGAACAGAAAGTTATCAGATTCGAATCCAATAAATATTGCGAAACAGATGAATGCTGCGTTTTCTACATTTTGCATGCATATTTGGTTTTAGGGTAGGAGTGATGTAAATTTTTCAGGGTTTTCTCCTTTGTAATGAATTTTTAATAAATTTCTACTTATTTCTTAGCAAATAGATATTCTTTTACTGTGAATAATCAGAGAACCACAAGTTCCCAAGTGTTATGTATTTCAGCAATTATATATCAATTAATACCAATATAAACTATTGGTTGTGAATATATCAATAATAAACATAATAATTAAAAACAAATTATTTATACAGCCCATTTTAAATTTCGCAAGCAAAATTAAGGCATACCAGTATTGATTAGGAATTACAGAAATAAAGACACACTTTAAAATAAAAAATGTACTCAATTCTAACTTATATTAAAAATTTTAAATACAATATTTTGTACTACATTATTAACGAATGAAGTTTTTTTTAATTTCACAAAAAGAGTTTCGAGAATAATACATAACTCTGAGATAAAAGTACGATAGAAAGAACATTCTCTAACTTTTATCTTAATATTTTAGAACAATTCCCTTAATATATTATTCTAACAGGGACTATACCATTAAGTTTATATCTTAAAATTAATTGTAAAATGTAAAGTTCAACCTAAAACTTTGTACTAATATTTAAAATAAGTACATACATTTTTTTGAAACTTTTATAAAAACTTTCCTTAAGATATAACTTAAAAAATAAATTTATATAAATTAGAAGCAGCCATCTGGAGCGAAACTATTCTTAAATTTAATCTTTTTACATTTTTTGAAGACTTAGTACGTCAGAGACGCGCTGAGCTTTTAAGTTGTGTTTCTATAATATTTTATTCTAGCTTAAAAAAGGGAAATTTATTTCTATTACACGACCTTAAGCACTTTCTTAATTCTTAGTTTCTAAAGGAAAAGGAAGGTGAAATATTTCTGGAAATATTTCTGCCAGATGGCATTTTCCACGGTGCTTTAGATGAAAGCAATTTTAAGTAAAGAGAACATGCAAAGAAAGTGATCTTGTTATAAAATCATTTGACAATAATGTCTCTGAAACATTAGTTATAAATGTGGATTTTTAAGGGGAAATATCTGGTATTTAATGTTAGATGGTAAAATATTTCCATATGAGATTTGTAAGATTTTTATTAGTGCTATTCAAAATTTGTTTCTAGTAAAATTACCAAAAGGAAATTTATATTAACCAGAAATGTTAATTTAAGAATTTTAGCTATTTTATTAGATTCTTACATAATTTTTGTGTACGAAGAAAATTATTATTGATAGTTCACTACAAATCACATTTCAAGAATTCATTTGGTCATTTTTAAATTAAATTCATAAAGAAAGATTTTATTATGCGTTGAAATAATATTCTTGTTTAAGCTTATAATATTCATATTCTCTCCATTGTTTAATTAAAGATAATGCAAATTAAAGTTGATTAGTTGCTGGTAAATATTTCTATTTTTAATTCCATCTCAAATTATCATATTTTCTCTTTGTTTCTCTAGTGACTTTTTTATAATTTATCATATCTACTACTTTTTCCTTATTTTTCAAAATATATTATAAATATATTTATTATCTATATATGCATTTAAACTACAGTTAATATAAAATAATTTAGGTAGGGTAGAAAATTATGCAAAGAATTATATGCTCATCTTTATGAATATTGAATAAAATTATAAATTGTAATTTTTAATGTAACTAATTATCTAATACACTTTATTTTGAAAATTTTTAATTTTTAAAATCTTAATTTCAAAATATCATTTTTTTAAGTATGGACAAATTTGCGAAATCAAATTTCTACATTTTTTTTAAAGACTAATAGCATGTTTCACTATGTACACATAAATGGGATTTCAATGATTATTGTTATTTTATTAATTTTTTTACACCTTACTATAGTTTGTTGAACATAGTTTTATTTGCTACTCTATTGTTATGTTATGAAAATGAGAGATAATTTAACCAATATTTTGTCTTTAAAGTGAATTCTAAATCACTACAAATCATTCACATTATGGGTGGATAAAATTATAATTCACATTCTTTCGGTTTTTTCCTTAACTGTGTTAAAATTGTAAAAAAATGCGTGAAAAACATTAAAAAATACTTTATATCCGTGTTACAATGTTTTGAATATAATATTGTATTCGGTATAAATGGTAAAAGAGTAATATGCAAAATCAGTGCTATTTTGCGCAAGCTCACTTTCTTTTGTAGTAAAACACAGGTGATAATAAGAATTCAATTTGATTCATGTATATGTTATTTTAAATTTGGAAACCGAAAGTTTTTAATAGAGAAAAGATTGAAATGCAAATTAAAAATTTTGCTCATTAATATTTTTTCTAGTTAGAGATTTTTTTTCCAATGGTGGGCACTTGGGGATTTACCCTTCACCACAACAAGGCCGGAAACTGCTACTCATTAACTGGTGGGCACCTGTGAACCAAGCCATGGAGGCGAGTAGCACTATCCACGTCACACCACCATAAACCCATTTTATAGGGTGGGCCACATTCATCCATCGTTTGAAGAAAGGACAAGAAACACATAGGCAGAGAAAATACATCCATGCCCAAGCCGGGATTCCAACCCAGGTTCTCCTCATCCGTAGTCAGTTACGCTAATCACTAGACAGGTTGGGCAGCACTTAGAGAAGTGTGGATGGTGATATTCATATCTGTCGTGTATCACTAATATACGAAGGTACAGATTACTTATTTCTACATTCTTTTTCAGAGCATAGAAATAATTTTCATGATACGGTATTATTTGTAGAAGATGAATGGCATCAGGATGTGCAGAGACTGGAAGACACTTCAACTCTCTTTTTTATTCTCGTTTGTTGAATATGGATTTTGCTTGTTGAGACCGAAATATATCTAAGAAAGAACAAAATATCACACAGAGGTCATTAAATATTTGATTCGTTTGATGTTTGCGGAGAGTTAAAATAAATCTCAATTATATTAATATTTATATACCAAAGTTACAGACAAACCTATCCGAGTTGTTAAATTCACAGTTGTTGAACTGAATAAAATTTAATTAAAATATTAAAAGACGTTATAAAAGGGAATCGAAGACTACTGTATGCAAAATCGAAGAAATTTTATTCGCTTACAAATTTAAAATGTTGTTGGTTATCCCCCTGGTGTAGGGAAGCCCACACCAGGTCCTGAAGATCTGGCATAGAGTAGTATGCTGCTTCTTTTTTTGAGAGGAACCACAAGGGCAGAAGACTGACTTGACCTCTAAACACACATGCCAAAGGTACCCGTTTATATAGGATAGGTAACCATTCACACAAGGAAAGGACAGAGACAGGATAGAGAGAGAGAGAAAGTACATAAATGCCCGAACCAGGATTCGAGCCCAGACCTCCCTATCCGTAGTCAGGCATGATAACCACTAGACAGAGTTGGCAGCCAAATTTAAATATTGAAAAATTATAAAAAATGTGTGCACCTTAAGATGTTTTTGAAATATAATTTGAGCTATTAGAGGACTTAATTGTAAATAGTTAAGTCACTCGGCAACAAAAATTGTTATTAAAATAAATAAGCAAAAAATTAAATCAAAATATATTTGAATAAAAATGATTCCTTTAGTTTTTTTATAAGCTATAAACTTAGGTTAATTTAAAGTTTTGATGCTAATTTAAACTAATAACTCTAACTTATTATACTTTGATAAAATACAATTTCAATATTTTTTATTTCGTATTAGATATCTCAGTTATGCATGGATGAATGTTTTCATCTAAGGAATAAAAAAGGAATCTCATCCAGGGGTTACTTTTTTACATTAAAGCTGAAGATGGTATACATTTGAAGATAATCTAGAATAATGGTATTTTTTATAAAAATATGCCCTGCGGGAGTACTCAAAATAAGTTATATTAAAACTTAAAAAATCCTGTATTTTTTTGTTTATCTCAATTCAAAAAAGAGAAAAATGTAAAAATCCAACTAGAGGCAACATTCTTTAGCTTCATACTCTTTATTATTCATGCCGAATAAAAGAATTTTACGAAAAATATTCTTGATGCAAATAGTACAATGCATTAAATTATTTTATTTTATTTTGCGTTATATGAAGATATATCCAATGAGGTAACATTCCTTAGATTTTAAAATATCGAAAGAAATTTCAGTTATTGATGTTTTTTAAAATATTTATACATTTTCTGACATTGTTTCTCTTATAATCGACAAAATTTACTTAATTTTACTACTAATGGCAGTAATTTTGTAACTTAGGTTCTATTTTGCTTGTTCTTATATCCTTAGTTATGATAATATTTTTGATTCATTAAATGGCTATTATATTTGAGAATTAGTATTCTTCGTTTCTTGATTCTAGAATACATTGAAAAATATTATTGATAGAAATTGAAAAATCACTTTCTATCAATAATATTTTTTTTTTTAATATAAGTTTTCTTTTTTTTTGTTTATTATATATTTTCTATCAATAAATTTATTAAAGCTTCAGAAAAAAATAGTTTACCATCAGTCATCAAATTGAACCCTTTTATGATTCGTCCATTATATATGAGGCACATATTTTACTTAAACTCTATGAAAATTTGAAATCGTTATTTATGAAATTTGAATGAGTTTCAAAATACCACTTATGATCGGCAAATAAGAAACTGCAAATATGGTCAATATACTGTTGTTGTTTCGGATGACACTTAGCAATACCAAGCCCGCCCGTCAGAGACTAGACGAATGAAGTCAGAGCGAAGCGTCTTCCGTTTTTTGAATAAAGCACCCTCAAACAAAGGTGGAAGTACGGCTTTTGGCTCATAGATGGCAGCACCATTTGAATCTTTCGATTTAGATATTGAAACCAGTGAAGACTCAAAGCCTGGCTCCAACCACTAACTCCCAGAGGTATTAATTTATAATGGGAACATGGAGGACATTGCGAGCAGATATAGTTTACGTGCCCCAGTTACCGTTAGTGAACACGACGGATCTTCGGCTAAGTCTTAATTCGAACTCACCACCTTTTAATAACGAGAACGACGCCCTAGCCAACCAGGAGACCGCGACCATGGTCAATATACTTGTTCGACACAGCCTCTCAATAACTATGTTTAGTGGAATACTGCAAAAGCTTGCAAAAAGATATTGTTTACCACAAATTGTGAAAATGTTTTTTAAATGTGTCATTAATTTAAAGTATTAAATAGTAATACATATCTAGATTTACTTTTCAAGTTATTATATTGTGTGCGCGTGTGTAAGTTAAGGACGTATGTAATATTGTTTCATAAAACTACATATAAGCAATTTATTACTGTATTAACAAATATGACTTTTTTTCCAAATTTGGTATAAATAACCTAGAGAAAAATATATGTTTAAAGTTGGTGAGGGTGTTTTTATGCATCTTTTAACAAAATCATATTTTAAAAACAATTATCTTCCTGATTCAACAAAATTGATTTACATACATGTAGATTTTATTAATATTTATTTTTCTTTCCGAAGAAATACCTCTTGATATTAAGCAGAATATATTTCCGCAAAGAATTTGGATTCTGATTTAATTATCATCTTACATTAAATTTGCTGTAGCCTGCTGAGGAACGTTATTAACCTGGTGTTTTGAAGGTAATTAGTTGCATATCTGACGCAACTTAAGATTGTCGTAATGCGATGGTCTGCCACATTAAATACATGAAGCGTCTAGTTTTCCTTGTTGGTGTGGCGTGTGAATGGTTAAGGATCAAAGTGCCATTTTGTGCCAAATTTATCATTTGATAAGCGTTAAAATTTCCAAAGTGGTTCGGGGCATTTATTGAATTTATTTGGGAAACAGAAGCAGCCTAAATCGTAATGCAATAAATTATTGACATTACATGTGTTTTTTAACCACAACCTTTCTAGTTTTTTTCAATATGAATGCTTATTATTCAAACAAATTCGAGAATCATTTATATACTATACAAAAAATTACAGGAACTCATTTTAATATGTTGTTTAAGATTAAATAATCTGTCTTGACAAATTTTTATATTTGATATAAGTAATACTTGTTTTATTGAAAAATAATAGTATATTTATTATTTTTATTTTCTAATCACGCATAATTAAATATTTGATCTTAAAATGTGGTTTTTACTTACATAGTAATTCATCATCTCCTTCCTAAATATTGATTAAATATTGTTGGTATTGAATTTTTATTCGGTGCAAAATTATAATGTTTGCTACATTTTGTTCGTCTCACGATCAGTAACGAATTTATCAGAAAAAGTGTCACATCTCAAAGACAACGGAAGTTTTTGTGTGTCACATTTTATTTTTTTTGTAATTTTTGTAAACGAGTTAGAAGATATAAAATACGTCGAAATATTGGTTTTTCATTTCAATTCCTCCTTAGGGGATGGCTTAAAATTGCAGATTTTTCTTGCAAGAATTTAATGCAAAATATTAAATATTAATCGGATGTAACGTAATATTAAAGATAAATAAGTGAAATGCTCATAAATAAATAAATAAATATGCAACGCTTATTCAGTTCATAAATAAAGTGAAGAAAAATCAAAGTAATAAATTTTCATTATAAAATGTTTGCAATATTTATACTAAATTATTATTTGCATTAACGGTTAAATCAAGATAAAATTATTTCTGTCAATTGATACAACTTTCTCTTATTGTTCCAATAACATTTTATGTTCCGGCAACTCTGTGTCACAAAATTGTGAAACTACAGTATTTTCACGGCATTAATAAATTTGTGCCTTAACAGTCATATTTTGTTGAATTTTCTTATTAAAAAACAAAATAAAAGCGTTCTGGGACTCTAGATTTCACTTATCTCTATTCAAGAACATTATTGTTAAAAATAAATATAAAAAGATTTATAAAGATAATAAAAATACATAATACTTTCAATTACTCAATATTTATGTAAAAAGATCATGTCGTTAAAGCTAAAAAATCTGTTGGCTTATGTGTACACGTTGTTTACTGACAGCGGTTGATTAAAAACCAATTGCTTATGCAAATATATCATGACTGCTTATACGGGCCTTTCAAATGTTTGTGAAAAAGCTTATCCAACATAAAATCCAGAAATATTTTTAAATTTAAACTCAATAATTTTTAAACAAATAAGCTTACTGTAATATACTTTTTATAGCAAAATATCACCTTGAAATACATATTGTATTTAATCACATTTAGAGACTTTTTAAGTTTTATATATAAGTTCTTATTTAACTCCCAGAGCTTTTCCGGTTTTTTTTACTTAGGCCATCTTACGCGCATGGGAACTGACTAGACCCAAGAATTACTGTTTTAAAATGGATTCCAAACATCTACATACATACATAACGATGTGGAGAAGCCCTGAACTTTACCAAATGGTTAACAGGTTTAAACTTCTCCATCATCAGTAGGGGGACCCTAATACGAATGGCTTTATTCGAAATAAAATTAAGTTGACAATGGTGGACCTAGTGCCTGAAGACCATCTGTGCAGTAGAAATCTACATCACAGTTCAATGACAGTAAAAAATAACTATTGGAATACAATATTGATTATACATTGACGAAATGATACTTTCAATAGGGAATAAAATAAAACATAGTGAAGATTAGATTTCTTGATTAATAAAAAATTTAATTTTAAAAAGAAGAAAAAATATATATACACATATACATTTAAATATATATAAAAATATACACATACATATATACATGCACATATACACACATACATACATACACACACATACATGCATACATATAGACATACATATACATACATACATATGTGGTAATTCGAGGGGTTTGTTATATACATAGACAAAAGGAGTAAAAGTCCAAACTTATTTATGTTAGGATTTCAATATTATGAATCTATAGTGCTTATGTGAGTCTGCTGACGTGGAGCTAAGGGATTTTGCACATTTCTAGACCTTTAATGCTCAGATGGTTCAGTAGTTTGTTAAGTTTGCTTCTTCTGAATTTCTCAGTGATGCAGTATTTTATATAAATTTCATCACTTTGTGTGGAACTTCTCTGAATATGATAGTCTTTGGGAACTATTCCAGGTAATGTAGAGATGTTCCTACCTGCCCGCAGACACAAAGTGGTGATCTACCTTTACCAAATCTATGAAAGTAATAAGGAAAAGACCGTGGTTGGTTATTACGTAAGTTAGGAAGGGATTTGCACAGCTTCTATCTGTAGATACTTTTGGGAAGAGCTTATGAGTGAATCGCCCATTATTATGATCAATCCAAAATTGTTGCCATTGTTTATGAAATTTTTCTTTGAGTATCATGATGAAATGGAATTTTGGTGAGGGGAGCTCAGTTACTGGCAGATTTTGATTTGAAGCTGCTTCTTTTGCGTTTTTGTCTTCCATTTCATTACTCTGGGTTCCATCGTGAGCTTTAGTCCATGCTAATTGCAAAGCTGAAGATTTCAAGTATAAAATGTTTTGTATGTCCGCTATGATTGGGCTTTTGTGTTGGGAGTTGAGGAGAGAGAGTAGCACAGAGTCTGTCCAGATACTCGCAAAGAAAATATTGAATTCTATGGCATGCAGGATCACTTTTTGAATGGCTAGTGCCCCTGCTTGTTATATAGAGTTTTCCTTTGCCATTTTTATTTGTTGCGTGTGTAAGATATTGTTCTCCTGAAAAAGGATAAATGTTGCACCGACCCCGTTGTCCTGCTTTGAACCATCCGTGTAATAGTTGTAGTCTGTGTGAGTTAGAGCCACTTGTTGAATTGAGGAAGCTGTTTTGGGGATGTTGCCTATTAATAATAGTTTAATTAATTAGGCTCGTTATGTGAACAGAGTTGGCAGCCGAACGGCTTATCGTTCTGGCTTTCAATTTGACAGTTTGTGGGCTCAGATCCTACTGTTTCCATAAATGTTTGAAGTGGTTCAGAATCCATTTTAAACTATAAGACTGGTATAAATATCCCTTGTATGCAAAAATTAAGCTACAATCAATCGAAGCTCGATATGAAAATCAAATCCATGAAATTATTATCTATTAAAGCAAGAGAGAGAATTATTGTGTTTATTGGAAATAATACTAGTTACTGGAACCATTTGATTGGTCTAAAAGGATTCGCGGTTTGTCGGTTAACGGTCATTTTTTCACACAAGGACTAATTAGATTGGTATCTGCAGTTTAACGTGGTCAAGGCGGTAAATATAAAAAAGTGAAAATTCTATTAATAGAGTTTATATCAAGAATTTTAATTAAAAGTTAAATAATTAAGAATTATCATCATTATATAAATGGCTTCATTTAAATATTTATATTTTGTTAAAGGATATGAGACAACAAACTAATTATGATAATCATTAGTTTGTCATCTCTTTGAAACATTTTAACTTGGATGTTCCATAGTTTACAAAAATCATTTAAATTACAGTCACTTATTTATCATCGATTTAAATTGAAAATTCTTGTTTACTTTGACAATAAGTTATTTTGAGGTATTTCGTTGTTAAATTGTAATAATTTTTTGCAAATCTGCAAAATGAATTAGAAATGTTAAACCTTTCAAACTGTGATAACATTTTTGTCAGAGATTATGATTTTGTCAATTTGAAGGCATTCAATTGAAAATATATAAAAGAGCGAACAGTGAAAAAACGAGGTTAAATTGCATAAAAATAGTTATAAAAAGTTTTGAAGCAGTTTAGTAATTGCTTAAAAATAATTTTTGCTATAAAATTATAAACATTAAATGTAAGTCAATTGGATTATTTTTTTAATTAACTAAAAAATGATTTTTACAATTTATCTGAGTCTCTTATTTTCTAGGCAATTTACATTTTAACAATAATTAAATGTGATTAAATTTTATTTTAGTAAGCCTTAACCCAGATAGATTTTATTTTACTATTTATGGAGGTTGCTTCTTAAAATTTTCGACTGTGGCACTTGATTCTTAAAAGTTTCAATCTGTCGCAAATTATGCAGTTAATTCAGAAACTTCGTATTCCTTTATAGTATTTAGCAAAGTATGAATCTCCTATGTTATAATCCCTATTATAACTTTCGCAGATAAAAGGAATAGATAAGCAGATAGAACAAAGATAATAATGTGGTCTGTAAGTCAATATACCGACTTCAAAGCTCTTCTCACTTGTTGATTTAAGCAGATCTTCTAAGTGTATTTACCAATGACGAAGGAAAGGAAATGTTAGCTGTAAATATTCCCCATCATCCCAAGAAAGCAGACGACATTAAGATAGAGGAAACTCCAATAATCTCATGTCACGTGGTATCGATTCCGGATTTCCATACTCTTTTATCTGACACTTTGGCAGTACTCTTATGGATCTAATTGGCTACAGAAAGAGTCAGAGAGAAATGTTTCGAATTGTTCTGCTGTAACTTGGAGCTGTTCTGAGAGGAAAACTTCTAATTCAGAAGCGAATATTTATTACATAATTTTCAGGAATTGTTGAATCAATTTTTACAAAGGTTAAACATTTTTCTTATTAACTTGTCAATTTTTGTCTTTGTCTAGTTTCATTCACGTTTCTGTTTTGATAAAAAAATTCTCTAAAAAAGTTTCCTTAAGTTTCTAATTTTAAATGAAATATTGTATAGAATATAAACTGAAAGTTACATTTTTTTAACAGTAATGATATCTAAAAATGTATGGGGCATTATTATTTTAACAATTCATTATTTTGAAAATTTTAAATAATTGTATCTTCAAGCAATAATGATTAAATAAAATCTATGTTAAGTATTTCTGTAAAATGTTCCTAGCAGTTAAAATCAATTTCAGACAAAAATTTAATTATTTCAAAAATTTCTTTTTCAGTATTATTCCATATATTAGGTTGGGGAAAAAGTTATCCATTATTTTTTCGGTAGACGTCTGTAGTGATCGCTATCTCATAAAGTATCCATCAAAAAATTTCAAATTTATGCTCATTGGAAAGGTGACATTTGACACTAAAATATTCTCTTGCGGTTTTTTGTTTGGTTAATTCAGTTATGAGTACAAAATTTTAAAAATAGAAGACAACAAACAGAAAATTCTTTACATTTTAGTTTTTCTTTTCTAATGGCGAAAATGCTAACCAGGTGGCTAAATTTGTGAAAGGTGTTTATCGTCCTATATATGACTGTAACAACCAGTTAAGCACAATTTTGGTTTCGTCGATTCCGTTTGGGTATTTTGATGCTAAAGATGCACCTCGCATGGATACAACATCGTCGAGAATGTCTATAAAATATCCAAAATTTTTAAACTTGACAGCATGTCAGCAGTCGTAGCTTCGCACAAGGCCTAAAAATCTACATGAAAACTGTTTTCAACTTTTTTATAAAGCGAATCTGAAAGAAGTTACAAAAAATTCACGTAAAAATAATGGATTTCCTTTTCCCCAACCTAATATTTCTGAATAATTTATTATTGTACAACAGTACAAATAACCCATTTAATATCGGCAACCCTAATACGGCATTATTTTTAATGTTTGCAAATTCAGTTTTGAAATTATTGGGAATATATGTCGTTATATTGTGCTTCATATTTATTATGCCTCTAAATAAAAGTAGAGGAAAAAATTTATCACACATAGAGAGTCTATCGCAATATATAAAATGTCAATAAAATTTTTTTTGAAGAAAGCTTATTACAATAGGAATTATATATGATCATTTTTCTTAGCAATAGGAAAACTTTATGCCCGGTGCCATTATCTATCTATTACCAGCTTTAATTAAGATAATTATAATATAAAAGTGGATAAAATCGGTACTTGAGCATTAATATAAATCTTTTTATGCTTAGCAATGGAATGAGTGTTGTCAAACGTTTGTTTCTGGTTTATAAATTAGAAATTTTACTGTTGTGATTCGGCTTAAAGCTTCTGTGGCACGTTCTAACTGTGATACTGATGATTTTGCTTCGCAAACGCATTATATATATATTATGTTGGGGAAAAAGTAATCCATTAATTTTTCGGTAGACGTCTGTAGTGATCGATATCGCGTGAGGTATATATCAAACAATTTCAGATTTATGCTCGTTGGAAAGGTGACATTTGACAATAAAATATCCTTTTGCGGTTTTTTGTTTGATTAATTCCATTACGAGTACAAAGTTGTAAAAATGGAAGACAACAAACAGAAAATTCGATACATTTTCGTTTTTCTCTTGTAACGGCAAATAAGATAGCCAGGTGGCTAAAATTGTGAAGGGTGTTTATCGTCTTATATAAGACTGTAACAACCAGTTACGTAAAATTTTTTATTCGTCGATTCCGTTTGGGTATTTGGATGCTAACGATGCACCTCGCATGGGGATACAGCATCGTCGAAAATGTCTATAAAATATCAAAAATGATTGAAGTTAACCGCATGTCAGCAGTCGTAACGCGCAAGACCTAAAAATCTACATGAAAGCTGTTTTAACCTTTTTACAAAGTGAATCCAAAAGAAGTTACATAAAGTTCACGTAAAAATAATGGATTTCTTTTTCCCCAGACTTATATAATGGAGAAAAAATATTATACTTTATTAAAAATATTTTAGTTTCGATTTATTATTTACTTTTTAACAACTAATTAAAAAAAGATTTGTTTTTATATTTTTTACATAAAACAATAGATCAATTTGTCCAATAAAAGTGCCAAAGATTTCAGCTGCATGCTTATTTTATAATGATACACTAAAATATATATAAAAGCTAAAATATATATATTCTCAAAACTTTTTAACTGATTTGGAAAAATGATCAGTAATTCCATAGAAACTTATTCCGTAGAATTATTTTGTAAAGGCATGAACATTTTTATAAATTTAAAGTTATCTTTCAGAATATTTAAAGCGATGTTTACATTTCGAACTTTTAAATGTTAAGTAAATTTAGGTAAACGAGAAATTCCAGAAATATTCCTCATTCATTTTGGGAAAAGTTCATTACACAACGAACCATTCTGTTGGTTCATTGTTCTATTTTGGAATGCATCAGTACCAATTTCAGAAGATGAAAGGAATAGACAAACCTTTCCTAAAGAGAGAGTGAACGAAAGAGGCAATACACTAAGCTGTAAGTCAATATAACAAGTTCAAAGTTTCTTCGTGGACTTGTTGATTCAGGCATCAGATCCAATAAGTATATTTACCAATGAACCGTAGAAAGAGAAGCCTCACCGTATATATTCTATTTCGTTCCTTAGAAAGTACACCTCATTAAAGTAGCGAGAAAGCTTGCATAATCCCTCGCTAGGTGGCATTTGTTCTGAATTCCTATCCAGTTTTATTTCATATTGTTAGTATTCGAAAGAATTAAATCAAAAGTAAGATTCGTTTAATAATTTGTTCCTTTCAGCAACAATAATTCAAACATAAATTTAATAAATGTAGACACATTTACAAAAATAATATAAATATAAAACGATTTTCAACATAATATTTTAGAAAATAATTTGCGATAATTATCTTATATCAATTAAAATTATCAAACGAATATAAATTGGAAGCATAATTATATAAATTTAATTTCATTATCATTAGTTACTGAGCTAGTTAATGGTATTATATGTTATTTTATATAAATTAAAAATGCTTTATTTTATTAATCTCTTAAGTTTCTGAATATCTTGAAGTCCTTATTTTCAAATCCTGAAATGAAAATATTAAATGAAACTTAAAAATTGAAACATAATAGTATTTGTAAATAAAAATATTCATAGAATATTTTGTAAGCGATTCATTTCTTATTCCACTCAATATGAATTATTAACACATACATTAAATCATTTCAATTTAAATAGAATGGTGTAAATATTTTTATGATCACCATTAAAATTTCTGCGAGATTATAGATTGAAAAATATTATTGGGATATAGAGAACAAGATTTTATATGACTGAGCACAACAAATAGACTTTGAATTTTGAAATGATTTTATAATAAAATGAGAAGTTCTAATGCGTACTCAATTTTGCATGTTTAATGTATAGCATTTATGAGAGATTATTTCCAAGTTTTGTGCATTATTTTTGTATTTTAGATACATTTTGAATGCTTATCGTAATTTTATCCATTGAACTATATAAAAAATTCAGTTAAAATAATGGACTTTGGAAGGACTACTGTTTAAATTCTCGGTACTTACATATTAAACGTCCCCGCAGTTTTTTTAACCGATTGTTTAAGAAAGAAATTTCCTGGGCCGTGATGGCCTGGTTAGTTAGGGCATCGTTCACGTTACCAAAAGGTGGTGAGTTCGAATCCCGGCTTAACCGAAGATCCGTCGTATTCACTAATGGCTACTAGGACACGCAAAATATGTCGGGTTGCAATGTCCTCCATGTTCCCACTCCAAATTAATAGCTTTGGGGGTGGTTGGAGCCAGGCTATGGGTCTTCTCCGGTTTCAATATATAAGTTGAAGATTGAGATGGTGCTTCCATCTATGGGCCAAAAGTCGTACTTCCACCTTCGTATGAGGGTGCTCTATTTAAAAACGGAAGACGCTCACTCTCTGACTTCATTCGCCTAGTTTCTGACTGTTGGGCTTGGCATTGCTAAGTGTCATTAGAGACAACAGCAAATTTTTTTATAATTAGATTAGGAAAATAAATTTTGATCATAATTAGTAAAATAAAACTATAGATTAACCGCTTATTCTACTTAATTTTTTACGCGAAATTAACTGCGGTGATGATAATACGTAAGTACCAAATTCGGTTATTGGATTAAGCTTTTAATGAGATTTCCTAGGAATTTCACGTATAACAATACATAAATGTAAATGCAAATTAATATTCATCAAAATGATGGCTGTATTAAAAAATGTGCTGTCATTTGACCAAAAGAGCTCTCTGTGTCCGTGGCTATGCACTACTACTTTAATGTGTCACTTAGTGGAAATGATGGAGAGAAGAAGTAAAACGTCTTCAGTTCAAATCAAAGAAGTTAGAATTTCAGAAACTAGTATAAACTAGTGAAATTTATAAAATATCTCTTCAAATTTCGGCAAATGCTTAAAAAATGTTAATGTCTAAGCATTTGATATAATATATTTGTGCGAAAAGTCAATTTCAACATAAGTCGGAAAAAAAGCAATCCGCAGAAATAAATAAGATTCTGAAAATGAAATTGTTTTTAAAATGGTAACAATGGAAATTATTTTAAAGTTTGTGTAAAAAGAAATAATCAGTCTCTGTTATTAAATAGGAAAAATTCTCATTTATGCATATTAATTTTATTTAATTTTTTTTAAATCTTTAGTTGTAATAGATTTAAAAAATATATTTTTTTTATATATTTCATTATGATGGTAATTATTTTATTGTTTATAATTGTAAAATACGTGATATAATTTTATCTACTTTACTGGTTATTCAAAATTTGAAGATGAATAAAAAAAAAATTGAAGATTACTGAAAAAGTAATTTATTCATCTTTTAAGAGATCATCAAATCATGATATTAATTTTGAAAAATGTAGCCTTTTTAAAATGATATATTTGAAAAAAAATTGAAATAATTAATTGTACTTAAGGTTATCTATGTAATTACCAATATATCACAATGTATTAGATAAGTTACTGGTGAAAGTATTTTACAATAATCAGACAAATGTTAAAGTTTTTCTGTGAGTTTACGTATCAGACCCAGGAACTGGTGATTTTGGTAGATATTAGTCACAATAATAGAATTAACTATTTAAACTAAGGCAGCTAAAATATACCTGAACACATGTTGTTAATTCACATTTTTCTAATCAATAATCCTATCAAAACCAACAAATCTAGATTGAAACTTTAATGTTGTCTGCACAATAAATATAAAAACTTTGAGCACTGATTAGAAATAGTTTCTTCATCTAGCTTTAATTTTATTTATGTTTTAAAACCACATTGCTTTCGTTTTATTTGTTTATTAACTTTATTTTTATGTTATTTTGTTTACATAAGATTATATTCTCGTTACCAAACGGTGATGAGTTCGAATCCCAGCTTATCCGTCGTTTTCACTAAGCGCGACTGGGGCACGTAAAATCTGTCGGATCGCATGTCCTCCATGTTCCCATTCCAAATTAATCCTCTGGGGGTGTTCAGGCTATGTACCCCCTCATGTAATACCTCAGGCTATGGGTCTTCTCTGGTTTTAATCTATAAATTGGAAGATTCAAATGGTGCTGCCATCTACGAGCCAAAAGTCGTACTTCCACCTTCATTTGAGGGTGCTCTATTCAAAAACGGAAGACACTCCCTCTCTGACTTCATTCGCCTAGTTTCCGACGAGCGGGCTTGGCGTTGCCAAGTGTCATCAGAAACAACAACATAAGATTATAGTTTCTATGTTTGTAATAATATGTGAACATGTAGGTTTTTACAAAATCTTGTAAATAAATTTCCATGCTTATTTTTTTACATCCACCTTTATTGTTAAATGAGATAAAGTATTTTTGTAAGTTTTTTATATGATATTTATTTTACCCTACACACACACACACACACACTTTATTTAATTTTTTCGCTTGCTCATTTTATCTTTCACCATATTTAAATTTGCATCAATGTTTGGATGATAAATTCAAAAGCAGTCTTTACTGATTGTGTTGTAGTGAAGCTCAGCAAACAAGTAACTTAGTTATTCAAATTGTGTGGAAAGTTAATTCTCTGACCTGATAATAAATGTGAGCATAGCTTCAATGTTTCAAAGATGAAACGTATTTTATATGAATTTTTCAATTATTTTCTTCATCTTCTGAGAAATAAAACTTTAGAGTTCATATTTAACTAGGATTTTCTTTAAAATAAAACAAAATTTACTCTTTAAATATAGATATTAAAAACTACCTTACAATTTAAAATATTAATGTACATAAAAAATAAAAAAATGCATATAAATAATTATATCAAATTAATAGAATTATTATGACTTAATTAAATGTATGATTATAATTCTATGGGTTTTTTTATAGAATTTTTAAATTTATAATTTAATCACTATTTGTAGAATTTGCAAATTATGATTTGTTTTTGCGAGATTAGATGAGAAATTGTCAAATAAGAACAAGTTAATAAGAAAATATGATCTCTTATATTCTTGTATGTAAATGAAATTTTTAAAAATTCTGTTTCTTGGGTTTGATTTGAAAAAGTTACTTAAAGCATTAGCACACTGTTATGTTCACTTTTATCAAATTTGGAACGTTTTCAATTTTTATAAAATTTCGATGATATAGATTCACACATGTTTCATTATTTTTATATTAGAATATTCCAATATTTTTATTTCAATAAAATTGCAATATAATTTTAAAAATGCTTTTCAAATTCAAATCCATGTATATTTATTAACTGATTTTAACTCTTATTTAAGCGTTTTCGCACTTGCATTTGGGTTTTTTGGTTGTGATTTATGTTGATAAGTTTCTATTCTACGAAAATTTGGATTTTTCAATGATTTTGAAATTAAACTCAAAATAGAATTTTATTTTTAGTATATACTTTTGATTACAGTTTAATGAATATGATAAAAGTTAACTATTCTTAAAAATTAGACTGTAAGTCACAGTAATCCATTTTATTAAATACAATTCATAATATTTTCAATCAGTTAGAAAAAAATATTGATATGTATGGCTGCTGTAAGGTATGCTTATAGAATGTTAATTAATAAACCAATTTTGTCTCAAAAATTGGAATTGTTGAATTTGCTTACAGACTCTAATCAATCTCAGAATTTTTAAGGCATTTAAAAAAGAGAATTAATTTTCAGAGGTAAAAGCTGTTGATAGAGAGGCTTTTACATTGGTTTGATTTAGGTATACGGAATTTTATTATTAATATTTCTTATATTATTTGATAACTTTGAAAATAAGATAGGCTACTCAAAAAATATGTATTAAAATATGAAATTATAATTTTTAAATTTCCTAACTATTATTTTTATTTCATAACATGAAAAATATTTCAAGATTAAAACTATTAGATTTATAGTTTGTTAAAAGCATATTTATAATTAATTAACTATGGTAAATTAAATATTAAATTTGGAGATGATGATTATATTCCCACACATATACACCATTAAATGTTTATGAAAAGAGCATATTAAAAAAATACAATACAAAACAATATAAATCATGTTAATTTTAAATACATCGGGGAAATTTTCCTTATAATTTTTACCATAGGAATAACGCCAAGATAAATTTGTTCTCTTTTTTTATCATTTCTATTTTTCAAGTGATAACTTTTCCTTTATTATTTCATTGTTAATAAAAAAAAATCGTAACTGCTTTGTTGTTTTGTAGCAGGTAGTTTTCATATTTGTCATTTACTACGTAAGTGTTACAAATGTGACACGTATATTATTTTTCTATGCTCATAAATATAGCAAGCTTAATGCGCTTAAGCAGATTTTGTTCAATAATAAATAGATAGAAGCACAATAAAATATTAGACAATATTAATTTTCATTGAATTTATGCGGTGATTGCTAATATTTTATTGTACGCTTTTTTATTGCTTAACTGTTATTTATTGATAATAACATCTTAATGATTCATACGTTTTCACTTGTATCAATAACGTATTCTACACCAGTCAACTTCTGAATGACGAAAACAACTTTCAGAACAATGTCAAAAAGACATCTTGTGTAACACAACAAGAATATTTTTCCTGGAAGCAACTACAAAAGTTGAAAGCATTTGGAGAAGATGATTGGAAAAACTATGTTTTGCAGCGTCTGGTGGAAGGAAAACAAAGAGGAGTCTCCATTTTGTAAAAGCTCAGGGATTGGTCGAAATGTCTGAAATTCTAAACCACATTAGGGTCCATGAGGAAGATTCTACCAGACGCCTCTCTCCCTATTTAGTAATCCCAGGAAAAATTTGTCTGAAACTCTGATCTCGTGGGGATTTGAAGGTCAATTCGACTTGGCCATTCACGAGAAATGAAAGACTGGAACTCTCTTTGCTCATTTTTACTCTTTTCTCCTCCCCCACATTTACCATACTTTATACTCGAGCATGGTAAAAGTGGGCGCCGAGAAAAGAGTTTACAAAGCAATGGGCCCCATCTGTCAAACACTTTGGATAATATATAAAAGGATATAGAGGAGATAAAAGCCCGTTTAAAATGGAAATACTTCTTCATTGAAGATTTAAAAAGTGTTTGAATTTTTTAACAAAAATGTTTACAGTAAGTCAATCTAAAAATCTAAATTTAAGAGAAAAAACAAGCTTTTCAAATATTTTAAATAATTTTATAGAAAATGTAATAGTTATTACAACTTTAATTTATTTTAGAGAGGGAAAAGAGAATATTCTTTTAAGATTTAAAATATTATTTTAAAGACACTACTTATAAACAGTTATTTTGATGAAGAAATGAATAGAAATATTTATTTAAAAAATTTATTTTTTAAGCTGAAATTAGAAAGAAAGTTTTCAATATTTGAGAAAGAAATTTATTACGTTGTTAAAATAATAATATAAAAAAAGAAACGCTTTATTTATTTAATGTCTGTATTTAAAATTCTCTAACTACACTGCTTTATTTTCGATAAACAATTTAAAAATATAAAATAAAAATTTATTTCCTTAGTTTTATATATTGATAAATAATGATTTTATATAATAAAAGTATTCACTACATGATTTCATGATAGAAATGTTTAATTCACATTTTAGACACTTAATATTGTGATTGTATGATGAGAGCCATGTTCTTTGTTATGTGGATTCCTTAATTGAAGAATTAATACGTATTTTAAATCAAATTAAATATACACTTGCAAATATTGTTTCATTATTGTTTTTAATAAGTGTATTATAGTCTTTGAAATTTTTAAAATGGTTATTAATTTTGTCAAGAAAAAATTTGGGGTTTAAAATACATAATTTTACTTTTTCTTTCAAAATTTCTCTATTAAATATGTTATTGTTTGTGTTACAGATGACACTTGGCAATGCCAATTACGACTAGACTAGGTCAATGTAAGTCAGAGTATTCCGTTTTTGAATAAAGCACCCTCATACGAAGGTGGAAGTACAACTTATGGCTCATAGATGGCAGCACCACCTGAATCTTTTAATTTAGCAATTGAAACCAGTGAAGACCAAAAGCCTGGTTCTAACCATTACCAGAGATATTAATTTGTAATGTGAACATGGAGGACATTATGACCCGACAGATTTTACGTGCCCCAGTCGCCATTAGTGAACACGACGGATCTTCGGCTAAGACGGGATTCGAACTCACCACCTTTTGGTAACAAAAACGACGCCCTAACCAACTAGGCCACCGAGGCCATTATAGTTATTTCTAAGCTAATTTTAAAAAAATTATAAAAAAATAAAGAATAAATAAATGTTATAGCAATGCTCTCTTCGTATGAAAAGTGAAAATTTTTTATATTCAATGCAAACGAAATTAATGAACATGTGCTCATGTCGATTTCAAGATATTTAAAAATAACTGGAGGTAAAACCTCTTTTGAAAGTTTAAGTTAAAGGGATGCGCCTCTAACTGTTTTTATTTCTGATGACAAAACCTTAACATAATCACGAGCTTGCAGTTTTGATTCACGTTTAAGTAATGAAATTGACATTTGAAATAAAAACTAATATTAAAAGGAGTAATTTATTACAAAATGTGAAATATACAATAATAAGGGAAGATGCAATCAAATGGTCACTATTACTGCAAAATATTGATAATTTGTGTTGCCAAGTAAAGAAGTAAATTTTAAAAAAATATTTCGAAAATTTTCACTGCATAGTATCGAATACTTAGAATAATTTAAAAGATGCTGCAAAAGCAATGTCTTATAAATGTGTGGGAGTTTTTTGTCCTTAGTAATGGACATATATAGAAGTCATTTTAATACTTGTTTTAAAAATTTATATTTTTACAACAACAATTCACTGAGGTTTAAAAATAAAAACCACTTCTTCAAATGAATGAAAGCAAAATCTCCGGATAAAATTTAATTTGTTCTTCATCTGGCTTTCTTTTCCTTATACAGCCTTGTTTCGTTCATACAGAATATATTTTCATTTCAATGTACACATTGTACGAATACGTCGGAGGACAATCAATTCTGGAATCCAGTAATCAAAATAGAAAATTTTCCATTTCATTTCCAATTGTTTATTCCGACGTTCATTATTTCCATTTTCTTTTTTTACTATTTTTAGGTGATCATAATGTACACAAGAAATTGTTTCATTTTCACAATATGTTGCTGTCCTTTCATTCAGAAGTTATTATGTTTTACGTTATACAATATATATTGTTTTCTTTCTAAATGCTCAGAATATATATATTTTAAATGTTAACGAGTCAGAAGTGTATAATTTGAGAACCATCGCGTCACAATAGAAGCACATAATTGGAATCTTTTTTGTGGTCAATCACTGTATCCTTACTAGGAATAAAATACATACTTTGTATGGTAGTAATCAATATAAACTTAGAATCAAGAAGGATGTCCCTTTTCACACCGAATTCAGGTTGCGACATCATCATTCCTTTTCTCTAACTCTGTATTATGTCACATGTCCTTTTGACTAAAAGGACATGTAACATAATACAGAGTGTCAAAGAAATTCATGACATTCTATTCGGTTTTGGTGAGGAAATATTGTGCTTCAGATTGAGTAAAAACCTTTTCCTAAAATTGTAAAAAAAGACGAATGGTTCTCCTTTGAATTAAAGAATATATACCTCCAAATATGTTGGGTTTTTTTTCTGTATTATCAAACAAATTATTATTTATTTATTTTTTTGATTTGAAAGTAAAGATATATTTGCTGTTGATTATGATTATGTGTAATCAAAGTAATAGATAGTGTAAAATTTCAAGTTAATAGTTCTTTGTTATTGAAATTTAGAGAATTCCTTCATATTATCATAATAATTTAAAAACTGCTAAAAATTTAATACTTCCTTGTTATACAGTATTTCTTTTCGTCTAAAGAACTGTCGAAATTTATTAAATTGAACATTTAACTCTTGTGGACTTGAAAAGTAAGACTAGAAAGTTTGTCATCAAATAAACATATCTTTTTTAATGTGGCATGAGGTAATGGGCTTCAAAAGAATAAAAGTATACATGATATGTTTAACGTATTTAAAATCCATGTAGCAACTCGAGTGATTAGCATTTTTGTCTTCTATTTGACAGCTCGTGGGTTCAAATTCCACTTTAGTCTTGTATGTTTGTAGTAGTCGGAATCCACTTTAAACAGTAGATGCCTGTCTAAATTGTCCTCGTCTGCAATAAATGACCGTTGAATGACCAACAAGCCAAACGAAGATAGCTTATTTAAATAGGTGGTTGCTCGACCTGGTCTACTGTTAATACTAGATCTCCAAAAAAATCCATATTCAAAGTATTTAATTCTGAAAAATTATATAAATTGTGAGATATTTAAAATGAGAGAACTTTTAATGAATTAAACAACAACATAATGCAAAATTTATTTTTTGCTCAATCCGTAATGATTTAAACAAAAATATAACGCCATTTAAATGGTTTATTTTATAAAATACTATAATTTTCTGTCCAATTCAAACATTTTCTCAATAGTGAAATGCCCCTTAAAAATTAATAAATTTGTTCAAAGATTTCGTCTTTTACTTATGACATCATGGTGTCACATGTTCTTCAATTGGTAAGCTTTTCTCTCACATATACCATGCTTGAATCTTTCACTATCCTTAAGTTCATTTTTTGATGCGCTTTATTCTCCAATGAGTAAGAAGTTCAGTCTCACCAACTTTAAAATTCGAATATTTTTAATTATTTATTCCATCGTAAATTTAGTTATTTATTTTAATATCTTTTTTAATGTTTAAAATAGAAAAAATCTATTAAAAAAAGTAAAAAAAAAAGTATTATTTAAAGAGGAATATAAAATTTATAATTTTTTACATAATACAATAAATAAATAACTTAGGCAATTTAAACCGTGAAAAGTATTTCAAAAATAAAATGGAACCTATATGGTTTTATTTTATTTTTCTAAACTTTTATTCATAAAATGTATGTTAAATACAGATTTTATTTTTAAAATGCTTAGCAGAAGCAAAAATATCATTAAAAATACACTTTATTGGTATTGATGCACTAAAAGTGGTACATTTGTTTGTTTTTAAATAATTAAAAATGTTTGTTTTTAATAATTTAATGTCATGATCCTTCTTATTATGGAGAATTCATTGCTACATTAAGAGTAACTGTGTGGGTGGATGATCATCAGGACCATGCTTCTCAGGAAAGAGAAAAACATTATTCGATATTAGAGTTATTAAATATTAGGAATTTGAGTCATTTTAACATATGCTTAGATATTTATAATAAAAAATTATATTCATTAACAGATATTATTATATATTGCTTATTAATAATCTGCCTTGATAAATTTGTTTTTAGTGATTATAGGTGTATTTCTGAGATTACTGCATGTTGGCAATTAAAAAGATACAGCTATTGGTTTATTCAAAAATTCTCCGGAGTATTCATCATAATTGAATCACTCAGTACCATTCATTTCTATTCGAGATTTTACTCAAGTGAATAAATACTGTCATTGATGTTAAGGGTGGCATTTTTTGAAGACAGGTTACTCAAGATATATACCTCCTTGGAAATTTAATGAATTGTTCTTCCAACTATAACGTATGCTTTCAATATTTTTCAATATGTTATTTATGATTTTCTTTGCTGTAGCGATTTTCATAGACAGTAAAATAGTAAAGTATTTAATATCTGTTTTTAGGCTGCCATAAAATCTGCAATAAGAAATATTTTCACTCATAATATGTAATCATTCTCAATCGATTCATCGTGTCTTAATTTATCATTAGTTAATTGTTTATTAATTTTTTAATGTTTAGCTAATATATATATATATATATATATATATAATTCAATTTCTTATACTCGTATGTAAGGTGAATGCATTACTCTAAGTATTTTGTTTGGAAAATAGTCCTTTCATATTGAAGGATAGAATGTTCCTATTTTAGGAACTGAAACCGAAGTACTTGAAACTGAAATATGAAACCAAAGTGAAAGTGTGGGTGACGAAAAATGCAAGAACGGGAAAAAGAATAAATGAAAAATAGCATTGCCTTATTGAAGTTAGACAGCAAAATAAAATGCATGATATGTGTTATTAAAACACACCATTGAATAGAAAATGCTCTTTAAAAGAGGTTAATTTAGTTATTATGAAGGTGGTAAAATTGTTTTCATTTTAAAATTTATTGAAATGATGGTATCAAAACAGGAATTATTTCAATCATTCATGATTGATTTTCACACATGACAGATGATTATGAAGTTTTTGAGTTTGAGTTTGTAAATTGGGCCAACGAACGAAATGATTTATATATTTTAACTATGTTAATAATAATTTTAAAGTACAAAAATTGTAAAATATTATAGTTAGAGACCTAGCTTTATGCAGTGTTTTTCTAAATGTAGAAAAACATGAATCAAAATTAATTTCTTATATATTAAACTCGAAGATCTAAAATATTTATTTTCATTTTTATGGAATTTTTTTTACACGTACTAAACAATACAAATATGAAATACTAAAAAAAATTGAGTTATTTTTTTGATAACAACTGAAGTGAATTAAAAATTGAATTTATATCTGCTGTTATATCAAGTTTTTTTTTTTATGATAGCAATGATAAAATTAGTCATGATTATTAAAAAAACAGCAAATACTATTTGTGCTATCATATGGATCTACAATAAAGATTTAAACAATTCAATTCATTGAGAGTTTAAGAACAAATTTTAGAATTTAGAAACTTCCTTAGATGTATGCATTTTCTTATTTAATGCATATAACCTAATGCATTCAAATCTAAACTCATATGAATACATTTTGAACTTGTGATTAAATAACGCTGGGAATAAAGTTGATGTTAATTGATTATTTACAATTTATTCTTATTTAATAAATCAACATTGATTTGTGCAAGGTTTGGTAAAATTACGAAGTGTTCACCATAGTTATGAAATTAACAATTGGATGATGTAAAGAGTTCACTCAGTGTTTTTCTTTTACATATGGGCAACGTTGTATGTACCCAAAATAAGCCCTTTTTCTTCAGAAAAAGTAATTTAAAGTATATCTTGGTTACCAAAAAATTGTTACAAAAAATGTCTTGTATTGTATTACACACTAATATTAAAAATACTAATGCTAATCACAATTCATCCATTTAGATACCTCTTACACTAGTTGCTCACTTGCCATTTCTTTTTCCTATAAAAATAAAAATCATAAATATAATTTAAGATTTCAATAACCGATACAATATTTTCTATAGATACAATAATGTAGGATTTAAAATTTTAATTTATCTGTAAAAATGTTATGATGCAATAAAAAGCATGATTCAAGCGTTTTGCTGCTTAGATTTTTTTGAGTTATCAAAATCTATTATATTTTTTACTCTTTCGCTTCACGTATCTATCTTTCTATTTTAATGTATTTTTAGGTTCAAAATGTATCATTCTATCGAAATGGTGATAAAATATATGTCACAGAAAAAACCTCCCCACGCGGAATCAATCACTGAAAACATCATATTTCATTCCTAAAGATTGTTTCGAAAGTTTAAATTGGCAATCCCTTTCTGAAGTTCACTTTTCGAAGGAATTTTCATAGATTTGTTACTTTTGAGAGTTAAAAGAATCATTATGATATTAATATAGTGTATTAAAATCGTTTTTGAATTATATTAACTTTATATAAAATGTTGTTTTTATTAAAATATTACTCTTTAAAATGTTAATAAATAAATGTTGAATATCATATCAAATAATAGATCAATTCAAGAAATGAGAATTAAAAACTTCCAGGCAATATTTTATCGCCAAATTTTTGAAAAAGGAGAAATTAATAGTTAAAAGAAAGCCAAATATAGACAGGGAAATAAAGCTATATTTTTAATTATAATGAGAATTATTATATAAATAGAATAAGATTGAACTCAGAGAGAAAAATCTCTTAATATAGAGAATAGTCAAATGTTTGTAACATAAATTGCTCCCAAGTATATCATAAAAAAGCTTGACAATTATTATTTATTATACATTTATATAAATTTATGTTCTATTAATTACATAAATTAATATACTGTATTATTGTTTATTTCGAATACATAAGGAAATCTGATATTCTATACAGTAGAATTATCTTAATATATAGATTTTTCCTCTGTCTTAAACATAAATTGCTCATTATTATTATCAGCTGGAAAATCAAATCTGGTTGCTGTTAATTTCATAATTATCATTTACATGAAAAAAAATAAATAATCTTATTTTTTATGTTATCAGATATATATTTAAAATGATCTTTACTTCACTGACACCCGAGTTAGTAGCATATCCATAGTAGACTTTGATGATTGTAGCAGTTCGCTTTAAACTGTTGGTTTCAGTCGAATTAGGCATCGTGTGAAAAATAACCATTGAGTGACTGTCAAGCCAAACCTATTTCTCTTATACGTTTTTTATAACCACTTATTTTTGAAAAGTTAGATAAGGAGAGTATAAGGAAAAAATGACTACAGATCATTATACTTTTTCATTACATTATTAACTGCAATGGTAATACGGGAAATCTTATCTTAAAAAAATAAAAATTCAGTTTAAATTTTTGGATTCCATGTTTGAATCTCGATTGCAATTTCGACAGTAAAAGTCTGTCTATCCACTAAGTTCACTCATTATAGAACTATACAGATTATTTTTTGTTATTAGATACGATCTTGGAAGCAGGGACTATTTTGTAGCATAACACTCAATATAAATGTTATGAAATAACAAGTATACGATACCCTAGATCATAAAAAATCAAGGCCTGCTGATTTTTTAACCTGCTGATTTTTAAAAATCATGGCCATTTTAAGTTATGTAACAACAATTTAAGTTTTTGTGTTGAAATAGAATTATAAAGAAGTATGTAAATGCAGAATTGCAAAAATTTCAATTCGGAAAACATGATCTATTTTTAACCCTTCTCATATTTATGGCTCTTAACCAGCAAGTATCAGGCTAGTTGTGTGCGGAATATAATCATGTTTAGCTGCATGTAAAATACTTATTACATAATGTACAAGAATCCTTTTCAAAAATTGAAATATATTTGTCTATTAGCTAATTTTCAATTAAAACATTTTACGTAAAATAAGTTTATTTCTATTAATTACACATAAAAAAATCAGAAAAATTTCGCATTTCAAAATTGAATTACATAAAATAAACTTTATCATATTTTGTTTACAAATACCAAATTAGTTTTGAGATTTTAATTTTAAATCAACAGTTTTCAAATGATTGAAGAACAGTACTATTGTTTTCTCTTTGATTGTGTTAATATGAATCCATATCAACAGGAAAATAAATTAAAAAATATCTCTTAAATACAAATTTCAGAATTATAATAAGATAACTTATATTACGTATACGCTATTTTGAATTATTTGTAAAATAAAGAAAGAAATTAAGAAGATTTCACTCCCTTTATTCTGAATTTCGAAGTACAAAATGATAAAATTTCAGAAATATTCATGTGATATTCTCTTTGTATTAATATCCAGATTTATTCTGAAGATCATTGTTTTTAAGAGAAATATCCATTGTTTCATTCGCTCTAAGAATTTCTCAATTTCAAAGGCTTACATTTATGTTTATTGTTTAAAGTTAAGTGATTGTTGGAAGAGAAGAGAAGTAAGATGCGGAAAAAAGACAAGATTGAAGAAAATTTATTTTGTATTATCTTTAAATCTTTCACAAAATATTCATTGTTTTCTCAACATTCTTAAATTTATGTCTCGAAAATTAATAATTTAAAAAAATAATTTTTCGATAGCAAATTTAAACTGCATTTTTTCTATGTTTCGAAATTATAATTTGGTAGTCATGAATTCTTAAAATATATAATGGAATCAAAAATATTAATTGTTGTACCAAATTGTTAAATTTGAATTCATATTGATATGCATTATATATCTCCATTTTGCACTAATATGAAAAAAAAATATCAAACAATGCGTTCTATTTAAAAAATTCTTATCATGTATTCTTGTATTCTTTTCGTTAATTAAAAACAAACTCATGTAGAGTCACAAATTCTATTTAAATTTTAAATTCAATGAATTCATTTTTAGAGTATGAGTTCAGTTGTAACTGTTAGTTACAAATATATTGTTGCACTAATTTATATTTTAAAGGTAATTATATTAATAAGCACATCACTCTTTTTAAGAAATTAATTCCTGTGAATTTAAAGTCATCATTAATAAATGCATTTGACAAACCGATGTCATTATATATATATGGCAATGAAATTTGTAACAAAGGATAAAATAATATTCAAAATAGCAAAATAAATGATTATTGAGAATTGTCATTTCTTAAAATTTTCGATATTAAACAATTTTCCCAGTTAAAATGATTTAATGGTGTAAGCGCACTTTTTTTTTATAAATGTTGATGTATTTTCCGTTACCTTAAGTTGTATAAAAATTTTTAAATAACAATTATTTTACTCAATTTTTAATTATTTATTTTTAAATTGTATTTCGGGTTCGATTCTACCAGAGCCCACATATTTGGCGCGAATAATTTTGGTTGGCGATAAATTTCGCCAGTCTTGGAAACCCTACTTTGATAGAATAGATATGATAAACCCTAACTAATTCTGGTATTTTTATTTCGTCATTTTGTTTTGCCAAGGCGCTTTTTTTTTAGATTGCCACTAAAGGTGTGGGCTCTCCTAAGATTTCACCAAATTTTTTTTTTCCGTGAAATTCTGTTTTCTAATATTTAACTTTAAAATTGCATAATAAAAATGTCTAAATTATTATAGAAAGATTTATTCTCACAGACTCTTAAATTATACGACATTTTTTCTGTTTATCACTAAATCAGCCATATTCGCGATAACTGTGCCAAGCTGGCAGATGAATGCTTAGTTGTCTTCAATTCAATAATACTTGGATATAGTTCTCACTTCAGAGTGTATGTTTGTAATAATGCGGAGTCTGTAATAAACTGTAAATCTGGGTCCAATTAGTCATTAAAAAGTGAAAGTTTAACGAAATCAATAACTGGTTACTATTATACTTGAAATTCTATCAATCATTTTTACAAATGAATATTTCTGAAATCACTGAACACATATATTTTTTTACATTTATCAGTTATATATATCATGAGAACTTTCAATTTGATTCCTATTTGCAAATTGTATTTATTAAGATAATTTTGCTTTCCTTTTATTTCTCAATATTACTGAATTTAAAGGTTTTATATGGTTTCCAGTTATAAAATAAAGCATTCAAGAGGGTAATCAGAAACTATAATTTTACAAAAGTTCAAATAAATATACCAATAGTAAACATTTTATTTTAAATATTACATATATTGTAAAATCTCATCAATGCCTGGAATATATATATACTAATATTAAGAAACTAAAGATAATAAATCATTTCTAATTTAATAAAAGAAATTTAAATTTATCAAAGGCATTTCCTTTGCATTATACACGAAGCCTTAAATTTTAGATTTATTCACTTTTAATAAGCATAATTGAGAATTATTAAAAAATAAAACTGCTGCTGAATTCATTATGGATGAATTTAATTCTTGACGATGTATTTTTGCACCATGATTTCTTTTTTGAAATTTGTGTAAAGTTTTATGAGTGTGATAATCTAAATTATAAAGTGGAAAATTTCTGCATCATAACCATTTTCAATTTCTAAGGAATTCGCTATCATTAACAAGTTTTTAAAGATTAAATCTTCATATTATCATGTTTAAGTTAATAGTTTGATTGCATTCAGAGTAAGAAACATTAAACTTGCTCTGTCATCATATTGATATATTTAACCCTCTCTCTTTTCTCTAATTTTTTTTAATTACTGTTCTGAATACTCTCACAATCATATAATATTACTGTATATTGCTTATGTTGCTAAATGTGATAATTTATCAACAAAATTATCCCTGAAATCAAAAGGAATATTTTCGTACAATTGATTATGGAACTCTTGATTATTTTAAGTCAATAAACTCTGTTATTTTGTGATTTGAATCCCTATTTTACATCATTTTAAATTCAAATTCTTGATTTTCTACTAAAAGGAAAAAAAATTCTATCACTTTTCTGACTTTGAATCTTCTTAACTGGGTTACTTCATACAGTAGCAAATCTAATGAATCAATCATTTTTCATTAATATTCATTTCTTCAGCCTGTCTTTCAAGTCAAATTAAGTGAAAAATTATGTCACCATCTTTCGTGTCACATTTACGAATAAATTTTTGATAGATCACTGTTAGTAATTTACATAGTGTTTTTAATAATATATATCATGAGTTGAATAATTAATTTCGTCAGCGTTTTGAACTTTTAACTTCCTTTATATGAATTTCATTTTTGTATTTCTCGTTTGATTTGATATATCGTCTTTTATTTGCAGTCTAATAATTTTATCCCATTTTTTTTTGTTATTACTTAGTTATCAATTTTTCTGACTTCTCAAACTGTATAACCTTTAATTAAAAATACGGTAATTTTAATTTTCTGCTGCATTATAAATTTTGGAAAATTGAATTTATTAAAAGGCAATCAATACCATTGTTAAGACATCATTTCGTCATAAATATGATACTTATCTTCCCAATTGATAAACTAGCCTATACAGGCCTTAGAAACTCTCTAAAGAAGAGTATCTTTGTTAGTTCAAATGTTTTGGTGCATTGATGGTTTCTAAACATAATATATAATGGTTTTGTAAACGTTTGCTGACAACCACAAAAATGTACTTGATAAATTATCGAACAAGAATTGAAAAAAAAATATATAAAAGCAATTATATTAAAAACAGTAAAAACTGGAGTTTGCACAATCTTTTACCAAACGTGATCAATAACAGGGAATTATTTTCATAAGTTTTTTCATAACGAGCATGAGAAAGATGATTTGTTCTTGTGTACATTGAATTTTAGCGATGCAATGGGTTCTGTAATTGTTTTTTGATTCTCTCTTAAATATATTTGATGAACAAGAAGTAAATTGTACATTCCATAGCTTATGATAGAGAAAATAGAAACAAAAATAAGGAATTATTCGTTCTAAGTTTGTTCTTAATGAACTTGAGAGAAATAATTTGTTCTTATGCACTGCAATTTTTAGCGATGAATCGTCGTCAAATGGTAAAAAGAGCTGAAGAGCGTCGTCAAATGGTTCATTCAAATGGTAAA
>JAPDSC010154525.1:0-47411 GCA_026290005.1 Latrodectus geometricus
AGCTAAAAATTTAAAGTAGAAAATAGCTTTTAGTTTTTAAAAATTAGGTATGGATTTTGTAAGTCAAACAATATTACTGTATGAAAGTCTCCTTCCACAAATCAAAACAATGTAATAAAATCAATGCAAGAGGAACTATACTTTTAAATATAACTGTAAATCTAAGGATCATTTTAAAGTAATTTTCGGGTTTTCTATGTCAAATACTATTATCTTTAAAAAAAGAAGTATTAACTTACATTCATTGCTTTACAATGTGATTAATACATGAGTTTAGAAAATCTTTTTTTAATCCAGAAACCGATGAAAATGTTGTGTTCAAGAAAAGAATTACGATTACCGTTTACAATATTCCTAAAAATTAATTTATAATTATTGAAAGAGTACAATCTTAAATTTGGTTACTGACATAACAGCAGCAACTCTAAATAATATGTTACCAGATTCAAATTAATTGCTGTTAAGGTTACAAAACATTAAAAGTTTTAAATTTAAAAAATATACGCTATCCATAATTTATTAATTGCAAAAATTATTATTAAATTTTTATTGAAAAATTAACTTTTATTTATATAAATATATATCTAGTTGAAAAGGAACACAAAAGGGCAAAAAAAAAAAAAAAAATGTGGCAATAAAAATTCAGTTGTTGCTATATAGGCGAATCTAGAAATATAGATCGAAATTGATATAATTTTTATAATGTTTGATATTTTTGAACTGTTTAGCTGAATTTTTGACTGTTGTGTGTTCCTCGAAAGATCAGAGATTTTGAGCCCCGTGGTTAATTAATTGAAATAACAAACGGGTGAAATTCCCTCATCCCCCTTAGGAATATATCTACAATATTATTCAATAATTTACCGATCTCGTATAGATTAAAAAAAATTTTCAACTTTATAAACCAGTGCAAAGTTGATCGTCTCTCAAGGCTGTTAAGTAGAATGACAGTTGTGTGTTCCTCGAAAGCTCAGAGATTTTGAACCCGGTGGTTTATTAATTGAAGTAACAACCCGATAAAAAAATCCCTCTTCTTTATGAGAAACGTTTCTACTGCATTGCACTATAATTTAAAATCGTGAAATAGAATAAAAAAATTCAATTTTAATAATCAAGCAGTGTAAACTTATTCGTCTATCAAGGATTTGTTATCGAATGACTGTCGTGTGTTCCTCGAAACTCAGAAAGTTTTCACCCGGTGGTTTGTAAAATCGAAATAACCACCGCGAAGCAAATCCATAAACTTCCCGAGGAAAAAATTTCTGCTATATTATATTATCATTTACTTTTTGGCTGATAAAACAATAAAATCAGTTTCAACAATTTAAATTACTGATTAATTTAATTATAAAAAACTAAAACTTTTTTGTTTGTGATTAAAACTACTTTTCGCCTAAATATGCATTTACGTCGAATGACTGTTGTATGTTCCTCGAAAGCTCAGAGATTTTGGATCCGGTGCTTTATTAATTGAAATAACAACATGGAAAAAGATCCGCCATGCTCCTGAGGAAATTTGCTACTACATTACTCGATAATTTACCTACCGTGAGTTACAATTAAAAAAAAAATTCAATATGGAAAACCAGTGTAAACTTGGTTGTCTCTCAGGGCTGTTATGAAGTATTACAATTGTGTATTAATCGAAAGCTGATATTTTAAATCTCGTGGTTTGTAAAATTGAAATAACAACCGCGAAAAAAATCCCTAATCTTCCTCAGGAAAATTTCTATTACATTATTGAATAATTTACCAATAGGCTGATTAAATAATAATTTAAATTTAACAAATAAACCTTCTGCCCTTTTCTCGACTCTCAATGCCTATATGTTTAATGATTGTTGTGTGATCCTCGGAAGATTTTGCCTTGTGTTTTTTTAATTGAAAAAAGAACTGAGAAAAAATCCCTCATCTTCCTGTGGAAAAGATCCGCTGCAGTTTACAATTGCTTAACAACGGACTATTGGAATTCTAAACAATACCGAGTTTTACAATACCAATTTACTGCTACCTGGTCGTCCCTACATGTCATTATGTGGAAAGATTGTCGTGTGTTCTTCGAAACAGGAAAATTTTCCATTCCAAAGATCTTTAAATGCTAAATTTAAACCAACAAATAAAATTACATTTCAGAGGAAATTTTCTACTACAATAAAATAATGACAATGTTAAAATTTCATATAAAAACAATTGAATCACATAACTTGAGGCATATATAACAATTTACTTCACTTTAACAATATAATTTCTTTTACTCAAAGAAGAGAAATTACAACTTTAAAGCAAATTAATTTAAAATAATATTGTCTTACTCTTTTGAAAAACTCCAAGAAATTTCCTGAGTGACTTTATATACAAAATATTAGTGGAAAAATTTGAGGGTTTCTCAGAAGTAAAAATTTTATTTTATCCTGAAAAAAAGAATACCAATTTTAAGCACATTTTATTCTTTTTTGATGTTATAAGAAATATTAGAATGGATGTAACAACATAAATATAACATTTGCCTCAAATTTATTAAATTTTTTTAAGTTTTTTTATTAAATTTTTTAAGTTCAGAATTCAATATTAATGTGTAATATTTGTTCTGACAAATTGCTTAAAGAAAATTTTATCTTTAACACGCATGATGTGCCAATATTATCGCGCAAAATTTAAATATTAACAAATTCCCTACAGCATAAAATAAAATTTTGTAATTGGTTTTTAAATCAATTCTTTAACGGTGAAGCAAATTTTTATATCTTATGGCACTAAAGGAAGCGCTTATTTTCATAAATATTTGTTGATTCAGTCTCTTAAATTCATTTAAATTGTTTATTCGAGGATATTTTTTAAACCATGCAGCTGAATGAAAAATGAATATGAAATATCTATCTTTTCGCTAAACTCTTATATTCTGAAGATTATAATATACTCAAAATTATAATTATAATTCAAATTTATCCATTTTACAGTTCATTGAATTTTTATGTCTTAAAAATGGAATGCACTGGAAACATTTATTTTCATTCCTTCTCTTAAATTCATTTAAATAGTTTATTTTTATTTGCAGGATTTTTTCTTACGTCATGCATCTGAATCCAAAATGTATATGAAATATCTGACTTTGTTCTTTGAATTTTTATTTCTTCAGCATGCAATGGAATGCTATCGTTTTCGGATGTCAAACACGTCCTTTCATTTGTTTCAATGAGAGTAAGTTTATTTTTATCCCTTGTTACAAATTCATTGATGGAAGTCTTATTATTAAAACAGAATGCTATTCTTTTACCAAATTTTATCGAGAATAACTGATACTGACTGGAACTTCCTTTACCAAAAAGCAAAAATCTAAAATTAGTAGAAATTAATTACACAATTAAGTGGACATCTTTAGCGAGAATAAAAAATATTGCTTTGTTTTGCTGTCTTCTTTTCTATACTTTTGTAATTATTCTATCTTTTGTATTTTCATTTATAATTGATGGAATGGATAAAATGTAGATGATAATGGTAGTTGAAAATATTTTATTTCAGAATGTAAATAATAAAATAACTAAAAATTGATTTATTTTTCACATTTGCAACCAGCTCAAGTGAACTGGGATCTATGCGATTTAAAATGGATTATAAACCTTTACAAATATTTAAGGAAAAAAGGAATCGAATCCAGTAATTGTTTAACTTAAGTCAGATGACTATTTATTTTACTAATTGCTCGTTCAAATAATAAAAACATCTATTTTTATTAGCTCAAAGTTAGCAATTTTGTGGTACACTAAAAGAAATATATATTAAATGGAAATATTTACATAGATTTAATAATTAAATAAATTTTTTTAAACTAGTTATAAAAACTTTTTCCATGGTATTTATTACAGAAAGAAAATAGCGACTCTAATGGTTGATCATTGACTCTTTTTGTGATTGTTTTGTCTTGAAATTACAAACAAATGTCCCTTCTTTAGACGGAGGCTTGTTTCATTCTGTTTTAAAAATCATGCCTAAAAGCTAATATAAGCTTTCTAAAAACAACAATTCTGGACATTCTACCCCTCCTCAAAATCAGTCGTTTCAAACTGTGGAAGTATATTTGATAAACAAAAAGTACGCCTATATTTACAAAATAACTACTACGCGAATAAAAAAATATATAACAATTAATTTGAAACTAAGCATTTAAATTGTGCCGAATATTTACACATAATGTATTATTGACCTTTAATGTATTACTGTCTATTGATTTGACTTATAAGTTATTGGTTTATACAAATGATTTTTTTTTCTAGAATAATACGTCTTTCCAATCAGAAATTCATAAACATTCCGAAGGCTGGTTCAATTTTATAATGCAAAGCCCAAGAGTCTTAATAGGTTTTCATTAAGCAACTGAATATATTGCTCTAAGGGGCAATGTAAAATTTTTCAAAATGCCTAACACATACGAATTCCATTTAAATTTTAGAAAAACGATTTAGTCATTTAAAGAAAATTACTTCTTTTTTACACCAACTCTTCAATAAATTCGTCAATTTCAATTCATTGCTATTCCTACTTTTTAAGAGGTTAAATTCATTTATTCAACCATGATCAATTTATTGATTCAGAAACTGATTTTAAAAAACAAGTTCTACTTTTAAAATAACGCAATTCTGTTTTAACTTTTATTACTTAAAACTGCAAATACTTACGTTGAACGAGTTTACGTAAAATGGATGGCAATTACGTATTTCCTAAATTCTATTCGTACAGGAAATCCTATATTATAGAAGTGTTCTTATATAGAGTTTATAGAAAAATTAAAGGTTTTTAATCATGTGAAAGCCTAATTAAAAAGAAATATAACATTAAATTGTTGCTTCCTTTAACTAAGCAACTAATTTAAAATTATTATTTGAATGTCTTAATATGTGAAAAAAAATTTTTTTCCTTTAGACAGAATTTAAAACGGTAAAAATTTAAAAATACATAATTTTATTACTATACATATTTATTATAGTAATAAATTGCAAAATTGCAAATAAATTAATTTACAATTACAATAGTTAATTTAAAAATAGTAAGCTAAGAAAGTTTTCAAAAAGTGGTAAAAACACGGAAATTCATTTAATCAAAAAATAACTATAATTGTTTAAAATATAAGTTATTAAAAGAAGCAGAACTTATTTTTCAGTTTTTAAAAAGTAAGAGTAAATCAAAAAATCAATGTCTCAGATTCCATATCGTAACGATTCATGAAAGTGATACGATCCTTTTAAAAATAAAACGTCATTGTAATATATCCATTTATTTAAACTATAAACAGAAACTTTGATTCCATGCTTGACAGTAAAGGCTCTGAATATCGTGTGATGACCGAGTTTATTCCTTTTATACTAGTGTTTAGTTAAATTGCAGATATAACTGTGTTCAAAAAGTGCCTTAACCTAATTATTTCATTCCTAAAAACAAATTTTATTTATTGAATGAACTTTACATCCAATTCAGTGGTTGTTCTTTCCAATTCTCTAAAATCTATAGTAGGTATCAAGCTATCTAGATTTTATTAATTACTATTGAATTGTACTTACAACAATCAAAATGTAATAAATATGAATAGTAAAACAAACAACACTAAAAAAGAGCATAAAAATATTTCAATTACCAAAAGGTGACCAGGAGTATAATGATGTATCAGTTTTAATGTTCGTTGGATATTCCTCTAAAGAATTAATAGATTTTTTGGTCAGTGTCTTATGAATTCAAATCAACTGTAAAGGGAAATCCCTCACCTTTCTTAAGAAAATTCTTTCTGCGTAAGAAGCTTCGACACTATTTAAATGAAATGATGTTGACAAACTTTGCGAAATACGGGTACAATCAAATAAACCAATTGACATGTATTACAGAATAGTTAAATGAACTTGGTATATTTCATTAAATACCATAAAAATATTTATTAGTTTTAGATAATCTGGAAAAGATATCTCTTGGGGAATTAAAATGGTCGGAAAATTTCTCAAGGTGAAAGGTATTTATTATATAAATCCAAAGAAAATTCTCTTATCCTTTTAAGTAATTTTGTATTTTCTTCATTATCTTTTTAGATTTTTTCTTTCGTTGCCTAAAAAATTATCTATTTGCAAATCTTATAGACGATTAAATGATTATCAAAAACTGCTCATTGCAAAGTCAAAAGTAAATAAACCCTTGTATATATTTTGAACTACTATGTATAATTTCCGAATGGTATGTGCAATAGAAAATTTACAGAGGAAGCTTAATATACGCCGAAAAAATTCATCCTGTAAACTGAAATATATAAAAGGAAGCATCCTTTTTTCTAGATTCTGGAGAAGAAACTAAAAATATTGAAACTTACATAAAATATAACTTGGCTAATTTAATTTCAGGCAATCTTACTAATGTTTTGAAATGACAATATGTCTCGAGGGTATTGGGATGTTTAATTTGATCTCCTTCTACCATATGTGTTACGAGTTTCTTTTAAAATTCTTCTTGTAATCACACAAACTTTTACTGGTCAGTTTAGTATTTACTGACCAAAGATTTTTGAAGATTGCAATGCTTATTAAGACACCCTTCGGGCTAATTTCTTTTGTCAATATTTTGAAAAGACGATGTTTACCTTTCGTAAGAGAGAAAATCTGCGAAGTTTCCTGCATCCAAAGCTCTATACAATCATCATGGGAGCAGAGGCGCCATGATTTATTAACCGAAATTTAATGTCGATGGATATTGGACATGGGAAATGCAGAAAATCATGCTTCTGCGAAAAAAGTACTGGGACTTTATGAGATTGCAGAAATGAATGAAATACTATATTTCATAAATACCAGAATAAAAGTTTATTACTTTCAGTTTGTCACTCATTTAGCATTTTTGGCATACGATGACAAGACAAACATTTACGGATTAAAGTCGATTTCGAGCCCTTAGAAACATTCACGTTTGAGAGAAACATTCACCTATAAGTTGAACACATGCACTTATAGGAGTATTTGACTACTAGTTTGAAACAATATAAATATAAAATTAACGTCACAATGGGGAGAGAAATAGTCATAAGAGAAGAGAAAAATGCTCATTTGCGTAATGTTACTTAGAAGAAAAAGAAATTCCCTGTTTTTCGTTCGATAACAGTAGTGTTCAAACAGTATAAGTATCGATCATACAATTTCAGATTTATGCTCGTTATAAAGAGCACGTTTTGAATTTAAAAAAAAAAATTGCTATTTTTTATTTGATTCATTCCGTTATGAAGTACAAGGTGTTAAAAATGGAAGTCAACAAAAAGAAAATGCAATAAATTAACAGTTTTTCTTTGATAAAGGTGAAAATGGGTATTTGCTGTTTATGGTCCAGATACAGTAACATCCAATAACTAATGATTTTGTTTTCATCTATTCCACATTCAGGTATATTTGACGTTAAAGATGGACCTCAACCAAGTAGGTCCATTGTCGAAACAATCGATAAAATCACAAAAGTGTCCGACCAGCACGTTAACAGTCCAGAAGGTAATTACCAAACACAAAGCAGTCTGAAATCATTTGCACAAAGCTAATCAAGAATATGGAAATAAATTCTAGAATTTCACGTAAAAATAATGTATTTCTTTTCGCACATACATTTGATGGATTTATCTGAAGCCTTAAGAGTAAGAACACAATTTATTATTACTAATATTTCTAATCGCGATTTATTTCTAGTAGCATGTAATAATTTCCAAACCTCCTAAAATCTGAAAGAATTTCGATTGTAAATTTTTTGCTACGTTATCACTGAACAATTAGAATAAAAAAATCTGTAATATCATGAAAAGGATTATGATATTATTGTATATTGATTGCTTTAATGTTTTTGTGAAGAGTTAAGAAAAATATTGCAAGATATAGCAAATATAATACACAAGCAATTTTAATATATAGCAAATTTACTATTTGAAAAATATCATTAACAAAAGTTCCAAATAACAAAAGCTCTTTCACAGTCTTCATTAAGAAAATGTTCTTTCTTTTAATAAAAAAAACATTGTATCTGAAAACATACCATGAATCCTCAGACAGAATACACCATGCGCGCTAATACCCTTATGTACTTTACATGCATATTCTTATGTGTTATAAGGAAAATAGGAATAATAATTAGACATGAAACAATTAAAACAAAAATTTCAATAGCCAAAAAAATCTTTTTAAAATTTTAATAATATAAATGGTTAACTTTATAACAGAAATGTTTACATTGAAAATCAAGACAAAAAGTATTGAATCAAAACAAAATAAATTATTTTTTAATAAAATTCAAAAATTGTTAAATAAGTATAGTAAATTATACAGTGTGTTTTTAGCTATATATGAGGCTGAAAATATAAGTCAGCAATAATAAAAACAATCATTTTGTGAAAAGATAGAGCTATAACACTTCCAATTGTGTTTTAACCAGTTTCAATTTATCAAACATCATGCACGGCACAAATATATTAAATTCGCTAACAGATATCTTTGTAGTGTAAATAAAGGTCAATTGAAAATAATTAAACCAAAAAAAATATGAAATACAAAGATAATTATAAATAAATAAATAAAATAAAAATAAATGGTAATCTAAAATTATTTTAAACTGAAAATTTAGACATATTTGGCTTTATCAAAATGGACAGAGTTTAGATAATTCAAGAGGAATCAGTGAAAAATTTAAAAACGGAATAGGAATGGAAACCTTCATTCCACCAGAATCATTGACCGTTCAAATGAGACATAAATATATTAAAAACTAATTTAAAAAACAAGAAATATAACTTTGAAAAACTATTTTGCAATTTTCAACTAAATGAATATATAGGAGAATACCTAACAATAATGAATCTTTGTACATTATACATTCAACACACAACATATATGAAGCTACAAAACAGCCTAAATAGAAATCAATAGATAATTTTTGTGTTTCAAAAGTTAGCATGTGTATACAATGAACAAAATAACAGGAGGTATAAGTTTAATGTAGAAAAAGTACCTTGAATATGGAGTATGATCCAGAGGAGTAATACAACACATGTATGTGTGATGCTTCCAATTATAGGATCTTATTAAATGTGTAAGAAGTGTGATTCATTGCTCTTAAAATGCTATATCGAGTTAAAGTCCGGCGATCAAGATGACCACAGCATGAGCTCAAGATAAGCAACTACGAAGCGAGCCCTGTATGGTCTCTCGTTATCATCTTTTAAAACAAAAGCACCATCTATTTCCCGGCATAAGTGTGCACATAATGAATGCGCTCACTTATCCAGAATGTCATCTCTATAGACATATGTAAGCATTAACATTTCCACGGGAAAAGACATGGGGATTTGTGCGTCCACCCAAACCTGAAACACAGACGCTGTCTGATCCGTATCTCTTTCACAGATGTTTGATGAATGAAAACGAGTTCCACGTCTTCACCAAAATGAAAGTGGGCCTAGTATCGCTTTCAAGGCTAAACCTGGACACATTCGTAAAAAGAACAGCCCTCCACTGATCACACACACGTCCAGTGGACATATTGACATTCCTATTGTTAAAAATACTTTTGCAATGGCGTGACGTCAGTGGGACGCTCATAACTAGTCGCCTCGCCGCATAAAGACCATGCTTGTGAACCCTTCGAAGCACAGTTGATCTGGATACCAGCCTTTAGGAGCTGACAGCGAGGGAGTATCCAAGTTCAGGCAGAATTGTGACTCTGTTTCTTCGTGCGCATATTGACAAATATTAGTTATCCCCTTGTTCAAAAGATCCCATAGATGCTTAACAGAATTTCTTAGTGTCAATAATTACAGTTGAGAGATACCTTCATAAAGAGAACATCTATTGCAAATATCATGTAAAGTAGTGCCACAACCACAAAACCTGATCGATGGATAAGTGGAAGACTGTTATATGTTGTTGTTATTATTTCCAATCCCATCTGGGATAGCGGAGCTACACCAGATCCATAAGTACATATACCCTCAAAAAATCGAGGAAGAGGAGTGGTCTCTCAAGAAACTCTTTCATGGTAAAATCGAGGCAAACAAGAATATGTTGAGGACTAGCCTCGTTGGAGTAACATTTTTTGCAGGTTGGAAAAAGTTTGGAACGCCCGCTAAAAGTGAGGCCCTTAGTGTGCCCACTGACAAATCTGCTGATTACGGCTTGGTCGGCACGTGTGCCCTGAAAGTCAAGGGCACCACCGGGACGCTTACGGGGGTACCAAACGTGATTTGGTGGGACAAGCCAGGCCTTATTGACAGTGTTTTTGTGGGTAGAAAATTATTCCGAGTAAATGATTGCCAGATTTGAAGAGGCTGGTAGGGAAGTACCCTCCTTAGCGTTCGTTAACAAAGTAGACCCACGTGAGAGGGTATCCACTGGAAATGGATGTCATAGGAGGCTGATAGGTCCTTTTACAATAGAAAGATTTCAAGACTAGCTTGGTCTGTTACACTCTCCCTATTGCACAGGTGTTGAATACTGCTACGACTGTCAGTGAAGATCCAGATATTCCCGAAGGTGGCTCCAATCCTGATACTTTTCAGACTTGGTAAAATAGCTAAAAGTTCTCTGCGAAACACTGAGAAAAAATCTAAGTTTCTTAATGATCTTGAAACTTGGCCTTCATTATGATAAAGAGTGTAAACTCCACTCCCGACGTGGTGTTGGGCATCACCACTACAATCAGTATAGATCGTAAGTTCTTCAACAGGAACAAGGTTTATAATTTCCTAAGCCAATTGCCTCAAGTGCTCCGGAGGATGATTGCCCTTAGTAACCTCAGAGAAAAGTGCAGTATGGAAGAAAACTATGGGCAAGCCTGTAACGGGACTTACAGGAATGTGAAGGAATTGCGGATCGACATTGAATTTAATCGCATCAAGCAAAAGGGCCTGAGAAAAAGGGCTTCCCTTCTTTAATCTTTGGTGATTTTTCCAATTAAGTAAAAGTTCAGCTGTCCGATTCTGAGTGCGCAAGCTAGCTAATTTGGCAAAGTATTTAATAAGGTTCGATTCCCTTCTCATTTCTAAAGGCTGCAAATTAGTTTCATATAAAAGAATGTCACTTGTGCAACTGTTGCGCAAATTAGAAATTATTCTGGCTGCAGCCAGTTGGACTCTCTCGAGTTTCTGGAGGTTACTGAGCGGAGCGCAAGAGTTGACCTGGAATCCATATTCCAAAATGGGTCTCACAAGGGCAGTATAGGTTGTTCTAAGGGTGTCAGGGCTGGCACCCTAGTCTCTGCCAGCTATATACTTTAGAACATTAAGACGTCTACTACTCTTGTCCACCAGGGAGTCAATGTGTTTATTACCAAGAAACTCAGGGTCCACCATAAAACCCAAGTGCTTGGGTCTCAACATAAGCTGTCCCCTTCCTCTTTATCATGAGACTGTCAGACGAATCATGTTTCCACTTTTCCTCACAACAGGACGAATACATGTCTGGAAAACATTTGCACTTGTGTTTGATCCTGATTGTTCTCCTGCAACTGTCAATCATGGAGGTGGATTGGTCATGGTATGGGCAGTTGTGTCATGGTTTTCAGCTGGTCCAATCGTAGGGCTGAAAGGAAGGAACACTCTGGAGAAGTTTAGAGAAGTTCCGGCTGACCAGGTTCATTCTATGATGCAAACTTTGTTTCTTACAAGAGATGGAATTTATCAAGGTGATAATGCCCCCATTCATGCAGCCAGAGTTGTCCAATCATTCTTTGATGACCATGAGGATAAAGTGGAACATCTACTTTGGCCTGCACAATCTCTAGAACTCAATATAATCGAACCGTTTTGGTCTGTTTTATTGCTTTCGTTCAAAATCCTCCACCTGCATCTCTCACTGAACTTTCATAATTTCTCCATGAAGAATGGTACAATATTCCTCTAAACACTATTCAGAATTTGTGCATTTCGATTCCCAGATGAATCCAAGCTGTGTTATATGTCATTAATAAAGGATTCCTTCAAAATCTAGGGTTTTCCATTATTTTAATAACCACCTGTATATATATATATAATATATTTATATATATATATATATAAGGTGACTTTTTTGAAGTGATAGTGTTTGGAGTGCCCTGTAGCTCGATCCATTACTTGATATTTAGATTATAAGACATTTAGATTATAAGACATGAGAAAAAAGATACCTTCAAAAAACTCTTAGTTCCAAAAATCGCCACTACGTTGCTGTAGTTTACAATAACGAGAATTAGCATAAAACATGGTTAAAAAAGAAAAATTTAAATGTTATGCGATGACAGCGCCAACAGTAGTAGACAGTTTCAACAAATAATATCAGATGAAGTAAGCGAGTTCCAGTGCTCATGCATCTCAAGTTACTGGAACGTGCGTTACTGGTGAAGCTGTATGATATGAATCAATGTATGGCAACCACAGCTCTTGGGGAATTTCGAACCAGAAAAATTAGATCGAGGTGCAGGGTGCTCCAAACACTGTCATTTTATAAATGATCACCTTGCATATATATATAGTCACTTGAACTCGATTCCTAAATGAAAAAAGCATTAATCTAATCAAGGTGATCCCTGAATTACAGAATGACAAATAATTATAAATTTAATAATTTTATTTTATGGTGGATATCACAGTACATTAAATGAGCTGAATCTAAAACTGCAAAGAATTTAAAACTCAGCCAGATTTCTTTTGGTTGAATTGAAGATGATTGATTGGTTAGTTGGTTGGGTTTTACGGCGCAAGGTCCAAGAAAGGACATGCTGCGCCATTGAAGAAGATTGCTTGTTTTGAAGAAAAATGAATTCTTTTTGCATTAGATAATCTGATCGGAAAATTACTTCATTTTAAATTTCTTAAGAAATATCACGTTTAAACTAGTGTCATTGTTGTCATGAATTACTTCAGCTATAAAAAAGAATTGAAGGGAGGGATGAGAGAGAATTTGGTGAGAGAAATGAGAAATTCCAATTTGGAATTAACACTGGATCTCTATAAATGCATTTTATTGATTTAAAAACTACGCATGCAAAATATCAACAAGAAAGGTCTAACATTAAAAAGACAAGAAAAATGAAGTGAAACATTAGAAATGCTTTTAGATAACCAATACGGGTCACAAAATTTTTATAAACGCTAATTTATATTAGATATTTCTGATTTTTTGCATTTTTCTTATGAAGCTGCTTTTGAATATTGAGGTATGCTCATACAAAAATCTATTTTCTCTAAAAATTTGAAATATTACCGGCTTACACACCCACCTTATGTACATTTAGTTAAATAGTTAAAATTTTATCTGCTTTTAAAAAAAGATAGGAAGTTTGCATAAAAATTGCTTAAATTTTAGATTTTTTTAAACTTTTAAATTTGCTTTTATTTTGTATAAAATATTTTAAATGTACTTATGGTAGTTTATGGCACATACTTATGGTACAAATTTACTTGTACTTAGGGTAGTTTTGTATGATTTTTCGATTTAAACATTTTTTTAATCATACCAAAAGAAATATCAGTGGTAAATAGTACTGATACACATAACATCTTAAAATGATTGAAAAATAGATTATATTTTTATATGTTTTTTTTTTTTTTGGAGTAACAAAAAAAGTGTTCTTCACATACATACTTTTTCTGAGTCCAATAATTATCTTTTTTTCAATGTCTTGGTTCCCTTAATGCTATAAGTAAAAAGAGTTTCATTTCTTACCGAATATACTTACCTTTCCCAGAGCATCCCCTTTTCCCCAAATTCGCTGAATACTTGCTCAAAAATCCAAAAAGAATAAATTTATCAATGGTTATAAATAACACAAAAAACCATTGGGTAAATTTATTCTTTTCGTAAAAATAAGTTAGATAGTCCCTTAACTTTTTCGGCAATCCTCTTCGGGATTCAGCTTGCAAATTTCCACATATAATAAATTAAGATAATACATTCAAATAATATATTCAAATAAAATTTATTAGTAGAATTACGCTTACTACATTACTACACTGCTGGCTACCGTAAATGCAACATCCTGAAGGAAGCATGCAAACAACATGAAATTTACAACATGCATTAGTGGAGGTGAGGTATGTAAATGATTAGAATTTCAGCGCAGGCGCACATCACGATGCCTGTGGAACCACTTCAAAGCGCTATTTAAGACTTAAAGATTTCGATGATTTCAAGTTCGGCAATTGTGTTTTTTTGTACTTTAAAAAAATCAATTATGCCTCGTAGAAAATAGGGATACTTTTTGATCAAGTATCCGTGTTCGACAGAGAAAAGATATTGGCCTGCTGTAATTCGGATTTGTGATCGTCGGATGCAGGAGGGTACGACGGACGGACATGTTCCATCGCATCGATCTCAGTGCACCACTTCACGTGATGACAGGCAAATTGTGTGCAGGGCAGTGGCGGATCACTCAGCCACATCAGGAAATATAGCGCAGCAATTCACTTTCTAATGCATAATCCAGTATCTGTGCATGCCATTCGACGCCGTTTACAGCAGAGTTGTCTGACAGCAAGATGTCCATTGCTTCGTCTACCCTTGACGTAGAAACACAGACGTCTCCACCGCCAATGGTGTGTTGAAAGAAGGATGTGGACAGCAGAATGGAATAAAATTTCTTTACTGGCGAGTCAGTTATCAGAGATAAAATTTCTTTCTGTCAGCAACACCACGATCGTCCCATTCGAGCCTGGAGAGGATGCTCAATATCTGCGTTATACACCGCCATACTGGTCTTGCAACCGGAATTATGGTATGGGGTGGTATTGGATATCATTCTTACACACCTTTAGTACGCATTGCCGGTACTTTAAAAACCTTAAAGAAGCAGCGCTACATCTCCGAGGTGTTGCAGCAAGATGTCATTCCTTACTTTCAGGGCTTTCCTACAGCTATATTTCAACAGGATAATGCACGACCACATTTGAGCCATATTGTGTAAGAATGCTTCGTCAATCACCAGATTGAATTGCTTTCATGACCGCCTCGCTCTCTGGATCTTTCACCGATAGAAAACATGGTCCATGGTTGCTCAACGACTGACCAAGATTATATCCTTAGCTGCCACACCAAATCAACTTTGGCAACGTGTGGAAGCTGCTTGGTCTGCTGTACCCCAAGAATACCTCCAAACTCTTTGAATCAATGTCGAGGTATGTGGCAGCAGTGAGGTCCACCAGCAGCGGTAATTCTGGCTACTGATTTTAGCAGGAACCACACTTCATAGAAGTCTACAAATTTAATCATTTGATACTTTAAATCAATGATTAAATTTATAGACAATGTGTCAACATATTATCTATAAAATAAATTTTGTTGTGCTATCTCTTGTCTTTCTTTGTGTTGCAATTTGGGTGGCCAGCAGTGTATTTAAAAATATAATTAATTATCTACTAAAATATTGAACGTGGAAAATAATAATATCAAGATTCAGATAAGTACTTTTTTTGATTACGTTGCCGTAAAAATAGTTGATACAATAAGAAGACATAAATTTAGTTTTCAGTTCTATGTTACAGAGGAGTTTAATGAAAATTTTGCGAAAGTTTTTAAATAAAGATCAATGCTGTTCAAAAAGGTTAATACTTATCTCTGACTTATGCAGTCAAAAAGTGGAAGTGTTAGAATATTTGGATTTTATGAGGTTTGTTTACGTATAGAAATTTTCATGCCTGTCACAAGAGAATATGAAAAAAGCAACCATATTCTATGCTTAGAGAAAGCACAACTCTACCACTCGTCCATGAGTGGGCGCTATTGGTGTTATATGCGTTTATTTATAATTTTCAATTCAAAGTGTCAGTTTATTGAAGCAATATTTCTAATGGGTTCTTAAAAACAAGGATAGAATACTCTGCTTCATTTCACATTTTTTTATTGTTTAAAAGATAGTATATTATTATATAGTAATGTGCTCTCACTTCGCACAATGTTTGCCTTTAAAAGGCAATTACTAAACTTAAAAGAAATATAAATTTTTGAACATAACACTTCCACTTGTTGGTACTGCAAAACTCTATTAATTTAAAAACACAAATCTTCTGAAAATTAAAATTAGCAGGATAGTTTTGAAGCACATTGACTTGGATTATTCTCTAATGTGCAATTATTGGAAATGCCTTAGATTTTCAGGCATTATCAATAAATGTCTAGACTCGATTTCCTTAATATAAAAAAAGTGACTTACCTTGAAAATGCTCTCCAAGTCAAAATTTATAAGTAATTTTAAATATTTTACTTGATTAAGAGAATAATTGAGTGAGATAGATTATCTACATTTAATTTATTCTCAATTTTTTCATGAATTTTTATCATTAATGTAATGTGATACGCACTACATACTGAAGTTTTTAACCATAAATACTAAGAATATAGTAAGAAAAGAAAAACTTAATATTTTTTACTTACTTTGTATTAAATTCCAGTTAAAAAGTTAGAACTAATATTGGATTTGGAAAAGTCTATGGAATGATCAGTCTGGCAGTGATTTAAAATTAATTCAAATATGGTTTATCTTACTTATTAATAAAGTTGTTTTAATGAAACCAATTTTGAGCAATTAAAATATGTTAATATATATTTAGATGCACATATTAGTTTCAAAAATAGTCTGATATATTATTTACACTGCGTATACATATTCCTTGATTTTGATTATACAAATTGATCAATTACTTAATAGACTGTTTCTTAACATACACTTGAAAATGATAAGTCCCTTACGGCCCATGTTTGATCGTAAATATGTCAGAATTACATATTGAAATGAACATTCACAACTAGCAATTCATGTTGAAGTAGTAAGGATTATTTGAAGCGTCACATTCGGAAAACATCTTATTATACGAGATTATGAGAGCAAAAAAAATATTCAATGGAATTTAAGTTTTAATTTATTTAAAATAAATATAGTACTTATACGTTTAAAATAAAATCAGAAATATTCTTAGCACAACAGTGCAAAATTATCATATTACTTCTTTCAAAGCTGATATATTGATTGAATTTATTATTTTTTACACGCTTTAAAATTGTAGATTCCAGTCAAATTATCTCTCATATGCCAAAAATGATTGTTGGGCAACAAACCAGGAATTATAGGTATTCAAATAATAAAGAAAATTTTAACATTCATATTTTATGATTATATTGAGAAATTTTCTCAGTTGAATATTTTTATTCTCTAGTACAATGTTTAGCTGATTAGTGAAAACTGTCAATTTATTTTTAATATGTATAAATAAGACTTTTTGATTTTGAATACATTTGATTATTAAAATGATGGCTTATTTTTATTCTGTATTATTTTGAATTATTATATGCAAGAGGGTATTTTCTTTTTTATTCAATAAATTTATATCATTCAAAATTACTTACTGTAACTTTTTACATAATGCATAATAATTATGCGTGATTTCCTTATATTCCTCTGATTTCTTGTAAGTGAAAACATGCATTTATTATATAAATTGAATAAATAATGTAATTAAAAATTAATTATTAAGAAGCATTTTCTATGTATTCAAACATTAAAAAAACATTTATTACATTAATATTTTAAAGTTTCGAAAAAGGAATTTTTCAACATAAAGTGTTTATATGAAAGTAACAGAATATTACAAGTTAAAAAAAAAATTCTTTTCGAAAATGCTTTCTTTTCAAATTTTAAATGTAAGCAATTTGATTTTAAATCTCAAAACTATAAAAACATGTTAATAAATATTCATATTGGCTAAAATGTTGTAGATTAATTAATAAATTTTTCTTCCTCGTTCAAATGAGATTAAGTAGATAGTAGCGCTACAAGCTATTTCACGTCACTTTTAAGTATGAAGAATTCATTTCCCTTCGTTCAAATAGCTATAGAGGGCAGCACTAGAAGCCAGTAGTGGATCCTCCACTTGTCGAAGAAGAGACCAAATAGAAGTTCTTCATGTACCAGAGGAGCTTAGGAACATATTTAACGTGCCTTAGTCGCCATCTGTGAACACGGTGCTCTTTAACTGGTCTAAGGATCGAACTCACCCCCTTTTCAAAAATAAGTATTTCCTTTTATATGCAAAGACAGATATACTCTAAACTAAGTAATGAAAACTTACTTTTTAAATGCTGGATGAAATACATACATATATAGCCTAATGTGGAAAGGAAGAAATATTGTTGGAAACTTTTTAGATGACAAAAACTTGGTTAGTCCATATTTTTCCAGTATAATTCCATTATAGTTGGCGAATTATTTGCTTTAACTAAAAAACTGTTTTGAGCTTAAAATTTTTAAATTAACTAAGCTTAGTTTATTTAAATATGATTTATTTATTGATAGGAAAGATAAACTATCAAACTCGAATCTCGTTTCGGTCAATAAAGAAACATATTTGGCTCATCAATACCTTATATCTATTAGACAACAGTGTGAAACTAAAAATAACCTTCACTTAAGCAAACAATGTCTCAAGCGATGTCTCATAGTGCAAGGAGTTTTGGTATAAATGTGCTTGAGAATCTGTTTAGGGTGAAAGGGTAATGCAGGATTCTTATGAAATATTTCAGAACATAACAGTGAGATAGAGCAACTGATTCACTACCTCTCATAACGTATTTAGCAGGATATTATTCATAAAAGCATTAAATGTGTTGAATGTATTAAAAAGACAATAATTGAAAAACGATTATAAATGTTGATGTATATTTAAATTGTTGTTTTATAAGAAAATATTATAGAAAATTTTACTTTATCCATCATAACCCATATTGTACTTCATATTCATATTGTAGCATCAAATTATTTTCTGAAGAGTATTAGCATGAATTTTTAAAAGTATTAGATCAACGTATTTAATAGTTCATAGAGTAGAAAGCATTTTAGTTTCTAAAGACAAGTGTGATGTCTCAGTTTGAAACTGTCAGTTTAAACTAACTACTCTTCTTAATAATTATAAACTTAAAAATGATGTGCATCAAGTAAAATCAAAAATGGACAAAAAGAATCATGTATCAAAGTAAAAAGAAAATAAAACTGCTAATAACTTAGATACCAAATCTCCAAAAAAAATTCAATGAATAATTAATTTCACAAATCATAATACATTGCAGGTAACAATTTTATTCTTGTTTAATATTACTTTTAATATTTTTTAAACTCTCCTTTCTTTTTGTAAGATAATTATTGTAATAGAATCAGTTAATTGTGGCAAATATAACTTCCACAATCTAAATTAAAATAATAAAAGACTAAAGCTATTCATATAATATGAATACAGTTTTTTTTTATTAAATTTTTTAATCATTATGATAATTATCAATATATAACGTTTTTATACAAAATAAGCTTTGCTTTCTTTATATGCTTTTAACACTGCTCAAAATTAATTTATTAAAATTTTTCTATTCATATTTTCATGCATGAAGTGTTTGCAAAATAAAAATCAACCCACTGAAAAATTTGTTTTGTTTTCTTTTTAAATTATTCTTTAAAATTCGTAAATATAATATTGCAAGTTGTATTTTTATTAAAAAAATAAAATTCTTTCACAATTAAAAAAAATTTGAATAAACAGTTATACTAGGTAATTAATAGGTAGGTATTGTAAGAGTAACATTATAAGTATGAATGTATTATAAAAATTATTTGCTGTTATCCTCTTTTAATTTCATATAAATAATTAATATAATATTTTAATTATTAATAATTAATCTTCTTAATCATTAATAAATGTTTTTACATGTAGTTAAAATCTAAATTAATTCAATTCAAATTTATATTTTAGTGAAATTAGTTTCTTTTTAAACATTACATTTTTTAGCTTAATAAAAACTAGCACTCTTTAAAGAAATAGAAAAAAATAACAGCACTTAAGTTTAATTTTAATACTTAACATTTATGAAAGGATCACAAAATTTTCTAAATCAACAGTAACAGGAGATAGTTGGAAAAATTGATGAATATCTTCCACAAATCCATCAAAATTACAATCAATTTTATCAATAACCTTACGTAGTGCTCTATGGATTAAGTGTAAAAATATGTACCTAAATCAATTAGTAATGACAAACTTTGCTTATTCAGTTCATTATTTATTTGCTTTAAAACAGCTAATTAAATCTTGGTCCATTCGTTAAAAACTGCATTAATTTTTCTAAATTCAAACCATTATTTTCAATAAAATCAGATAAAAAATTTTATAATTTTATTGGTTTCAGCATGCCCTAAAAAATGTGTTTTTAGGTAAGAAACAACATTTTTTCCGTGTATGTCAGACCATTATAATATGTAAATATCCAACTGTTTCTTTATTCGTTTTGTAGTCTTAATTACGAAAAGTAAAGCAAAATATGAAGTGCCGATATCCCGGAAAAAAAGAGTTTTGAAATCCTTTTTTTCCTTCCTATTGTAGGGAGCTAGTCCAAAATTAATCCTGACTTTTTTGTCAAATAATTTGAGACTTTTTGCTATGTGTGGATGAATCATCAAAAATTTCTCCGTAAATGTTGGCTAAATCATTCAAAGATGAAAAAGAATAATTATTTTTTGCCACCAAAACTAAAATGGTTGCAAAAAATGTCGTTTTGGGAAACCATGATTTGTTATTCACTGTCGATGTCGAGGATTCAGATTAAGTGGATGACTTGATAGTAAACAGTGTTTGATTCCTGTTACAGTTCACAGCTTTTTTGTGTTTTAATTCATTTGCATGAGCAAGCACTTGTCCATGTTTGAAACACTTTTGCACTCCACAGAATGAACATCCTCAACACTTCGGCCCCATGTCTTAATTAGGCATTTACTCCCATCTTGCAGCTTCAACCATTTATCAGAAAATTTCGTTTTCTTTGGCATTTTTAAAAGAAAATTAATTATTTTCAAAAAATAAATTCCAAACATGCTAATAAACGTTCTTCAAAACATTGATCAAAATTGTTCGAAATGGCGCGAAAAGCATTTCTTCACGCATGCACATAAACGTAGGTGAATAATTCCCACAATTTCACTATCATTGTAAATAGTTGTGCACTACTAAAAATAAAATCTTTTGTCTGTAAAGGCAGAAAATAAAATTTAATGGTAAACCCAAACATATATTCTTGTGACGTCAGACATTCGTGACCAATGTCTGAAGATGAGGTGGAGACAAATGTTTAGCAACCTATTTCTGGCTATTCCTGGAGAACAAAAAAGGAGAAAAAAAATTTTCATTTCTTGTTGCATAGAAAGTAGTAGAAAGAAAAAAAATATTCCACGGGTAGAAAAATTTGCTCCTAAAAATATAAAATTATAAATTAAAATTAAACTTACATGGAAGCAGCTTGTCGAGAGTCTTCATAATTTCCAAGCATGGATCGAGCAGAAGACCTCCGAATACTACCCCCAAAAGTATCATTGCACTTGGAGGATATTGCAACCACGACAAATTTAAAGTGCTTCAGTCGCCTTTAGTGAACACGACGTTTCTTCTGTTCAGCTTGGATTCGAACCCACTACCTTCGGATAATTAAACGAACGCATTAACAAACCAGGCTGCCTTTTCCTCGGAAATGTGACAACGTGTTTGCTTAAAGAAAATGAACCTTCTAATGCGTAGGAATACAATAAACTAAAAAAAAAAACACTTATTAATAATATTTACCTTGCATTAAAAGTTATCGGTAAAATAAAAAAGGATATTTTAAATTAAAAATCCTAATTAAAATACCTTCTTTTAAGGTTCTTCTGTCCAAAACTACTTTTTCTGTAATAGATGTTTTATACTGTCAATTATTATACAGAATATTTTCCGATAAATATTTTCCGTGAAGTACAAAAAACATATTCCAATATATACCAAGATTTAAAAATTACAAAATAGGAAATAGTGAAGATACATTTTCCGGCATTAATGCTGGAAAGATCCAAATCAACAAAATATACACAACAAAAAAATTCCTACATCTGAAACGCTTCGTCAAAAATATTCTTTGAAGTACAGGTTTAGTAGTCAAATATTGATTAATATTTATTTCATTTAACATATTGTCAATTAATATGTATGTCAAATACAATAAATACAAATTTATGAAGAGGAAAAAAAAATTTCAATTGCTAGAAATTGACTAAAAGTCTGATTTTAAGGATTCAGAAATTTTCTAACGGTGGTCTTTAAACACATCGGAAAAGAAAATCTCTCTCTTCGGAAAAGAAAAGAAATTTTCTTAAAGAAAGATCTTTTTTCAAAAAATAAGGTTTCGAGACTAGTTATTCGAGGTGAAATTTAAACATTTTAATAACTCATGCAGAGGAAATTAAGTGAACTGGGCTATATCAGATATTGCTAAATAGTTATATTGATTTGGTATATTACTTACCATTAAAAATTGAGTAGCCTTCAATTAGCTGAAAACAATAATCTTGAGATGTTAAGTCCTTAAAAAGGTCAGAGACTTTCTTTAAGGCGATATTCTTTTTTTATAGAAGAATATCCAAAACGAAAATCTCTAACCCTTTTGAGGGTTTTTTTTTTCCTCTTTTTTTTTTCCTTTTTTCTTTTTTTTTTTAAAAAAATACTTTGACCTGCAATATAAACAATCTGCAAATCTTATCTAATAAATGTAAATAAATGAATATGCATCAAAAGCCCTTAAAAATGCGACATATAGTTATATGTAAGTGACACGAAATCAATACATTTTAATGTAAGTTTCTTTTTATTCCCTATATCGAATGTCACAAGAATTATGATAGTTGAAGCATCACAGACCAGTTTATTGTAGAAATTGAAAAGACTTAAATTATTATTGTCAATTATAGTGCATCAGTTTAATAAATGAACGTAAAATATAAGTTGATATTAAAATATATATATAATTGATATCACAATATTTATTCCTGATTACTGAGTCGAGAAGGCAGCGGAAGTTTTTTTGTTATTTATCCTCATCTAATGTGTCGAATTATTTCTCACGGGGGAAAAAATTATTTGAGAGTGCTAAACAAATGTATTAAACGTCTGTTCATAAATTAATTTTACTAAGTATAGATAAATTATAACAAGACCTTCACATTGATTCATATGGAGTTTTGAATTATTTTAAATATTACAATAATTATTTTAAATAAATATTTTAATTAATTATTTTAAATATTATTTTAAAATTATTTTAAGTATTTATGAAACAGCATGTAATAAATTTTATAAATGTAGGCGCGATATTTTTCGACACAAAATATTTACTTACTCAATTTATTTTTATTTACTTAATTTATTTTTATTTACTTAATTTATTTTTAAGAAAATTAAATAAATTTTTCTTAAAAATCACTTACTGAAATATGCTTTGTGTTGTGAAAAAGGTTTTTAACTTAATTTTATTTATTCAAAATTTTTTAGAACTCATAGTAATTTTAATTCTAGCAATAAATAGACTGAAGTGAAGAGTGAATAAGACACATACCTTGTTTTAACTTGCAAATCGTTATTCCTCATTTTTTTTTAACTTTAAATGATTTTGCATCTCCAGATTTCACTGAAAAAAAAATAAGCATAAATATTAACTATATTAAAATTTAAAAAAAAAAAAAAAAAAAATCTAGCTTTGTAGCAATAAAGGCAGTTTAGACATGTCAAATTAAAACTGGCATATATATATATATATATATATATATATAAAGGTTTTTAAAAGAAAAAGAATTTGCCTTTTAAGGGATTTATTTTATAAAACCATAATTATTTACATGAAAAAATTTTTTATGAAATTCTAGAAAATTTATTTTTGGCTTAGAAACAACTCATGTGTTGCCAGTTTTATTTTGTCATGATTTTATTTTATTTACCTTTCTTCTTTTATTTCTCTTCTTCTTAATTCATTTTCATTATTTCTATAAAAGAAAAAAACCACAATAAATGTCAATGTAATCATTTAATTGAATTAGCATGCGTATTCTCATACTATACTTTGGCACAGAAGTTTACCCATAAGATAATTATATTGTGATAATGGCTTTATTTTTAGGTTTTGGTGAAAATTTTTTTGTTGATTTATATTTGAATGTTTCGTTTGATTATCTGTATTTGGCTGACTTTATTTTCTTCTAGTACCTATTCTCTTACTCAAATTTCTTCAATCCTGCATGATATTGGATGAAAAAAAATATTTCCTCAATTTAAAGCTTACAATTTTTGACACAATTGAACCTATTTTATTATTTGAACTTTTTGTGAAGAAGTTACGAACAATGAAATGAAAAATACAACAATGTTTGGATTAGACTAAAGAAGAAATTTGAAACGTCTACCGAAAAAAAAAAGGCTATGTTTTTTTTAAATCACCATAAAAAACAAAATTTATCTACATTCAATAGCAACCATCTAATTAAGAACTTTTAATTTATGCAGATTTCCAATTTTCAGATTTATTTCTAATATATGGAAGCTTTTGTAAAGTATTCATTGTTTGACAGCCATCAGGGATTTAGTGGACACACAAAAGAAAACATGAAAATATATTTTTTTCTTTTTGGGTAAATAAAAGGTAACATTTTTGCATGTGTGATAGGGACAGGTTTTTATCCTTTCAATGTTCAAATCCCTTTCCCAGCTCAAATGGTATTCAAGTTCCCCCAATCGCATTTAAAAAATTGTCATCAAGTTCCTTTTTTTTTATTTTTGCCACTGTATGTTTATGCTTCATTGAGGGGTATAATAGTTTAGTTATAATGGAAACTTATAAATATGTTTTACTATTATTATTATTTAAATTTTCATTGCACATTAGGATAAATTTGAGCAGTAGAATCAACTTGGCTATTACTGGATCAAATTATGTAACATTAACAAGAAGTAATTATAAATATGTAACTATGTATAATGATTCTATTGCTTAACATTTTTTAAATTAATTACATAAATTGCACTGACTTTTGTACTGAATTAATCAATAATACTTAATCAATTTAAGATAATAAAAAACAACAACAAAAATTTAAGATTCATAAAAAGTGAATCAATTCAATTAAGCAAGAATTATAAAACATTTTTTAAATAATTCCAAAAGATTCCTTACGTTTCCTTGGCTGATTCTGTATTTTGTTGGGATCTGGAAGAAAATTAAATTAATTTATATTTGAGTTAGAAGAGCTATTAATAAACTATAGATTTTTGGTCTATGTATATACTCACCCAAAAGCACAAAACTCAGATTCTTTAACATGAGTGGTTTTATCCGAAGACCTGAAACGAAAGGAAACGTCATTTGTTTATCACTAATATATGTAAAATGTGTGCATATTTATAGAATATATATTTTACTTACATTTTGCAAGACGACTGAGATTTCTGGGAGTCATCCTTATTTTCATGTTTAAAGTTCACCAAAGAGCTGCAAACCAACAAAAACACTTTAATTTCTATTTTGTAAAACAAGAATTGCTTAAGTTTGTAGTTTATAGAAGCTAGTCCAATAGACAAGACGTAATGTCTTTTTAAGTTCCTGATTTAAAATCTATGACCCATATTGTAATTTCACATGCTTAGTTACTGGAAATAAATAATAAATACGAATAATATATATTTTAAGGATTGCTTACCATGAGAAAATTTTGAATAACAATTACACAGAGACCATGTTAAAAAAGAAAGTGGTACTACTGGAGACGAGGAAATCTTTGATATTCATTGAAGATATGGTGACGGGAATAAAATATCGAGAACTGCTAGATCATGACTTTAGCCGTGAAGCAGGCTATCTCACTCCAATACTGATTCATACAGGTCTTGTCATGGTCAGTGACGATTTGGCGACAGAAGTACAATATCAAAAGTCGCTAGATCATGACTTCAGCCTTGAAGCAGGCAATCTCACGGTGGTCCTGATTCATGCAGAAATGGTACATAGAACGTCATTACGTGCTTGAAATATTTCCTGTGTATTTTCTTGAAAAATATGGCACCCATATATTCAGGAATTACATCCCTGGAATTTTTTATGGGGTTACATCAAAGATAGAATCCATAACAAGCCCTTGATTCTGGCATGAAATCGATCATCAGAAGAGAAACTGTTGTTCTTGGTTCCAACACACTCCAGACCATTGACTTCACATCCGACTTTATAATATTTTAGTCAGGAATAGTAAATATTACTAGATTCATGTATATTAAATGTCATCCATACCTAATAGTTCTCACGTGCTTTTTACCCACAGTTATTGCTTACTTTTTATCGGGCTTTTTATACCACTTTGTATGTGCGTATTGTCTTAATTTTTTAGCTATATATTTATCCTTAACCAGGCGGAGTTATGATTATATTTCTCAGATAGGTCTTAACTGCTTCTTTCATTTTAGAGAACTATCTTTTGAACTAGCTAATTAGTTCTAATCTTAGTTTTAACAACAATTTAATTATAGTAATGTTATAGTCAAATAGAAAATTACTGTTTATTCAAGTAAATCCTAGTCAATGCAAACTTGTAAAGGGTTAAATTGTATTAAAAAAATCAATCCGATTCGGAAGTTTTGGGGATTTGTCTTCGTATTAAATAAGAGAAATTCCTTTTTTCCTCACTGGCCTGTATAAGTTTACACAAATAGAGAAAAACCAAGTTTTTGAATTAGGTTCTCATTTGAAATAAATTAACATACTCTAACTCTGACTCGTCTTCAGATGATGTTAGTGGCTTCTCAAAGATATCTCTGGTCTTAACTATTTCGTAACCAGAGGCAGATTTCGAATAAACTTCTTCCATTTTGAAATTCCTAAAAAAAAAAGAATATTCACTTAACTAAACAATACATTTTACTATTGTGTTTATTATGCAAATAAAACATTTTTAATGCATTAAAATATTCTTATATTTCTAAATGTTACTAATACCTCATACTTAATACTTCAAAGTGATTTTCTATTATTAATCTTATATTTACAAAATATCGCGGTTCAGTAATCTTTAAAAATATAAATTTTGATAAAATACTTATGAAAAATATCACATGAGATGTAAAATTTCATTTTAAATGTAATGTACTGACGTTAACATGAAGCTTATATTATTTGATAATGTAGAGATTTTCGACAATTTTAAATAGTAAGTCTAAATAATCAAGAATTTTTTTAATATTTTTATAATTTTAATATTATCAGAAAATAAAAATTCCTTAGAGTGAAATTCCTTCATAAAAGTTTAAAACTAAAATACATCCTCATGGTGAATTGATGAAAGGTTTTTGACGCATCATTTTAAATCAGTTTTACACGACATAACAGATTCTGAGTGAAATGTAATTTATTAATTATATATTATTCATATTTAACTAAAGCAATAAAAAATTTTTCTTATTTTTAAATCATTTTAATGTCTTAGATAGTAAAAATGTGCTTTAGTATTCATTTTTTAATAATTTAGCGAAATTGAAAAAAAATTCATTAATTTATCCGGGACCTTAATTTTAAATAATTCTGATTGAAGAGCAGAAGACAGACCTAATCTCTGAACACACATGCCATAGGTACCCGTTTGTAGGGTAGGCAATCATTCATACTCCATTCATACAAGGAAAGGACAAAAGACAGAAAGAGAGAGAAAGTACATCCATGCCCGAACCGGCGATCGAACCCAGACCTCCCCCGCAGTCAGGCATGCTAACCACTAGACAGAGTAGGCGGCCGATTGAATGATTGATTGGAAGCCAAATTAACCATTTGAAAATTAAAGAAAGTCATAAGAATTATAATAAATGCAACGAATATAGAATTTTCTGGAAAACTAGTTATTATTTTTTCAACAAATTGTCAACCAGAAAAAAAGTGCTTCCTTATGAAATTATATACTCAGTATCTGAATTGATCCCAAAAGCATTTTTTCATAAACTAACAAATTAAAATTAAACTATAAAGATCACTTATTTATTTGTATATTTATTTGTGAATTTATTTATATGTATATTCATAACCAATCAAAAAATTAACTTATATACAAAGATCACTTATTCATTTGTTCGTTGTTAATTATTAAAGTGATTTAGAAAATATTAATTTATTTTCATTTAATTGAAATATTACTTTCTAAGTACTTTTATTTTTGATAACTATTATATTTTCAAACATAACGAAGAGATAGCCAATCACTCCAGCATTAAAAACAACCCAATTTACTTTTTGTTAGTTGTTGGATTCACTAAGAATTCCTTACTAACATCAAAATTTATTTGACGTTTATTAAGTGCTGTGTAACATTTTTCTATTCTCTTTGGATGCCTGGTACACAGATAAAAATTCAAGTATACGAAATTCATTAATAATAATGTATTTAATAAGGTAACATAGAACGTCATCAAGATTTGTTTTAAATTTAGAATAACATCAATTAGAAAGTAGGTAAATCTAAGCTCAAAATTACATTTGGAAAATAATGCTACGAGGTGTAATCAAATGACGTGGTCGACACCCGAATTGAAGATTTCGAGTTTGTAAATCTCATTAATGTGTGATCCTATCTATTAATCCTAAAAATGCTTCCATGCATCCTTGACTAATACAATTCGAGTGGATTCACCTTCACTCTGAAGTAAGTTATTTTACCCAAATATTCGTCCTACGTGGAAGGTAAAGTAGTTGTCTATTGTATTACTTCCCGATTAGTATTACTTGTTAATTTTCTTATTTTTCTATTTCTATGAATGACAAGTTGAAAGCATTTATCTTTATATTAATCTAATAATAGTATAAAATTGATTTGGAAAAACAAAATTCAAAAATACTATTTTAAAATTCATTTTCAAGTTTCCGAAATTTTTTTAAGTACTTTTTGGTTATGCTATGTTAAACAAGACAGTTAAATAAGCTCAGTACTATTGTAAAGATTTTGAGTTTCCGTCACTCCTTCATCATCCAGTTTGTCATTTCAGTTTTTGTCACTTCTATGTCATTTTTATAGATTGCAGACACATATCATAAGAAAGAAAAACAGAAAAACTTATAAGCTCCCACTTCAACTTAAAATTTATGGAAAAAATAGAACAAAAATGTCACAAATCTACTTTGCTTGTTCTGCAGTCTCCCGAATCGAATGAATGAATCGAATAAATGAAATTAAAAAATATCGATATTTTTTAATTTCATTTCGATTCTTCAACAGTTCTATTTATAATCCACAACATCAGGCTAAACATCTTTTGAAATGATTGCCACAAGTAATGGCAATGGCTCCTGATGTATATCATATGAAAAAAGTGCAGTTCTTCGTAATATTAAATGATCGGATCAACATCACAACTAGTGTTGTGTTGTCCTTTTAAAACATCCATACAATTCCAGAGTAATATTATCTGATTAATTAGTAAACAAAATATAGCTGCTCTATAACTGTTATCAAAAATAATTAATTAAGTACATTAATATCGAATTCCATTTTTTCATGAAAGAGATTTAAATAAGCAAAAGAGTTCTGTATGATATAATATCTCACAGAATTCATCCATTATTATTTATTTTTACTGTTTTTTGTGTAAAACATTGATTTATAAAAAATATATAAAATATCGTCATTTTCAAGCAACAAAATGTTACATCCGAAGTTCAGTAAGAAAATTATTCAAAGTGCCCTTTTCTGACTATTTTAATGAATGTGTATATAAGAATACGTTTTTAAAATAACAACTAGAATTTAACAAAGCTGTTGAGAACTGGACTTTTATTAAACTGAATCATTGAACCATTTTAAAATTATAAAAATAAATAAGGTAGTTTATAGAAAAATGAATCTTCCAACTCGATAAAGCTTTGAGAAGTGTAAATATACTCTTTTTATTCCTTGCAGGTTTTATTGGAGTATGAAATGAAGTTGTTCCCCTTTTCTAATTGTGACATGAATATTCAAGGAACATATGGAAAAGATGGAGATATAAAAACGTATTTCCAATACAACGCTTTTGTTGGCGCAAAAATTAAAGACTCCACTCACCAAAGTTATTAATCAGATTTCCTAGATTGCAAGTGATGCGTTTAACTTTTGAAGATTTTGAGGGAATTTCTATCACAGGATTTGTAAGTATTGGGTAACAGTGGTGTAATTATACTTAGTATAACACATACCCTTTTACTATTAAAAAATTATTAGTACAAAATAGTTATCATTAATAAATATAGAAATTATTAATTAAAAAAATTTAATTCACATTTGCCAAAAGTGAACAGTTATGAAATGCGATTAACTATTATTATTCATTTACTATTTAAAATATAGTTACAACATTTGACATCTAATTCTGATACAATATATAAACTGATAATTTGAAGACTATCGTTACTTCTATCGACTGCAATATCTACTTTAATTCTGCAAAATAAAATTTCTAATGAATATATGGCATTAGTTAGGAATACATAGTAAAAATTTGACTATTAGTGTTGATATTACGTTCACATACTTACAGCTCAGTTCATATGCACTAGTTCCTTTTACTACAATATATATTTAAATTCCACAATTAAGAAGCAGATCTAGCTAATACATGGTACTAACTAATTAACTCCTTTGTTCTTACATCGGTCTCCCTAACAATTCGAATACATGTTCCAGCTATTAGATTTGACAACTCATTATGATATAAAATGTAGGCTGATAGTTCAAACCATTTAAGTGATATCAAGGACATATTTCCTATTATTCCATTAAAGTGATATCAAGTTATATTTACAAAAATTTCTTAAATTCTGATATTAAATATATATAATGAATACATGGTGTATGTAGTAGATTTAGCAAATAATTAGGATACAAATGCAGACTCATAGTTGAAATCCTCAAAAAGATGACAAATACAAGTTTTATCTACTAAAATGTCTATTAAAGTTCTGCTAGTAAGTGATAAGATCTAGTGAATACATGGTATAACTTGAAGATTTGGCAAATCTGATTTAATAATTAGATTAATAATTTAAACCACCAAAGAAATTTCATTGACATATGTAAGTTCTAGTACAATATATCCAAAATAATGATATGAATATTAATTCTGTTTTATTCACTTTTAAAAAACAAAAATTTGTCTAAACTTAGATTTTTATTCCTGTTTTTTCATTCAGTTCTCCCCAGACCAATCATCCAATAACAAAGAGAAATTTCTTCAAATTAACTTATGATATTTACTTGAACCTAAATTCATGATTATTTTATAAGAATGTTTAAAAGACAAGAAAAAAAAAAGTTTTTGCAAAAAATTTCTTTTGAATTGCTGACTTATTCTTCTGTTCCAGTAAACTTTGCCAGAAATGTAAACGATTCGCCTCACTACCTCATCATTTCCTGTTTGATTAACACCCCACCTTTACTCTAATAAAGATTTTTATTCCATTGTTTGCATTCATAACTCTACTAATTGGGCTGGCGACAAGGATACATTTTAGGGAAAAGAGTCGTTTGCTTTTTCGTTTTTAATTAGTTCATTTCACTTCCCTTCTGAGGATGTGGAATAAATTATCTTTTTAATGTACCAAAAGTGATAAATTTTCTCTCCTAACAAGTTGATTTTAGAAATAGAATTTAAGGAATGAAATTGACAAAAAGTCAGCTATGAACTGATAACCCAAGAAGTTAAATTAAATAAATTGCAAGTCACTGATGCATGCATAAAACACGAAACCTTTAAATATAAAAATGCGATCATAATGTATCGATATTTTATAATTTTAATAATTAGTGAACTTGGTGAATAGGACATTCAAAATAATTCCGAAATTACCAAAAATAATTATAATAGATCAGAGTTGGTTTCAGTTTTTGTTATTGTAGAACTATCTATATGATTAGGAAGGAGTATTTATATAATTATATTACTCAATAAAATCTTTAAAAATAGAGGTGTGGTGAGCTTTAAAAATCATTTTTTAGTAAAAAAATTGAAATAAAACTACGAATCGATTTTCGTTTACTTAACCTTGCGAAAACATAAAGTAACTTCTCTATAGCATTTTATACTTTTCTCAAAAAATATGAAACCTAGTATGATTACAAGTATAACATTTCAAAATGCAAGTTAATAATATGAAATTCGATGAATTTTATAAGATTTCATATGATATGTAACCATTGCAATAAATGTGATTATACAAGTTTAATACATTGTCTTACAGGAAACACCAAAGACAATTAGAGATAAGGTTTATTTAATGCAAGAGTTTTGCAAAAAATAATATGTATCTAGCTCCGTAAAGAAAACATTTAAACACAAAATCTCTTTTATTCTTGTAATTAGGAGGAGCGGCAAACAAAAGTACTCATCATCCCAAATTGCAAATGCATATTTTCTATAATATTTATTTAGCACTTATTGCGAGCATTTCCTAAAATAAGCCGCTAATTGCTTGAAAAATCTCGTGCTTTTCATCTCCATTTTCTTAACTTCCCGTTATCCATTCTTTCCCAATCACGCTAATTAAAGAAACTTAAACAAATTCCTTCTTGGTAAAATGATCTTTTCATTACCTCGCCCCCTAGCGGCGAAATCATTACACTTCACGGCTGTTGTGGCAGAAAGAATAGAAAAGAATCAAATCACGATTGCGAATGCCCGTTTCTAATTAGCAAAAATTGCTTCTCCTCAACCCCTTTTTCGTTTTAATTCGAATCATGGCTGATTAGTCATGGAATCAAAACAAATCTCTCTCTAACTCGATTAAGACTCCGGCAGGGGAAGGGGGGGAGTTGTGAATTAAGAGTGAGCACCCACGGAGTGGTCCCCAATGGACAAATGGGTAAACAATAGCTGGAGTTGGATGTGCAGTCTGGCTAGCACATTAATCACGCATCTTTTATTGGGCTCCTGGGAAAAAGCAGATGGGAAGTATTGTCATTTCTCGCTTATTTACTATCCTTCATTAATGTGCTGCTTGGACTTTGAATTGGCGAGTTTTGATATTGGCGACAAATTCAGCCAAAAAAGCTATCAGATGAAGCCAATTTATTGAGAAAGTGTTCGAAAATTTTACTAATACAAATAAGATCTGATCAAATATTCTTGGTTAAAAATTTTTAATTTTAATAATTAACAAAGTTTAAAGCATTGATCAAAAATTAAAATTGAAATATGGTTGTTGATTACGCAGAAATATTTAAAACTTTATTATTTAATTTTTAAGAATTTTCTCTTTTTTCTTACAAATGTATGTATTTTAAACAAGAAAAGTCTTTTTTAGATGCATTTTATAGTTTAAATGCATTTTTAACATTCACATTTAAATTCCAAAGACTTATTGAATTTCTAAAATTTTAATAGTTAAGAATTATTTGCTTTTTATAAGTAATTGGTGCTACTTTCAAACACGGTTCATTTCTTCATAAAACTTCGCCTTAAGAGCTATTTTGTTACATTATAAAACAGTGAAATAATATTAATGTTTAATAAGAGATCACTTTTATCATCAATTCAAAAGTTCTTACATTCAAATCCCTGCAGTTTGAAATAATAAAGCCAGCTAACCCAGTTCCAAGTTCTCCTAAAACTCATACTTAAAAAGGCAGTGTTAGTCAAAATGACCTTTATCGTTATTTAGACATGATTAGCAGATTAAAAAGCTGATTTGGACTAACATTATTTTTTTAAGCTTAGTTTTTAATATTCTAAAATAAAAAGGCTAATGTATTGAATTTATTTGAATTATTGAATTCGTTATTATAAATGAATAAATGGGGAAGAGAAAAAATATTTTGATTCAATGGCGCAAAATAAAATTGAATAAAAAAATCAAATCTTAAAGTATGAAATCTTATTTTTGCAAGACTTGAATCCGAAAAGTATTACACTCATGGAAACAAGAAATTATACTTGGCACTTTATAACATAATTTATCAATTTTATTAATTTCTCTAAAGCAATAAGCAAAACAATCATGTTATAATGATATTCGATCTTTAAAATAGAGACTAATATTTTATTGTATTGAACATCAAACTATAGCGATAATCACCAAATATTGGTAACCCTGTCATTATGTGAACTCGTCCAAATTAGAATTCAGGGAGCTCTTATTTTCCCACCTTTTAACAAAGGAAACTAAATGGGATAGGGAATGGGGGAGACGAGAAATGAATGCTTCCTTGAAACCGAAGAAGGTTATTAACGACATAATAAACTAAGAGGTACGGTTACGGATTCATTCTATTTCAAATTAATGAACTCGGGAAGAATTACAATGGAACCACAACTACCACTCGAAAATTTTACTTTACTCAAATTAATACAAGAAAGAAAAACTCATTTTCGAAATCTTATTACAGCCATTCTCTTGGTCAAGCGTGGTGGGTGATTGAAGGAGGGGGCTTCATAAATATAGAATGAATTAAAGTATTAGGTAGAGAAAAGGAATCATTCTGAATGAGCTGAAAATTTACGCCAATATTGTTCTGTGTGAGTGGCAACGGTACCGGGGCTAGCACACTCTAAATATTCTTCGCCAAAAAAAGAAATAAATAAAAAGCTCTTTGCACGTGGCAATTTAAAGATAGTTTTATGTAATCGGTTTGCTGCTTCCAATTAGAGCAGGTAATGCCCCAAAGGAAGAATTTCATGAAAATGCTTGCACTCCAGCTGCCTGGTTTAGAATGAGTTCTTTTGTATGTCGTTAAGAGATCGAAATTAACGGACCGATTCGGAGAAGGAAAATGGTTTGAATCATTACGTCTCAAAAATTAGAGATAGATTCGAAACATAATTTTGGTACAAAGAAAGCAAATTTATCAATAAGCGTTGTGAAAATAAACAGCTGTGAGAGTAAAATACTAGCTTCCGGGAACAAGAAGGAAAAAAAATATTTTTAGTTTTTGTAGATAATAATCACTTTTAGGAAGCATTTCAGAGTTTCTTTCCCTTAATGCCATCGAACAAAAATGATCTAATAAATCCAAACACACATTCGTATTCTCTCGATTATCACAAAACATCAAGGTACAACCTTAATGTCTTTTATTAAAAAGAAATAACGGAGAAAGATTGAATGAAACGATGTGATGAGTTCTTTGATACAAAATAATTTTTAACTTGAATGATAGCAGAAAACTGATAGATTTCTAAATTTTTTATCAAGTGTTCAATAACTAAATATTAAAACTAAATAGAACAATTGTAACTAAAATTTAAAACATATTTCAATTTTAAGTATTATGCAAAACATGAGCACTGAATGTATCAATGTTTAATGAAAATTTGAAGAATTACAAACACAATACCACATTACTCTCTCAGGGCAATAAATTAGGAAGGTGGTCCGCTAATCTTTAGTTCGATACCACCTTCAGGAGTAGATGTTTGTCTCCCCCCCCCTCCATCTACAAATGATAACTATTTGTTAACAAACACCAAACCTGAAATTGTACAGGAATTTTCGAAAATATATTTTATGAGACCACTTTTCATGAAAATTTATTTATTCGTAGATGCTATTTCAAAAAGTACATCTTTATGAACTTAAACGCTTTTACTAACTTAACGTAAAAAATCTATGACCTCATTAGAAATAGATGAAATTAAAACTTTATACTTACATTAATTTTTAAGGAAAATGATTAATGAGTAAGAAAATTTTTTATGGCAAATGAAAGTATTATCATTGTATATTTCTTCGTAGTATTCTGTATATACTACATTTATTTTCCCTTAAAGTTTAAAATTGATTGTAACCGTATAGCTTTGACTATATATATGATTACGACTATTAAAAAACGAAAAAATTTTCCTTGAGTTACACAGGAAGATTACTAGGATTCACATCTTGTATTTCTCACGGAAAGCGCAACTCTTAATAATAATATAAATATAAAATCAACAACCTTTATAGAGATTTTACTCAAGCTTATAGCACTGAAATGTCGTGGCACAAGATGGCGCTACCAACTTATATCCTTTTACTTCTAGGGAATGACATGGTAAGAATAGATTTCGAAAATTAATAATCTGTAATTTGCAAAATTAACTGTTTAAAGCAAAAGATGTAATAAACCATATAAAATCAAAAGGAATCCAATGGTTGAGACGCATGGAGAAAACGAATGACAACTGATGTCCCAAAAAAAATAATGTAAAAGTCATGTCATGGTCAGAGAAAACGAAGAAAACCAAAGAAATGATGGTTTGAAGAGATTGTAAAGTGCATGAAAATTACAAATTCGACATAGACAAATAACAAATATACTTCTTTGGAATCGAATTGTTAAGGAGAACATGGTCCAAACAAATACTGTAGCGCTGGGGAGATTTTTAAGATATTGAAAAGAATTTATAAAACTATGATAGAGGTATGTAAACAAAGATTATGCTTATTAATAGTAAAAAATCATACAGCATTCTGTGCAGCGTTTATTTCAAACTAGGTTTAATAATTAGAAGTCAGATAATGTTTGGGATTTTCTTTTTAACTGCACAAAAATGATTATACTGGAAATAAATTAACTCGTATTTCACACCAATTTCAGAATTGTGATATGACACAACTAAATGATGTGAATATGTATCTTTCCTAGGTATCTTCGTAAAACAGAAAAAAGTGAAACAGTCATCAGTGAATGATATGCAGAGAAATAATGAAAGAACCAAACTAAAATCCCTGTAGTTAATATTTATAAAAATTACTTCTAAATTAGTGATTGATGAAGAAAACAGCTATCTATCACTTATTTTAAAATATATTTTTCGAACCACTTTTTTTGTAATAAACAAACATTAATAATATATTTCAAAGTATTTACAACGTAAAACATAAAATTTACTAAATTTCATTTCGAAATAAACTTGGAATGTTTGGAGAAATGAACTTAATCAAGCACTGTAATTAAGCAACTAAACTCATTTTAGAACTCACGGTCTGGAATTAGAATTAACCTTTATAGCTTATGAAATAACTTAAAACTGTTCCTATTTCAGACAGCACAGAAACTGGATTCTCACGTCCAGGCATCGGGATATTCCAAGTCGCTTAATTCTGTCCAATTGCCCAAAAGAGGCTAATTATTATCGGCAACTCTATACTCTCGTCTGCGCTTAATTGTACGAAGATGATGAATGTTGCCACTTTTCCGAAACTTAATTGGTCTTCACAAATTTTCTCCCTCCCGCCAGGCACAACGGAGAGGTTAAAGGAATGTAAACAGAGGCGATTTATGATCTTTTCCTACCCCCGCGTGAGTTCCCTTCATTTTGCTCTGAGGAATTAATTGTTCGAAAATTGGAGAAGGACTTGCTAATTTCTCCAGACGAAACTCTTCTCTGAATTTGTTAGAGTAGAGCTGTTTATTGGTAGTAACAGTATGGGTAAGGTGTAAAAAAATAAATAATATTAATATAGTTATAGTCTATGATATACTCAATTTATATCCTAAATAATTCTTATATGCTTCTTCAAATAAGTTTCTTATATTATCAAATTTATACAATATTTCGAATTCACTTTACTATTTTAAAATTTAATTACAACATATTTGTTTGACATACGTGAAACGCCAAATTAAAATATGCAGCGTATGTATGAAAAAATATTTAGTCCATGTATGAAAACATGGTATACCCTATATATATATGAGTTCATATTTATGAAATATCAGGTTGGAGATAAAAGAAGTCAATGATTTTTACTAAAATTTCAAGGCTTTGTTTTAAACATGTTTCGGATTTGAACTGATTAAGTTAGGTTATGACGGACATTTTTGGAGATTGTGGCTCACATTGAAGATTTTTTTTATATTATTCAACACACCTGCCATAGTGTAGGTAACCATTCATAAAAGGAAAGGACAAAGACAGAAGAAAGTATATCCATGCCCGAACAAAGATTCGACTTCTCTATCCACAATCAGGCACACTGACAGAGATTAGCTTTGTGCAAATGTCTTATAGCTTATCTTCAGCTTTTGGGGAATGCTGTGTATGACACGCTGGTCAACTTCTATTATTTAAGCAATTTTATTGACATTTTCGAAGACGGGCATACCAGTGTGACATGTAATTTTAACATCAAATGTACCTGAAAGAAATCAAGGATACCAAAATGGTACGTAATTGGCTGTTACAATATCGATATCGTATACAGCATCCTCATTTTCTGGCATTTGGTTTGCCTTTTCACCTTCAGCAAAGAAAAAATAAAATCCACCGAATGAATAATTTCTATTTTGGCTTCCATTTTTAACATCCTGTAACTCACAACTGAATAAACCAAATAAAAAACTGCAAAAGAAATGTTTGATATGAAATGTCACTTTTTAAAGGAATTCAAATCTGAAATTATTAAATTGATATCGATTGTTACAGACACCAACCAAATAAATTATTTTTCCTCAAACGCCTATATAATAAAAAATTATAGGAATTAATTATCTGTTTTTAAATTTTTCTTTTACGCTTTTAAAATAATGAAATGCATAAATTGTAGAAAACAATTGTTGATTTTAGTCGTAAAAATACATAAATTTTGAATGTCCCTGGCATCTTAAATTTAATATTTATGTCACGAATATTTTACTCTTAATTAAAAAATAATTCACAAAACATGTAAAATTTTTCATAAAATGAATATAAAAATTCAAAATAAATACAGTTTGATGTAAAATTCAACTAATCCACTTCATAGGTTTTGCATTAATTTACTATAAATATATAAGAGCAATTTTACATCAATATACATTTTACAATATACTTCTTTCTTGTTAGCAGTTCTTTAAACTATTAGCAAAGTTATTATTTAAAGCAGCTTTTAAATGATTCTTAAAAACATTATAATAGATATCAGCTTATCTAAATCTTTTCAAAATAAATTTTAAAAGCATGCAAAAAAAAAAAACTTAATCACACAAAGCTTCTTTTAACAGAAGTTTCAATTTAAGATCATTTAACATTTCTCGTTTCGAAATGCTGCCCAAAATTAATTTTTCTACTTAGTTAAGCGATTGCAAATGGAAAATTCTTATTTGGTCATTTATTTATTTTATTTCCTTTTGAGATGATAGAATTTCATGCCCTATGCATAAGAAAATTTAATACCACCCTGCCAATGGTTTTATAGCCATAAAACACATCTAGAAAAACGCTTAAGATTTCAAGATAAGCGGTTATGTATAATTAAGAATAAACGGTTATGGTAGCAAGACATTAGCAGAAGTAAATACTTTCTTTTTTGACATTACTTTCCAAAAAAAGATACCTTCTAAATCTGCGAAACAAGAAACTCCAATAAAATATAATTTTTTGCCATAGAAAACTCCTTAACGAAAAATGAACGTATTCCATATCGTCTGCTGGCAAAGTTAATTACGGTCGCAAATTTGCTCCACCTGTCGTTTTCCAAAACATTCTGGGTGCTCCCACCCTTTATTCCATCTATTTAGAAAAATTGAGGGGAAAAAAATAGCCCCTCTGCTTAAAAGAAAAGCTATTAATGGTGGTTAACAAGCCCAAAGCAAATAAGTCGGTAATAAAAGCCAAGATGGGTTTTTGTTGTCCTTTTTTTACACTCCCCTATTTATTTTCCTTTTTCTGGGATATATTTTTTCAATCCTCCCCTCAATAACATAAGGTGAAAAGGCCCGTGGAGGACAAAAAATGCGGCCTGCGCCAGATGGGTGGAAAGTGATTATAACCATAAGTTCTGCCCATTGAAAATTAACGCCTCATTCAAGAAATGTATCATTAGAGGCAAAGCGGCCTAGTGTCGAGTTTGATCTCTTCAGAAATTTTGAGCTGCAAATTTATGAAACGAAATGAATCTTAACTATGATAATAATTTACACCAGCTGCATTTGAAGTTTCATGTCATTGCTGATTAGATGTCATCATTATTATACTTAAATATCGGTATTTTACATCACACATATATTCATTTCAATATTTAATAATACCCCTTTATATGAAATAATGCCTTTAATAACAATAAAGTGAGCATTTGAACCCATTAGAGCCAATATTCAAGAAATAAGTTTTAAAGTCATTTATAATAGTAATCCAAATTTTTATGTGGATACAATTACTTAATAGATTACTTAACAATTACTTTAGACCTCAAGACAATTACTTAGATAAGATAGTACTTAGAATTTGGAAAAGTTACAAAAAGAATTTACCATTGTTTTTTGTAATGTACATCAATTAGATTTTTTTCTATTATTATGTACAGATGTGTTGAAATTTTCAATCTACTTAAATATATATATTAAGTAATTGTTCTGTAAAGATTATATATAGCATCAAAATGAACATATGATTCTTAGGATTTGATTTATATTATAAATTTGTTATAAATGTGCAATAAACCAAGTAGCGCAAAAATCCAGATAACGCTTACTTTTCTTGAGATGGAAATTTAGACTTCTTTAAGAGCAACGTTCCTGAAAACAAAGATTAAGAAATAAGGCTATAACTAATTTAAATTAATGAAAAACCACATAAAGTTTAATTTATAAATACATTTTCAGCCTTCTCATATTTAAAAGTAAAATAAAAATTATGACCTTTATTGCATTTATTGTATATATGCATGTAAGATTTCCAGAATTTCATCGTTGATGAAAAGAAAAATAAGATAGTGTTAATTGAATGGCGTTATCAATAATTTTAAATATTCTCATAGCACCCAACAACCTAAAGTGCAGATTTATTTTTAATTAAAATGGAAAACAGTTTTCCCAAAATGAAAAAAAAATGAATTCTAGAATTAGTAAAAAGGGAAAAAATCATGCCATTTTCCCTCTTAATAGAAATAAATCGGAAACACTTAATTTTTTTTTCCGTCCAGAAATTCTTTGCTGGGAAAAGTAATTAATGAAAAGCGCTCCAAGAAATACTAGAAAAAGTACACGGAGATAAATTTTGTTCTGTACATATGAATGTTATAAAAACACTGCCGTAGCAAACGTTGTGTTGAAGATAAAAGCTAATGTAACTTTGTTACGCACTTAAAGAGTGCGATTTTTTTATCCCGTTTTCTTGGATATATTTTTCCAAAACCGCTCAAGTCAAGTTTACCAATTAACATCTTTTTAAGCTGCTTTTAATAAACAATTAAGAATGTGGTAATTAACGTATATCCTTAGAAAGTAAATATTAATTGTTCGTAAAAGCGTTTTTTTTTTTTTTTTTTTTTTCGTTTTGTTTTGTTTTTTAAATTCAACAGGTCGTTGAAGTCTGGTTTTATTTGAATACTAATCAAAAATGTTTATTAGACAGTAATGTTATGGACGTTATTTTAAATTCGAAATTTTGGAGTTTTGTAAATTGAAATAAATACATTATGCATTTTAAATTCAATATCATAATTTGATTAATCTTTTTTTAATAAATCTTAATTGAATTAGTTAAACATACATTTAATTAAGTTGAATTAATGATATTTAAAATTATAATTTATTTCAATTGATTAGGATTTATTTAATTTCTATGAATTCATATTTTAAATGATTATTAAACATGTGAACATGGATGAAAAAAATTAAATACGCGAAATATAAACTATAAATATTACCAAAACTTTACCAAAAATATTTTGATTTCTGAAGCAATCATTTTTTAGTATTTTTTATTTTAATATCTTGATAGTAAATATCATGAACTATAATATATTTTATCAAAATTTAATCAAGAATTTTCATTTCAAGTTCATACGGATTGATTATTATAAATCAATTCGAACGTTATTATTTTATGTCAAGTGATTTAATTAAAGTAAACAAATAGTGTGCAACTATATTTAAGAAAGTTCTATTTATTTGTGAAAATAGTAATATAAGCTGCTTTTCACGGCTATATATAAATATCAGGAACATAAAGTTCCAATTAATTTTAGAATATGCGAGTCGAAATAGCAGTGAGAAATAATATCCTCAAGTCTCGAGCTCATGAAGCTTAAACAGAAATTATAGAACAGTTAAGAAATTAACGCTACTCTTGGGTACAGATGATTCTCAATTAAAATGTAGGGTTATTCTTTAGGATATCATACCAAATTTCGCGCCAAATATTTAGCCAAAGAGAGTGCATAAAATTTTGGAACCGCAGACTACGATAAGTTTTGTCGAAAGTAGCTATTTCTTTTTCCCTACTTACTAATTGAGTATATCCCTCTTTCAATCCGCCCTTTTAATGCTTTTAATAATTAGAATTTTTGTTGGTTTACTTTTTTCCTATTTTTATTATAGCAATTTAAAATAAATTGTATACTAATGGTGAAAACCATAGGAGTATACAAAAAGCATATAAAAATAAAGTGTTTCAATATTTTGTATAAACAGGGAAGAAACTCATTTAAATTTCAACTATTAAATTTTTTGATCTTTCTATTTTGTTTACAGTATTGTAATTTTGAAACATAAAAATTCTTATTAATTTTTATTAAAACATACTAAACTCCTAGTGTAAAACAAATTTCCTCAACAACAAGTACATTTACATAACTGCAACAAAAAGTTTAAATGACAATTAAATTTTTGTAAAACAGATGTCTTTTTAAAACTTCTCATAATATTATTAAAAAATCGTAAGCCAATGTCTGATATATTAAAGAAAAATGACTAACCGTTAGCAAAAATATCGAAAAACGAGAGACTTGTAAAAAGCTGAATCATACAAACAATCGTGTTTCGGAGAATAAATTCAATTATTGTTTACAATATTTGTGACATTACTTGTATGAAATGTAGTATTGTAAAATCAAAATGATATTTTGCTCAAGAATCGTTTGTGTTTGCAAACAAATCCAACTTGTGCATGAGTGATGAGACAATCGATGATTAACAATCATATTGCGACGGAATTGTAACATGTGCTTATCGATATTTTATTTTTTTTCCTAATAATTATCGATGAATTCAATCACCTTTTTACTCTCTCAGATTTAGTAACAGAATAACAAAGTACTAAGTTTTTCGCCAAATAATAGGTGATGAACAGCCAAATATTGTCTTCTACTCCCTATGTAAAATTCGGTTTTAAAATACTCAAAATCAAAGCATAATACAAGGTGTAGTGTAGTCGTAAATTCCGGGCTAAGTAAATGAAATTATGTCACCAAATACTAAGAGTAAAAGGAAAAGAGGAAGGGTCTACTAATGACCCGGGTCACTCCACTCGCTGCCCTTATGTCATTAAGGGACTCTAATTATTCCCAAAAGCTACGTTTTCCTCCAGGTAGCTTGTTTAAGTGGCCTTGGATTTTCAGTAGGATCCTGATTATGAGTCTCTTCCAGGACAGCGTGTCACGGGTGGGCCATTAATATCTGGATGCAATTCGCATTAACGCCTTTGGAAATGAGAAGGACTCTGGTGTGAGTCTGGCTTTTGCATCAGAGATGATAAACCACGAAGAAGGTTGTTTTGTCAAAATAGTTTGTAGCATAATTGATTCATGAAATAGTAATCTCATTTTTAAGAACGAAAATAATTGAAATTTAAAGAACCGAAAACAGTTTCAAAACTTGAAAAATGAATAACAAAATTTGGTCTTCATTTAGAAATTTATTGAAAAAAGCCGTGTTAAAGCTTGGTATGTCATGATTAATTTATAATACTGGTTTATGTATGGTCTGAGTCCGCTATCTTTCTGTGTCCGGACAAAAACTAAACTATCACATCATGTATCCCTAGAATGCAATTATAATAATAAATCCCATAATTATAATAAACATGAAATAATAAAAATATAATCTTTCCTTGGATGCAATTAACATATTTTAACAATCGACTCTGGAAATTATTAAATAATTTTCGTACATTGCGATATGTATAAGCAAATTAGTACATCACATAATGAGCACAGGGTAACATTGTAATATAAAAAGAAATTATATTTTTCATATAATTAAATACTGAATATTTTTCTTTGTATGTTTATTGGAAGGGTGTAAGTTAACAGAGCCACTAATATTATTGATTATCTACACATTTCATATTACACAATGTTTTGCAGCGCTATCTTGTGAAGTTGAACAAGACTAATAATTAAGTGACAAATATCATCTTCAAAAGTGTCTCACAAGTTTAAATTGACTTTTCAATTCTTCTTAAAAAATTGTACGAGTCTTCAGGATATAGACACATTCTGTAAAAATGAATTCCAAGGTTTAAGGAGTTTTCTAGGAGTCGGCCTAATGCATGCATAGCATATAATCTTTTTCAGGTTTTGATTGGATAATATGCATGAAAACTAATAAATATGGACTTTAAGTAAAGGTAATGTCAATGATGATCTCAAAAGCATTAAATAAGATCACAGCTGCATTAGAAATAATTTAACTATTTTATTTCTTTTTTAACTACTAACATTATTATGAATACTTTTAGATAATTTTTACGAAACTTTTCTATTAATTATTATTGAACAGCAAAAAACAATGCGTTAAATAAGAATATTAAAAATTTGAAATGACAAAAAAGAAAAAAGAAAAAATTATGTCATGTATTAGTGGCTAAGTTGCATTTTTTATGATTTTTCCTTGTATAGATTCTTAATACATAGCTTTCCTTATATTTACTATCATAAACGTTTTTAACGGTGAAACCGATACACATGCCTACTTTATATCACTTCTATTATATTCGTACTTCTAACATATTTTTATGCAATACTTTTTTAATTTTTGAAAACCTATGAAAACATCCGTGTTGGGGTAATTTGTTAACTCCTCCGGATTTTGGCGTAGAATCTATCACACTTCAAGCTTATTAATTTCATTAAACAGAGCTTTAACTATTCCATCTATAATATTGTGGTCTTTTCCTCATTTCATTCTCTAAATACAATTTAATACTTTGTTTAGACAGCAATATACCTTTGTTAATTATATTACCGAAACTTTTTATCTTTTGGGCTAACATATTTAATTTCATCAATTATATTTTTTTTTCTTACAAAACGTAATTCCGAGAGAGGCTTACAATGAAAGATTAGCTAAAGTAAATTAATTACATAATTAACAATAATTTCGCCCATTTGATGCTAAATTAAAAGAAAAAAAATTGCTATATATAAAACAGTCATTCATACAACTTTGAAAGTTTAAATAAACTAAATAATTCTACAACTTATTCATATAGGGCAATAAAATAAACTTCAAATATATTAATTCTACAGATGAATTAGACATTCTGCGTTTAATAACTAAAAGAGTCTGAACATGAAATACTTTATGCCGTAGAATTTTGCAATGGACACTATATTAATTTACGAATATTTCATTCATATTTAACGATTTATTTGTTAGAATGCATCATTTCTATAGCCCACTTATTATAAATGAGTTAATTCTTCGAATCTACGCACATTTCTTTTAAAAGAGCTTACAAATTTTAAATTTTTCATATCAATATATGAAACATTTAAACTTTCATATAGAATGAAAGAATTCATTATATATGAAAGTTGAATTTATTAATAAATAAATGACAAACTAAACCAACACTGATTTAAATTTCAGTAAAAAATTTTCTGATAAAGACAAACCAAAAGAGTTTATTCTAATTTAAACAAATGCATTCTTTCAACAAATTGCTGCATAGAAAATAATGAGAACAAAATAATAATTAATTGAATATCCAATTTGACAAATATATTTTTTTGAAATTTAAATCTATAAAATATTAAATTTATTAATTTTTGCCAAATGGATACGATTTTGTATTTACTCTGATAAGTATTGTGATATTTTGAATTTTCCATTATACAAATTTTGTTTTCATATAAAACTTCCAAATTACAATAATATATCAGTTGCAATTCATGGAAAATGTTAATTTTAATTTAAAAGTTTTTACTTAACATTTCCTAAGTTCAAAAAAACAACAGGAGTTGTAATGGCATGGATGTGTTTCAATTATCATGAATACTTTTCTCAATGATATGTTTCGTTTCAAATGATCCTTTATTACACTCAAAAATCAGATGTTCATTAGTGAATCAAATTTAAAAGAAATGGATTTTAAAAGTATTAAAATAAGATGGGGATTATTATAAATATTTTTAGAAATTTAAAAATTAGAAAGTTAATTAGATAAAACTAATTAAGCTTATGTATTTTTAGGCTAATTTTACAGTCTAATTTGTAAATTTTAACTTCCTATCATAAGACCTTATTATAAATACCATACGGAAATACATTTTTATTGATCAACAAAAAAAATAGATAAATAAAACAAGCATTGTGTAGCCAAACCATATTAGTTAGCAACTATACATCTTGACCAAAGTTGTTCTAAAATGTTGAGCTTTTGTTTATAATTAGTAAAGATAATGTAAAGTTATCTGTTTTTTTAGTTTTCCGATTCAATTAAAAATGTAGAAAAAAGATTAATGGCATCACAATATCTTATCTTATTAACAGAATCAATAATACAACCAATGAAACACTATTGTCTTCAGAAAAAATTAAAAATTTCACAATTTTCATTTCTATATCCTGTTTGTCATAGTACATGAAATTCGAAAATAGAATTAGAACTAAATAAGAGAAATATCCAAAGAAATATTTGTATTTTTTTGGACCACTAACATAAAAATGTAAGGTGGAACAGAAAACTGTTAAGGACAAGCTAGGAAGTCTGTAAAGAATGGCCTGCTTGTGTATCACAGGTGCAATGTCTGCATCACCTACCAGAGCACTAGAGGCAATTCTGGACCTGACTCCACTAGATATCTTCATATGCAGCGCTGCCAGAATAACTGCATATAGAATGAAATTGCAAAATCAGTGGTGTGATAAGCCCTCTTCTGGAGGTCATATTACTATTATTAAAAAAATCAACCACCCAACTCTCCAAATGCCTTCAGACAGCATGGAAAGAACATACGTGTTTGAGAGACCATTCAAGATAGCTTTTCCTACCAGAGAAGAATGGAAAAACAGGACGATTGAAATAAAAAGCAATGATCGTATCTGGTTTACTGATGGGTCAAAAAAGGCAACCTCTCAGGACTGGGGGGTCTGTGGCTTGGCACCAAAATTCAGTCTTTATAAAGGGCTTGGGGAACATGCCACTGTCTTTCAGGCGGAGGTTCTTGCTATCGCCAACTGTCTGCAGATAAATTTAAAGAAGGACTACCAAGGTAAGCGTATTCTTATTTTCAGCGACAGTCAAGCTGCATTGATGGCTCTCTACTCATTCCAAGTCAAGTCAACAATTGTAATGGAATATAAAAATCTCCTTAAGGAACTGGCAAATGGGAATAAAATTATTCTTATTTGGGTGCCAGGGCATATAGGAATAGAAGGTAATGAAAGAGCTGATGAACTTGCAAAACAGGGATCCTCTTTTAATCTTATAGGAATGGAACCCTTTTGTGGGATCAACATAAAGACTACAAAGAAGGCCATTCAAAAATGGGAAAAACAGGAGATGAACAAAGTTTGGCGTAACTCTCCTAGACAGAAACATGCAAAAAGTATGATTTTCAACTCTCATCTGAGAAAATTGCCTCTGAAATTCTTAGACT
>JAPDSC010154525.1:57411-86106 GCA_026290005.1 Latrodectus geometricus
TATATTTTATGAAACAAAGTAAAGTTAATGATTAACCTATCATTCGTTTCAGTTTTTTCTGAAGTAAAACTATATTTAAAAAAGCAGACATTTTTTTTTATGCACTAGTGCGCATGAGCTGCCCAAATTTCATTTAGCTCCGATTAACGTCTAGTACCCTATAATGTGGTTAAGTGATTTTTAATTCATGCCCAATTTTAAATTTGCCCCTCCCTATTGAGATAGGAATTCGTAAAAAGAGCACCTTTTTCTTTGTAAAAAAGTGCTCTGGGGACTGAAAGTTAAAATTCACCGATCAGTTCTTTCAATCGAGATCATCCAAAGCAACTATGCTAGATGGCGCTGAAGATCGTTTTAAGATTTATTTTAAGGAAATAGTCTCCTCAAGTTAAATATCCTAATAAATACTATTTAATCATTTTATTATATGTTGAATAATTTAAAATTATATAGATATCATTTTACATGGTTCTTGCAAATTCTCCAAGTGGGTGTTACGATTGCAAAGGCTTAATTATCTTTGTGTTTGAAGAGTACTCACACATTTCTCTTCCCTTTGAAATCACTTAGCGTAGTGCAAGTTGTGGCTGATATTCGCCAAAATAAAAATTTAGCTGTTGGGAAAACAATTTATTTCCAATGAAAGAAAAATGTAACTGACAGAATGTAAAAACGTGTTGTAGGGAAAAATTAATCTTGTAATTTCAAGAATACTCTGGATTTCAAATATACAGAAAAATGTTATAAAATTTTTAAGGTTATGTTTAATAATCTTCTTACCTCGCTATTTTATGAATAAAAATTAGCTTTACAAAACAATTTTTTAGGTTCATAGATTTTAAAATAATTAAATTAGGTTACCAAAAATATAATTAATACAAAACTCTTTCATCGCTAAAAATTTTTAATACACTTCTAAATTTTATTCTGCTAAAATGCTTGCTTTGAATCATTTTTTAATTATCATATTTATAATACATTTAATCAGCCAAATTTTTAAATTTGTTGACATTTTCAGCAGTTTATAAATTATGAATGATTAGGATAAATTAATAAATTTCTTAAATAGTTATTAATTAATTTTCAATTAAAGTTACATGAATTTTATCCGGTAAAATGTTGAGTTTTCAGTAGTTAATAACAATCGTCTTGAGTGTATATACTGAAATTTATTTATCTTGTTTAAGTAATTTTTTCTTATTTTTTTAAAATGCATTTTTAATTATATTTATTATATATTGTAAAAATAAGATTATTAATTACGAATTTGTTTAAGCTATAAATTCAGCACTTGTCTAATGGAATTGTTAATTATTTGATGGCCAAAAAATCAAGGAGAATTATACTTGGTTGTGCCAACTGTAAGTGCAATCATTATGTAAAACCATTAAAACTCGACGTCTAAAATGTGTTTTAAACTGTATATAATTAATTTAGTAGATCAAATAACAAGCAAGGTATTATACATAAAAATCAGCAAGTTATATTTTTCATGTTATAGTTAAATATTTCGTAACTACTATATGATTGGATTGGGTGTCAGTCACTAAAAGCAAAAAATATTAATGATTATAATAAGAGTTTTTCACACTAACCTATTTTTTGTGGAGCTATTTTTTAAGCGTCCTCAAATCTAATAATTAAGTGATAAAAACACAGAAAATTTGCTTGCATTTCTTACAAGTTTAGAGAGTTTATTTTTTTCTTAAACCTTTTTAGAACTTTTTATGGTTGGTACAGATTTTCTAAAACCAATTCCAAGATTTTCAAAGATTTTATCCAAATGCTAACAAATTTTTTTGGTGGTGCTGACATTTGTATGCTAAGTAACGATTTACAAATTATTTATGTCCAAATGTTTATTATGAGCTTCAAAGATGAATAAAAACGATGTTAAAATTAGAATCTTTTAAAAAATTTAAATGAAAAATGTAACTTATGTACTTTAAAAAGTTACGATTTAAATAATTTCTTTTTTCAGATCACATAATTATTTAATAAAAGTCCATTTGTTTTTACTTAACGTTTACTGTTCTTTAATTATCAAACTCTTTCATACATTTATTTTAGACCACACTTTATTAAATTATATGCCTTATATTTTAATTTTTTTTCTAATTTTTGATTTCTAAAGATCTATGAAACCTCTAAATTTTGTAACTGATGTTAATTTGTCAGCTCTTTCAGATTTTGTGGTAGAAATCTATTACTGATTTTTTCAAGATTATCAATTTCAGTAAAACATCTTTGACAATTCTTCCTATTAATGTGGTCTATTTCTGTTTTCATTTGTCTAAATACAATTTAATATTTTTACTGAAGCAGCAAGATTAAAAGTATATTTGATAATTAATTATAGGATTACGAACACACTTTTTATCATTTTGACTTATGGTACATAGTGTGTTCAAAATCATTCTCATTCTATTATAAAATTTTTGCCCATAGAAAATTTGTTCTTAAAAAAGATTACCAAGCATTAGTCAGTCATTTTTTAAGTGGTAATAATTTTTTTATATATTACAAAAAAAATTTTTATATATATATTTAAAAAAAAATGTGTTTTAACATTGATTTAGAACATAGTGTTTAATAGAAATTTTAAAACTTATAAAAGATTTCATGAATCCAAATTTTAAATTAATGAATTAACTTATTCTTTGTATAAGGCTTGGCAATAATATTAAAACAATTTCAGATATGATAAAATAGCAAAAGAAAGTTCTGGTTATTTTCAGAATCTAAGCAGAAAATCTTTTAGATTATAGAATATTGAATAGACGGTCATTTTCTTAATTTCCTTGTCATGGAACCACAACCAGGCCACAATGGCAGAAATGCACGATATATCCACTGATATATTGCATTTGACAATCCGTTTGTAATGAAAAATAGATTAAGATGATAGAACAAAATAGTAAAAATCATTACTTTTGTACTAAAGTTACAATTTTAATATAAAAACTATACGTTCATCGAATAAATATATATCACAGCATTTATCTTTATATGTAAGATTCTTTACTTTTCGGCCAATACTTATAGATGTTATCTTAAAATTAATTTAAATCCTTGACTGACAATTTGTGTGAAAGCTTTTAACTTATTAAAATACTGGACTTGAATTTTATTTAAGTGTTTATTTATTTAATTTTAATTTAATTTTATTTATTTAATTTTATTTTTATAAGAAATTAATAATTAATTTTATATGCTATTTTTTAGTTTGTGTGTGAAACAAAAATGCATTTATGCACATATATTTCTCTGATAAAATTTATAAAAATTCAATGCTAGTATATTTTCCTTATATAAATTACTAAATATATATTTGAATATGTAAAATCATTCACACAGCGAGAAGTACCCGATTAAAAAATGTTGGATCTAAAACTAGTTTAACAGTTTTTGAACATCGTACAATAGTAATTTTTTTCTAATAATTTTAAAAAATAAAAATACAGCTAGATTGAGTTATGGAAGTTATATTAATCATTTTCCTATTTCTGTTGTCTTTTTTTTTTTTTTTTTTTAATAATAAAATGAAAAGATTTTTAAATAGATAAAACTTGGATTTTAATTAATCAAACCAATCAAATAGTTTATTTTTTTAGTTTAATGTCTAGTTAATTTGAACAATTTTTTTAGAAATCTTCTTTACATTAAAAAAAGGGTATATAAATAATAAAGTATCCAGGAAAATTCTAAAATATTATTTAAAGTAAAAAAATAAATGATTTATGTAAATTTTTAAAATCAATATTTGAAGTCGAAATAATAATTATGAGTTGCTTCATATTTTATATGATAACTTGCGAATTATCTTCTTTTCATAAAGAAACATTTATTCTGATTGGAAAATCCCATTTTCAATCTAAAGATTAATTATCAAGAAAATAAAATTAATTATATTACTCATTTAAAGAATAAATTAACTTCAAAATTATTTTTACATTTGATGATATACTTTCATAATTTGATTCAATCTTATAAATAAATATAAAAAATTATAACATTTACAAATGTAATATTTGTGAAAGTCTCGTCAATAAAAGCTTTTCATTCCAATACACGTATTATTTTTTAAATTTCTTTATTATAAATGCATGTACGTCACATAAAATTATATAGAAAATACGATCTGTTTCTGAAAAATTTAAACATACTAATAACAGCTTAATACATTATTATAAGTTTTACAATACATACAAATTAAAGATTGAAAGGATTTGATTAATTTTGTGTTATTTAGCTAATATTGAACACAAAATAGTTTTTACATTTGAAAGATTTTACGAAATTAATTAAAATCTGATCAATGACAAGTATTAAATATTTTCCTATAAAAAATTATTTAATTTTGATAATATAACAAAAAGCGTGAAAAATTCAAATAAGTGAAATCATTGCAAAATTCGCTGAATGATTTATTAAAACTTTATAAAAGAATGTAGTATAGTTGCTATATATATAATTCATATTTTTGAACAAAAAATTCTCAGATTCAGAAAAAAGTAGAATATGTTTGCTATAAATAATGTTTGCTTTCAAACTCTTCGTGCTTTCTGAAATTTTCAAATATAAAAAATTTTTAAATCTGCATTACATTTCTTGACAATAATTCAGAAAGTAGTTACAAAAAATAATTTTATGAGCAGTGTAACAAGAGAATTATAGGTTTTTGTAATTTCGTTAAGTCCTTAGGAAGAACGAAATCACTTTGTCATGAAAACATTAACTGATGTTGCCCCCATTTAGCAATTTCTTCACGGAATTTCAATAACGGCTAAGTTAAAATATTTTATAAGAACTGGTATCTTATCAAAATAACATACTAGAAAGTAATAAACATAAAGTTATAAGCAACAGCAACTACTATTAAATTTCTTGGTTGAGCTGGATATGAAACAGAAAAATGGCTTTGAATAGAATGACTCTCACCTTTTAATGTTCTTTATTGAAAACGGGATAAGATTCTTAATCTAGCAAAACATTCGATAATACATAATAAAAATAGTTAAAATTGGGGAAATTTTTTTTGGTGACTTCAAGCTCAAGTCTGATCGGTCTGAAGGAGTGGTCAATTCTTGGTCAAGATCTCAGAGGCTACTAGAACAATTTGAATGGAAGAAGTATTATAATACCAGGTTGCCAAAGGCAAAAACCAGCCAAATATAGCAAACTGTGTGTATTTTGTTGTCGCCAAATATTCACTGAAAGCAATTAATCGCCAAAAATAGTTTGATGTTGGCTGCTGCACTCAAAAGAGTAATTTTAAAAATTTTTAACTTATGAAATTAAATTTAAATTTGCACCTGATGTATGATTATTTTGTGATGTTATATTGAGATGAAATCATATAAAGTTATTATAATGTTAAGAATTTAAAATATTTAATATTTGACAAGACTTTAGAATTATACTTAAATTTAACCATTTCTCTCCATATTCATAACATTCTATCGTATTCAATTTTCTCAGGAATTTAAAATTGGATCACATTCTATATTTTCTCAGAATTCTTTTATTGAATATTTTAAATGAATGTTATATTTTTTATTCTTAACGCTTATTTCACATTTTATTAACTAAACATTTTTAATCTTAAATTTTTTCTAAATTTTCTCATAGATGAAGTCTAAAAATCAAATTTTTTGCATTTCAGCAATTCATTTAAGTTTAAAACTAGTCTAATTTAAATACATGTAATTAAACAAAATTGTAATTAAGACCATTTATTCAAAGAATTAAAGTTTTGTATTTTATAACTCTCAGGAATCTTAAATTTATGTTATCAACTTAAGTTTCAATCAAAATATCTGTTGTAAACCCTGTGAGTGTATTCACTAGTTTATAAATGTATTATAAAATTTTGGGCACTTCATTTTAGCATATTTCCTTAAATTTCTATTTATTTATAATTTTCAAATATTTATATATAAATTTTTGAGGATCAACTGTATTTTTTCCCGTAATCAGAATTTTTATATGTCGTTATGGTTAGCCATTTAAAAATACCGTCATTTCGTTTCTGATTTCATACATGGTTGCTATCTCTCCAGAGTCAATTTATTCCCTTTAGGGTTGCTTGTTGAATACCGAAATCGGTAGAAATTTACTGTACGGTCGCTCTTGGCGACTTTTTCAAAAAGTTGCCAAACATCTCGCTAACTTCGCCAATCTGGACAAGCAAGGTCTGAAAATAAACAAAATATTCCATTTTTCATTGGTCGGAATCCCTCATCTGTGATTGGTCAGAATTGGTTGGGTTGCCAGAAAATGTTATTTATCTCCAACTTTGGAAAATCGCGCCAAGAGCGACCGTACAGTAAATCTGAGCCCCAAAATCTACGTAATACAGAGTTTATGTGAGAAAAAATCGCCAAACGTCGTGTGAAAAAGGAACAATGATTACCACCTAAATCCCTTTTACGAAAAACTTTTGCGGAAGGAATTTTAGAAATTTAAACTTATCGAAGCATTTATATATTAATTATATGTAAGACTAGTCACCTAATTTCATAACATTATTTTACCGTTATATATTTTTTCTGCGATTATGAAAGAAAATTAAACTTTTGAACAAACACAACATAAAACAAACTGTAGGAAGTACACAAATGAAACTTATAATTATTTTGATTAAAAAGATATTAATGTAAGTTGTTTTTATATAATTCATTTGCTTAACATTCTAACTTTTATAAGAAGTATTTTGTCTGGAAAGAAGCATTTGACATTTCAAATTATTTTTGACTCGCCGCATTCATACGATTAATCACCAAATATTTAAATATTCGTAGCAAGCATTGCCTTTTTTCTTCATTTAGAATTTAAATTAAAGAAAATTTGTAAGTTATGTTTAAATCTTTGGATATTATCACGAAGAGAAACTAAAGCAGATAGCTAATTGCAAAATTTACAAAAAATCGAAAATTTCGCTCTGAAATGATACTATACGAATTATGTCAAAATCAATTACAACCTTTTAGAAATAGGTACGAAGTACTTCGACTTTATTTTTTATATATTAACATTTATTATGAAGAGATGATATTTGTCCTGCTAAATTCGTAACTAAGAAATAAGACTACGAAACGATAAGTGAATGGAACAATTTCTTGAACAAGAATGGTTACAGGGAAAACTCGATTAAAATCATTCCCGACCAACATGGAAATAATTAAAAGAAAATAATCTCAATAGATTTTTGGAGGTTTGTTCGAAATGAGTGAAACTCTTCTTGTAATTTAATCCGATCATACACAAGTAAACGAAATTAAAAAGAACTCGTCAAAAAAAGGTGGTTATAAGACATGAAATAGAACAATCTGAATTTTATACCTTATAAAGGAAACCAATGTAATTCTGAAAGCGCATATAAGGAAATTTAGAAATTTTATCGGGAAGTACTTCATGGAAAAATAAAAAGAATGAAACTATTTCACCATTAGTCATTCGAAAGCTTATTAATAGACGTCAGAAACTAGAGAGTGACTACATTCACGAATAATACGATATTAACTCAAAAATACCTCCTCCCTTCTTCACCACTTAATTTAAAATCATTAGCACTCACTTGTTTTATCTTTGAAAATATTCATTATTTATTTTTACATTTATTTTTATTGAGATTAATTCATTATTTTAATAAAGTTAGGCAACCCTATTTAATAAAGAAAATGACCTGCATTTTGAGTGAATTATATAATAAAACGAACTAATTGGTCAAAGATATATATATAAATACACACACACACAAAGAAGCATTATTTGTTCCTTTAAGCAAACTTAAAATGTACGATTTTTATCACTTTTTATGCACATACACACAATAATATTAAAACTAAATTTTAAAAAAAAATTTAGTTTTTCAAATCAATTTGGGTCAATCAACACGTTTCGCCTCAGTTTAAAAAATATTGAGAGGAATATTGATAAAGAAGTAAACTGAAGCTTGTCAATGTTTGCGCTGCGTTTATTTGAGCGCTCCTTAGTTGAAATCGTTTCGTTTACTTCGGGAAGTAGAATTAAGAGAGAAAAAGGAAGCGTTAATTAACATTAATTACCGTTATTTTTCTTCTCCCTTCCCTATCAAACCGGAGAACAGGCGCGAAAATAATGTACCGGATCACTCTGCAATTAGCCGGAGAAGTCCTTTACGCGGGCGGACCCCAATTTTTTACTCCGATTTCTTCCGTCTCCGAAACAGGAGAAAATTTTGTTTTTTTTCTCACCGGTTATACTTTTTCCTCAAAATCCTTCGGGAATATAGCTTATAGAACCTTAGGATTAAAGAGACAATTTTCTTTTCTAAGGAGTTAAAGAGGGGCTTTTCACATATTTAGAAACATCTAAAACTCTTTTTTAAGAAAAGGATTGGAAATAATATTTATTAAAATAAAAAGGCTATTTACTTAATACGGAATCGCAATTTCTAAGGCTTGCAATACCGAATGTATATTTTGATAATTATCTTCGAGAAATGATATTCTTCTGTAAAATATGACTTGGAAAATTAAATCTTAAATTTTACGACCAAAAACAAATTTAACAATCAAAATTAAATTTCTATAAAACATTACATAACAAATAAAAAATTTTCTGATTTTCCACAAAATTTGTGGAAATTCACTTAAACGTTAAAAGGAAACGGAAATCTGAAAGTGGCTTACCTTAATCTACAAACTAGGCTCAAACAGTTTTGTAGTGTCTTTCTTCAGACAACAAACAGTTAGAAGAGTCTTCAAATGTCCAGTCCGAAAATTTTGGCCTTGGAATCACGTGAAGGGAGGGGAATGTCAGCATGGGTCCTTAGGTTGACCACTTAAAGTAAAGCAAGTTTATTCCCCCTACCCCCTTCGACAAGCGAGTGTTTCTTTGATTTTCTCAGAATCTTTTTGTAAAATAGGATCCTTTTTTATCATTATAAAATAATAAAATATTTATGTATGGAAATTTACAAACTAACACCAATCTACTGCTATTTAACAGTGTTTAATAAAGATTACGAAAAAAAAAATTGCTGCACACAGATGAAAACTGAATATAAATACTTGAATGATTTTTAATAAGCATTTTTAGAATAAGAACTAAAAAAACTGGGAATTATAATATATTTAATTAATATTAAACATTAAAAGCATGAGAAATATGCTTTTAATAAATATAAAAAGATTTATATTTAATAGTGAAGAATATTTTGATATATATAAAGTGTTGGTGAGAATGACAAAAATTTCAATTCCCTATCATTTGTTTGTTTGATTTCATTTTCAGGACAACCCCTTAACAGAGAATGCCTTGCCAAATCCCTAACAAGGGGAAAAAACATTTCCGACAAAAATAGTTTGTTAAATGTAACATTTGAGCAAGCTTAAAAGAACTCTCTACTTAGAAGTGTAATTAATGCTGATTTTGATAATTAACTTTTCAATGTCAGTTTCTCTACCTAATAATTAGTCCACAAGATATGTAATTATTTAGGCTAATTGCAGATGAACAGACAACACATCAGCGCTTGATTAGGTGCACGCCAAGTACTTAATTGTAGACGGCGCTGTGGCTTCATTTTTTCCCAGGGAAAAATTTTTAAAATGAAGATTTTTTTTGTAAATAGATTATCCTCGATACCCTTATCTTTTTTAAGAGGGTATTTAATCTTGTAAAATCGCTACCTTTCATGATCTCCGTGTTTAAATTTATAATCACGGGGTGTAATTTTTGCCAGCAAATGTAATAAACTTGTGTTTTGAGTAGCTAACTTCCAAGTTATTTTTTATCCGAGTTTATAAAGGAAGTTGATAATTATGCGCTTAAAAGAAAAGTTGAATTTCGAAAGAAAATCGTTTTTTCATTACTTCTTGTTGAAGCGCTGTCGATTGTTGCTTGAACATATATTTTTTACTTTATTTCCTTTTATTTATTATTAATTTTTTCGATAGGCTGACATTTTTCGAATTTCTCTTTTTAAATATAGCGCGGAAGAGTTAATGAGCAGTTAGGACATAATAAAAAGTACGTCGGAAGTAATTATTAATCAGAAAAAAATTATTTAGGAACGTGAATGGCCTCCTGGCTTTGAAAATAGAACTGGAAAAAATTTAACATTTTTATAAAATTTTTGCTTTCTCTTATATTTTTAACACAAAGCACAGGAAAACATAGTTTAGTAGCTTCGCAAAACATTAATTGTAAACCCAGAAGAGCAATTAGTCAATATATTTGTAGGAATAGGAAAAAAGTTCCTGGTAAAAAGGAAAGTTTCCTGCTTTGGCCTTTTTGAGAAGAAATTCTTAAAATTATCCTTTTTTTAATCCTAAGTATAAAATACATCATTTTAATTTAAACGACATTAAAAAAGTATCAAAAGATAATATCCTAGATTATTTTTAAAAAATTACGATATCAGTTTCTTGAAAACTGGAAAAGCTTGTAGAATTTAATTTTTTTAATTTTTGGAGAAGTAAATAAGTTTTTCTGATCGAATTTAAAAGCGAAAAATATTTTGAAGAATTTTTAACTCAGAAACTGATACACATATACTTAAAATATTATGTATTTAGTATAGGATCAAACAGAATTATTTTTGAGTATGAACTCTCTATATATATTCAAATCAAATTTTTAAGGACATTTTAATTAATTCTAAAATAAAAAAATCAAGCATGAAATAAAAATATCTATAGACTGAGCATTTCATATTTCAGGTTATAAAAAATTATCTCATCAAAAATATGCATTTCTCAACATTATGATTTGCTATGATTTTGTTGTCACTGCAGTTTGCTATGGCCCTCCCATTTCACTCATTCATAAAATTTAACAGACGTGCCTGTCTTGATTTATATTATACGTTAAATAGTCTTGCATAACAAATCAAAATTATATAGTGCTATCTTAGTAACTTTGAAACCACAAAAATAAGTTATATTTGTAATTAAATTCTATATTTTTGTTACATTAAATTATATTATATTTTATTTTTTGTAGGGTTAATATTAAAAATCGTGTTATATTAGTATAATCTTAAAAAATTTGATAAACATAAGTAAGAAATATAGAAACCATGATATTACAAGAAACCTTAAACAGTGCTATCTTATACGTATAACCAGCAGTGACAATTCCACTGAATATAGTTTGAAGATGTATCGAACAATTTACTATTTCCATTGTTTCATAGAAAAGAAATATGTCTAATGAAATTGTTTTTGTTTTTTTTTATAATAAAGAGTAACTTTTCTCAAAATATATGTATATAGATATATATTTCTCCGATTTAAAAAATTTTTCAATTTTTCAAACCGTATTAAAGAAGGACCATATTTTTTCAATTTAAAAGATGATGAGATTTTAGATAGAGGTCGATATTCTGTCATACTATTGAGAAAGCATTATTGAAAAAAGATATTGCTTTTCACATTCGAATCTATCGAGGTGAGAGCTTGGGAGTTTTTTTCCCTGGTTATATACTAATGTCTATGAAAAATCCTCCAGTAGAATAGGGAATGTTGAGTCAGCTCCTAACTATCTTAACTCTTATTTCAGTAGTTGTATAAAATTAAATGTTAATTAACATAATTTTTTTCCAATATATTTACCATGGCAACGAAGATAAAATATGTGAAGAAAGGGCTTATATGTATGTATAAACTATTTTGAAACTTTAAACTGTAGACTAATAAAAGAATTCTGAATTAAACCTGGTTTGAAACTGAAATTCCGTTTGATAAATTCAGAATGATGGTAATTCTAACTTTTCATTGGTAGGACTATTGAACTGACCTCGGAAACTTGAAAGAGTTACTCCGATTGATAAAAGGAGACCTTCCTTGAAAATTAGAAGGCTCTAATTATTATTCAGATTCGGAACAGCAGATCTGGAAAGAGCTTTGAATTTGAGATTTTGGTGTTAATTATCATATATGCGTCGTAAGTTTTATGAACTCTAATAGCCACTTAACTCTGTAATGTTCCATGAATGTCAAATTATGTGATGTATATATTTCGTACAATCTTTCCAATCAAAATTCTTCCATAATCCTACAAAATTCATTCAGGCAACAATATGAACTCGAAAATCTTTCTGAAATAATTCCAGTTTATTTAAAGTTCAAAGATTTGCTAAGTGAAAATTTAGTTGCTTTTGTAAGGGTAAAATTTTGTCTTAATTGATGACTGGAAAGTTGAGTGCTACAATGTTTAATGAAGCAGTATTATTTACGATTTCAATTCACTGAAAATACATTATAAAAATGTGTGGTACTGAATCCGTTACCATTAGCATTTAAATATAACAAATTATAAAAAAGTTCTATAAAAATTGGGTAAAAAATGTTCAATTTAGAAAGAATAAATCAATACAAATGGGATTCAGTTTAGTCTAAGTTTGTTAAGGACGCGGGGTATAATTCTGCGGTCTTAAGCAAATGAGTAATGCTTTGATTGCACAGCAACTAATCTCTAGGGACACCGAACAAGTGTTTGATCTTAAGAATTTATTCTAAAATTGTTCTGCTCTCGATACGAGATGGCAAGCGATGAGGTCCGTCAATTTTGAGTGTATCGAAACGTCTGATTTGTAAGGAAAGTGAACAAACAATTTTGATATGAGTTTTGAATAAAACTTTTAAGACTAACTGTATATAGTTATATTAATAGTATCAAATATATAATATGATGCACTATTATTTTTATATACTATATTAAAGAGCTATATTTATGTGATATCATTTATAATTATGAATACATAAACTTTATTAAAAATATTATAGAGTGTACAAAAATAATACATATGTCAAACAGTTTAACATAATAAAGATTACAAAACTAAGAGATGTATATATTTTTGTACAGCACAAAAAATCACTGATTTCTTTAATTTTATGGGGAAAAAGTAATTTTATATATGTAAAAATTCTGAACTCCTTTGTTGTTTAAAAACATCTTTTATTCTTTGATACTTTTCCATCAATATTCATTAAAGTTATATTTTATGAAATTATATTATACCCAAAAAATAATATTTCCAGTTAAAATCAAATGGCAAATTATTTTCCAACCTAAGTTAATAGGGAATACTGAAATATCATTTATAGCGTGCTTACTAATGAATGTATCAAAGTATGAGAGAATTTACTAGTTTCATACAATCATAATGAGTTTCTGATCTTTTTCTTTTATAAAATTCAAAATACGTTACTAATCTATAAATGTTTTCATTCAATGAATGAGGTAAGAAATGCATTTATGTTTCTTATATAAGAATAAAATACTGTCGTTAAAAATGTAGGACCCGTGGGGATGGAAATTTTAGACCCTGCAGATAACCTTGAATAGAACAAAGAAATTCAGGGAGATGCTTATGCTTTGTTACAATTTGGAGCAAAGGCGAACATGTTAGACCTTGAGCAACTTTCGAAGGAACGAGAAATTCCTTCCCTAGGAAAACGAAAGAAATGTAGACAGAAAAATGATACTTTTTACAGAAATTTTAGAACTACATAATATGTAATATTATATATTTTTTAAGGCGCATTTATCGATAATCGAGTTGGTTGTAAAATTAAATTTTTCCCAAGCTTTCTCTAAATCATGATTATGCATAATATTTATTTCACAACATTTTTTAGTCAAGCATTAAATTATAGCGAATAAAATGTATCAAGATCACATACGTAATAAAATTTAGGAATTTTTTTTATTGTTACTGAATGTTTATGAATTAATTTTATTTCGATTTACTTTAAAAATTGTCTTTACATGTACCTCCATATTAATTTAATGAAAGCATGAAATGCTTCTATATAACTTGATTTCAAATATACTGAAAAAGATATAATGTATAGCTAAGAAAGATAGCCTTATGTGACACAATTAAGAAATATATTGGTGTTTATTAATTATTAAATAATCTGTAATTTCAAAATAATGAAGCGAAATAAACAAGAGAAAGATTCAGTATGCTGAAATTTATTTGCCCATCAAATGATATATTTTTTATTTATTTAATTAAAGTGAATAAAGTTTACTTGGAAAATTTGTAAATTATTATACCAAATGAAAAATAAAAGATTGTTAAATTATACGTTAGAAATACTAATCACTTTTAGTCAGTTATGTAACTTACTTGGAAATAGAAATTTAAATAATACTATTAATTAATTATATTTTTGAAATAATTCAACGAAGAATCCTGTTGTTATTTTTAATTAATGTAATAATTAACTTATTTTTAATTGCTCCTATATAATTTTATTAAATAGTTATTTTTTTTAAAATTTAATTAGTCAAAAATTTTAACTAATGGTAAGTTTTTAACAAATACTCTAATAAGTTAAGATTTTTAGATTAAGTGTATATTATGGTACCCCTTGGTTTCACGAAAAAATTAGCAATAAACATTGGCAATAAAATTTAATTTCTGGTAACCCTGGTATTTCAGCTTTTTAACTAATGTTGCTGTAAAGTTGCCCCTTTGTTATAAGCATTTTAGTGTTGAAAAATTAACCAAAAATCAAGAAGGACCATAAAGAAACTTTTACCCAGATTTTTAATTAACATTTTTTTATTTCTGGAAGACGAAATGTTTTCCAAAATTAAAATATTCCATTTAATAAAAATCAAATATTCTTTCCAGGCTATTCATCTAATTAACAACAAATACCTTATCTCAAATTTTATTAAAATGAGCAAATAAATATCAGAAAATATCTTGTCATCTAGTACAGCTCAAAGTCTACGGTAAATAAATTATCAAAAATAGATAAATGAAAGAAGCTGAGAGCTCTTTTTTATTTATTTGTATGAAATTTCTCTATTAGAGTTCCTGACAAAAAGTAGAATTTCAATAATTTTTTTCAATTCTTATCAATGTCTTATAGATTCTTTTGTCAAATGTACATACATTCAATCGGAGCAAGTCATTCACACCCCTTAACATTTCGAATGAACCGGCCCGTGGTCGAAGGTCAATGAGGTCAGTATTGTGAAAATATCAAAATTTGGGAAGTTAAATCTTTTGAAGGTGAGTTTGAGGTCAATAACGAGAATTTGGAAACAAATTTGAATGCGACGAAAATAAACTTTTTTCCTCGCAGTTTTGAAATTCAATGAACTTTTTGGTTAGCGGAAAACATAAATAAAAATAATTAATCTTGAAGATTAAATTATAATAACATATAATATATGCATATTTAAATTAAAAATTGAATTGAATACAAATGCAAGAAAATTCGTTTCTTCTCTGCATAAAGTTTTAAGAAAGTTGACAAAAAAATTTTGAATTTCAATAAACGGGGGTTACTATTTTTTTAGCTTTTGAATAAATTTTTCGCACTTAGAACTTTCATTTTTTAGCTTAATTCAACTTATTTCCTAGTTATTTCTTTAGATTTTGCATTTCTTTAAATATAAAAGTACCCGCGGTAGTCGGCTAAAATTCTTTTTAAATGAAAGCTCTTTTAATGTCCTAATATGCAATATGAGAAACTTTTTTCTCTGTTTGCTTTTAATAGTAGATTTTTTTAATGGACTTTCTTGTATGCAATTATAATTAATAATAATCATGAAATTGCATCGATTTTCTGACAATCTGTTACCGTTAAAATTCCAAAATTATAATTATACACTGAAATATTTGTACATCGAGATGTTTTATTAGAATGATTATCAACGAATTATTTATTTTTTATAACTGTACGAAAACAATTTTAGAATTAAATCATTTTCATTTTATTTTCATCATTATGTTCATAAATTAAGCATAAAGATTTTTATAAAAGCATCTTTATGTATAATTTCACATAGGTATCTAAGCAATAATGAATAAAATAAAGAAGTTTTCTTTGAAAATAAAACTGTTTGTTCCAAAATTACATTATTAAAGTAATTTTGTAACAAACAGAAGTGAAAAAATAAGATTTTTTGAAATTGGTTAATTTTTCTCTCAACCCCTTGAATCAGTGCTATGAAATTGTTTCTCTAATGAATAAAAACATTTCTTATTGCATTGCATGTAAATGAAGTGTTATTTTCCGATATTCCATCTGTTAAAAAATTTGATAAACATTACTCTCTCCCCTTTTATCTATCTATCTATCTATATATATATATATATATATAAATATATATATTTATATAAAAGGTGTATGTGGGTGTGAGTAATCTATAAAATATTATCAAAAAATGCCTGGTTTCCCTCCCCCTTCAAGAATTCATTTATAAATCATGACTGAACTCATTAAATAAAGTCATAAAATAAATGTTATATTTACACACACAAATCGAAACGAAGAAAAAATAGATTTTTTTGTCTTGTAGAAATGACAGAGAACTACTACATTTAAATATACTTTTCCTTGCAAACAACGAAATGCTACAAATAAAATCATAGTATAACATTGTGGGAGTGTACTTGGAGCTATGATGAAAAAAACGCTTATGAAAATATCAGAAGAATATTGCTAATGAATTTATCGCTGAAAAACCGGGAAACACTAGACTATTCGTAACATATCGCTATATTTTTAACTAGAGGTAACACAATGAAAAAATAAAACAACTAGTAAAGTATTGTAAAAGTATAAAACTATATATTATATAATAAATAATTTTATGCTAATTTAATTTTAATTTTATCTATGTCAGCAAAATGAAAGTATCAAGTTGGTATAGCTTCAAATAAGTCAATTTAAAAAATAAATGTTTTAATATCAAGTTAAATTAAATGCTTTTACAATAATAAGATTAGTGATACAAAAAATTGAAAAGTGTTGAACACACAATATAATAATAGATAAATTTTTTCACACGATTACTTTTCAAACAATGTACTTCTTTAGACATTTTTTACATGTAACATTCTATGATATATATAGATAACTGTAGTTTAATATTAGAAAAAAACTTTTATCAGCTATAATTTTAATTTTAAAAATAACATTTTTAAATGAACCAAGAGAAATTAAAATGTTTTAATAATTAAAATCATGTGGGATATGTGTGTGAATCACTTTATGCATGATATCTTCATCAAAAACCCAAACTGCCAACTTTTGTGTTTTGGCCCTACAATGCATGGTTTTTGTGGGGATTGTTAAGTCTTATGACTGAGCGGGAAAATTGTAGCGATTGACGGATTGCAGTCTGAAATTAAATAAATCCAATTTCTTCAGTCATTCGCTAGCAATCAAAAGATATAATCTGCCTGAATAGATATAAATCTTAAAAGAAAGGGCAAAAATTGTTTTTTCTAAAGATAAAAAACTTTAAGAGTGTTGAATTAAAAGGAGTCCATTTCCTGAATACTGAAATCAATTTTAATTTAATATGACCCTAGCTGTGCTCTTTATTTAAAAATCGATATAGGTTACAAAAAATTAAAAAAATGATAATTACATGTAAAGAAAATATTCTTTTTAAGATTTGCAAGTATCAGTAAATATTGGAAGAGTAATCAATCGATATCCATGACATTCAAAGTGTCTCCTTGAGTATTTCTTAATATAAAATATTATACATTATTTTTCTATCATTTGTATTTACTATAATATATGCTAATGTCATATAGTGCAGAGGAATTGTTTTATTCCTAAACAAAACTTGTACACATCAGTGACTTGTGTTCCGAATAAATGGATGACGTGTGCACATCGGCGCATGAGCTCGGAAAAATTGTACTGTTAGGAAATCTTAATTGTTGGAAGGTATGAAAGCCAAAAAATAATTCAAAATATAACTTTTATCCAGGCTTATCTTTTAACTGTCAAGTGTTCATCTTTTTATGCATGGATTACATAAATGTATTATTAAAAATATATAAGGTACGCGTCGTACATTTATTAGCAAAAAGAGGTAGAATTATTAAAATACAGCTTCTTAGAGAGTATTACGTTAAGCTTTCTTCGAGCTTCACTTAAAAGGCCAACTCTTGCTAGAAACACTTTGTCCACAACCTTCCCGTCTTTCCTCCTTTCTGTGACAGTGCATTCACGTTACACCCATACGGTTGGGTCAAGACACATCTCTGGTTGGCCATCTACGACTCTATAAGCGAGTAAATCAATCACATACAACTCCAGATTGTTCAAGATATCATTCTTCCCATCCAAATAAGATGTATTACTCGTCTACATGGTAATGAAGACATATTTATTTATCCATTGTACTATCATGTCAACTAAACTATACAAACTTAAGTAGGGTACACAAAATAACCAGTAGGGTAAACTATTCTTTTGTATAGTTTCCTTCTTTCGCAAATTTTACATTACTTCTTTCCCAACTTTCCTTGTAAAGCAGCTTTGACCCTTAACCTCACGGGAGTGTATTCATGTGGGGAACTTCCACAGACCCACTATATACAGATAGCAACACTTTCTCGTCGATTTCGAACTTTCTCCCAATCTGTAGTTTAGGACTACAGAAAAGAAATAGTTGGACTCTCGCTCGCGTGCACGTTGCACATTAATCTAATCCTGATAACTTTATCTCTATGATTATGTATCGTCAAATAAATGATTTTTTTAAATTTATTTTGCTTAATTAATCAGTGATATAAATATATAGTAACCATTTAAACTAATTATGATATACGATAATTATAATTGGTGACCTCGTGTGAAACACGTTGCTGCTGATGAACTTTGAAACTTTAAATTGCAATTCAAGTTAACTAGCCCATCTATAATGTTCCTAGATGTTTCCTTGTGTTTTTGTTCAACCAAAGAGTGCTTTACAAGTATCTATAGATATTTATTATTGAAAATATTTTCTTGTGTGTCTAAAGGAATTATTTTGTACGACCATGTGTTTCGTGTTCAAAGATTGTGTATCATAATTCTGAACGTGGGCTATGCTGTTGCTGAACTGAAGAATACTTCGTATTATTTTTTCAACTTTCTTTTCGCGCCTATTTAAAATTAGGTAAACCTGTTTTTACTTTAAATTCAAATATTTCCTAATCTGAAGACCAAAATAGTGTACAAATTTCAAGTGTAGCAGTAAAACTACCTCCTTTCTGGAAGTCGAATCTTACATTATGGCTTGAACAAATTGAAGCACACAATTCACCTTAGCAATCTTACTAGAATTCAATGCACAAGTATCAATCCCGTTTCGCACACCTCTCAGTTACAGAACAGAATAGCTCAGTTAACAAAATAAGTGAACGAATTTTCTACTTTTGTTCAGCAGAAAGTTCAGTGCCACACCAAAGAACGTACCAAAAATTTCACGCTAAGTAGATCCCGTTGTTGATCACGTGGACAATACAGCCAGCAAATGGTGTATCTTTCTACCTCATTAATTTTGGGGCAGTAACTCGCAAATGTAATTCTCCATGTAATTTTTCAAAATTTGGAAAACAAGATAGGCGATTGCCTCCGGCCATAATAGCAGCTACAGCATATCTTATTGGCCGATCCGAAAACAAATTTATCCTTCCTTATTGACACCAATGTGGATATATCCGTACAACCGAATTCTCATTCTACACGAACTAAATCTTTTGATGACTTATTCTTTTTTCTGCCAATGGAACAAAAATAACAAATTTTGGTACTAAATTAATCACCTTAAATTTAAACTTACGATAAATTTAAACTTACGATAGATTTAGAAAATCAAGCGTCAAGAACTTTCTTTAGTTTTTGATGCCTCTGACTTTGGCATCAGAGCTGTTATGCATGCTGAAACTAAAGCATGCCTGCGGCCACTAGCATTTTCTCTCGCAAATTAAACTCTACTGAAACAAAATATAGTACTTATGACAGAGAATTATTAGCGATATATTCTGCTGTAAAATATTTCAGATATAATCTTGAAGGACAAAATTTGAAATTTTTACTAATCACAAGCCTTTGACTGATGCCTTCACGAAAAATTCAGAATCCATATCTCCCAGACAACTCGACTACACTTCTCAGTTCAGCACGGAGATCAGACATCTTTTTGGAGCTAATACTAATGTGTCTGATATCTTATCACGAATTGACAGCATAGATTCTCAGTCTATTATCGATTTCTCAGTGATTCTCGAGCTCAAAATAAAGATGACGAATTGAAGTGACTGATGTCAGATTCCCACTCTTTCTTTAAGCTGCAACTCTTGAAACTTACACCTACGACCGAAGTTATCTGTGATACAAGTGGTGACACAGTGCACCCCTATATTCCTGTAAAATTTCGTCGTAAAATCTTTGAAATCCTTCGTGGATTGTCTATCCTGGAACTCAAGCCACTAAAAAAATTAATACTAGACCGTTACGTATGGCCTTCTATTGGAAAAGATGCGACTAAATGTAGTCGTGCGTGTCTTCACAGTCAAAAACTAAGAATCAAAAATCTAAAATCTAAATGCACATCCCACTTCAGTAGTTCGTTCCACCATCTCTTTGCTTCGACCATATCCATATAACTGTGGTAGGACCACTTCCATTTTCAGAAGGTTTCTCATACCAAATCACGTGTATTGATTGTTTCACAAGATGGCCTGCAGCCATTCCAGTCCTGCGGAAACAGTGGTCAGTGCCCTTCTAGGCCAATGGATTGCTCGTTTTAGACTTCCATCAGTCATTATTACAGATCAAGGACCCCAGCTACGATCACTATTGTTTTCGTCTCTAGTTTCCTTTTTAGGAATAAAACAAACCAGAACATCATCATTCCATCTTGAAAGCAATGGTCTGGTTGAACGTTTCCACTACTCACTGAAACAAGCACTGAAATGTTACCAGAACTACAAATGCACTGAATTCTTACAATTCATCTTCCTGGGACTACGATCAGCATTCAAGGCTGATCTCCTGTGCTCTAGTTCTGATTTGGTATATAGCACTACACTATGGCTTCCTGCAGAATTTTTTCCATTTTCTAAAGTTCCAAAAATTGAGACAATTTAGTTTCTATGAAACTCGGGAGAGTTATGCAATTTCTCGTCCCCAAACCAACATCTACTCGTGTTCAGCCTTCAGTGTTTGTCCATCCAGCACTTGAAACATGCTCTCATGTCTTTGCACGACATGGTGGTGTAAAGAAAGCTTTGCAACAGCCATTCAACTGCCCATTTAAAGTGCTGGAACGTACTTCCAAGAACTTCACTATCCTCATTAAAGATCAGCACAAAGTCATAGGATTAGACCGGCTCAAACCAGCTTTTGTTCAAAGTAAAGCGTTTCTGCAGTCTGTTTGCACTTTGTTGGGTCTGGCAGTTTTGATAGTTTTGTTTTTCAGTTATCCACCTTTACCATATGCGTTTACGATGCGTAAAATCCTCCTACACAGCTTTTAAGTTTTTGATGTCTATAAAGGCTTTTAGCTATATATATATATATATATATTTAGCCTGTCCACTATGGCTTGTCAGCTATTAAATATTAATTGCCCAGTCTACATAGATAGAATGTATGATAAAAATATTTGCCTTTTTGTAATATATTTCATACGAAAATTTGCTACTTAATAAACACTCTTTAATAATAATAAATATTGGTTGAGAAAATTTCCAAACGTCAGGAAATATCTCTAAATATCTAATTATTAAACTACAATATGAGAATTTAATAATCATTAATAATTAACCATGATTTTGGAATTTGATAACTAGCAATAATATCCGGAGTAAGATATTGCTCGATGCAAGTAAGAAAATTATGCAGAATGCTTATATAGCTATTACTTTTTATGTTTTTGAATAATTTTCGTATAAAAAAAAAACTTTTATTTTTATAATTGACTAAATATATTCGTAATAAAAACTTTTATGAGAGGGCTTTAAAATAATTTATTTTTGATTTAAGTCCACGAAAGAATATGAAAGCTTTTCAAATAAGCTTGGAAATCAGTTTATTCCAAAATTAATTTCCTTGAGAAGAATATTTATTTTTTTTTTATGAAAGGAAATACTAAATAAATTTTTTGTAATTTTTGTTTTGAAGTTTCCAAATTTTTGCACTGCGAAAAACATTCTTTTCATATTTTTCGATGTATGGTGTAAACGCATTAAATATTAAATTTTTTGTCGTGTATTTTATCTCTAAGAACATTCATCCATAAAAAATCAAAGTCAATATCATCAAAAATTTACAAGTGACTCACAGAAGAATATTTGCTGGAATCAATTTTATTTTACGTTTGTTAAATTTATATTGATATTTAAATAGTAATAAAATTACTATTTTACGTCATAAAATTACGAAAACGAAGTAAAAAATGTCGTTTCATATATTTTCTACAATCCCAAACTAAACAAGGATTTAAATTGTCGTCGAATATTTCGTCTTGAAAAAATACAAATTAAGTTTGATAATATGTTTCTTTAATTTCATTTTTCCTCTTCAATAATCAATACTATATTAATGTTAAAATTTTTATTAAAAAAAATTTTTAATTTTTACAGTTCAAAAGAAACTTTTTAATAGTTAAAAATTTTTTTCTCTAGTTTCCGAGGATTGCCTGCTGGGAAGGGTTCTAAGACATGTTGAATGAAGACGGGCGGAGGAACTTGCAAACCTTCGCAGGATTTCAGAGGCTGAACCCATTCAACAAACTGAATAAAAGAAGATAAATTGTTTTTATGAAAGGGTGAATGAAATAATAGCCGAAGTTCTAAGAAAATAGCTGCAGCTCATTGAAAACGCGTCCTATATTATTACCTGTATTGCCTGTCTATGGAAAATGGATCACTCCATGCGTGTGTCCAGATTCTAGAAGGTTCTAAAAGATTTCCAATAAGAATATTATGTCTAGATAGAATTTTATTCTTTAGATTTAGCCTTGTACAAATAGAATATTAATTTACTAGAATCTAAAAAAATGTATTAGACTCTTATGCGTAATTTAAATTTTTGGCATAAAAGGAGTTAAGAATTAAAATGCGAGGAGGGCAAATAATTTAACTCCGACCAACGTAATACTTCAGAACAAATCAATATCGATAAACCTCAATCAAAAATTACAAGGTAAACCTTAAATCAAGATTCATAGATCTTAATATTGCCTTAAATTTGCAAACACAAATTTCAACACTAAAAATATTTAACTCTGTTTTTAAGAAACCGAAACACATCAACTTTTTAAATTCATTCACAAATTTAGCGTTGATTATGTGTGTGTACTCTCATTTCATATCATTTTGCTTGGTGGTCTCCCTAAGTTCTTGTGAAAAGGTTATTTATCCTTTGGAAAGGGAGAAAATCAGATTTACTCATCTGAAAAAAACATTTTTCTTGTCTCTGCTTGACAAGTAATGACGAAAATATGCTTGACCTGACAAAGTTGTAGACCATTTTACCGCATAACATTTAACAGGGCGTGTGGATGTAGGTCTACTTTGCACCCCCATAAAAAAATAGTGTCTATTATACAAGCAAGACTTTTCGAACAAAAGTCTCAAGTTTCCATATAAACATGTAATATATTTTTGTAAATGTAAACAACTTAAGTAGCAATAAAAGATTTTTGTTGGTACAAATTAATCTGAAGTATCTACCCTTCTAGTGCTAAATAAGTGACTATTACTTTTGAAACAAATAGTATTTAAATCCACTAATCGAAATTGGTGTTACTGATTGAATATCAATTTAATCAGTATCTTACCTCAGTAATAGAAAATTAAGTTCAATTTGAGTTAATATATGTATTCTTAAGAAGATTGGGAAGACATGCGTTGTTTTTTTTTCAAAAAAGCATTCATTTAGAATAGTATGCTATTTTTAGATATTAATATTTCTACACTTATATAATAGGAGTTTATTACGGGTAAATAGGAAAATATTAATGAAATGTTTAAAAAAAAATTAGTTTATACAATTGACAGTATAAGGACAAAAAATACTAAAGTGTCACAAAAAACAACTTTCTGAAAAGGTGGATTAAAAGATGTAGTACCTTGTCTTCATAAAATAATTCACTGTTTTTTTTCCTACATTAAGAGCAAGAAACAAAATTAATAAATACTTAATTCAAACGTATTTGAAAACTCGTATCATGGTTTTTTATTGAAATATAAAAATGTTGGTTATAAGATGGTACAATTATGCAAAATTTTTTAATTCGATGTATATCAAATAGTTATTATTAATTCTTGACGTTATCCCGCAATGGTTAAGCTGTCGTTCTCTTTATCGGAAGGTAGAATATTCCCATATCAACTTAAAGGAAGATCCCGTTCACTAAAATTGGCTGGGACCTCCAAATTACAAAGAATCCCGGCTTGCAACTTCCATTAATTGTTAAAAACCTAGCTCTGGATTGGATACAGATAAGTAAAACGCATACTTAAAAGGGAAGTCGTTAAATACATCCAATCACCTCTTAAATTTCGACAAGCATTAAGTAAACAGCTGAGTTGGTATCCCATTCTCTACACCATATCAATATTAAACTCTGTGAAAATGTCAACGGGAATAGGTCCCTCTAATATAGCAGTTTATGGATAATACTCGCTACTTTCCAACTGCTTTTCTCACTAAATTATCTTGTCTCTATTTATCAAGTAATATCGTGAATTATGAATTATTAAATTAAACATAAAAAAATATGAAATGTCGGAAGAAAAAATAAACCTCTTCCATTAGAAATTTCTTGAAACTCTTATGTCACCATCTTGACGTCTAATCATGGATAGTGACGTAAAGAAGAAAGGGTCTAATCTAAACATTAGATTACTAATCATTGCTTTTTGAATAAGTAGAATGCACAGTCCACCATTGAAGGGAGAGACCAATGAGTTTTCCTAGTTACCTTTTGTAGCTATATAGCCTATTTATTTTTTACTGTCACTCTTTGTGGTCGGGCAGCTTATTGATCTTCTTAAGTGGCTGCTGTCCTTCTCCTTGGGTTCTGGAGAACTGGCTCATAAAAGGAGTAGTTCCCCAAAGCAATTGTATTTCTTGAATGGGTCATTGAATTATTAACCTTACTTGTCAACAGGAATAAAAGATTTAACCTCAGTACAAATTGTAGCGATCATTTTAACACATCTTACCATCGGTGATGACAATTTTTTACTTCTGCATGCTCCAATAAAATTTTCTTTACATGGTAATAAAGCTATAATAGAAACCTACCCGTAAGGTGAACTAATACTAACAGCAAAGTATTTATTGAATACTAGAATTTGCTGCTCTCAGTGTTATCTGCAACTGTGAATGGCGAGTACAGAATGTGAACCTGAGACTTCATCAGCTTTTTAAACACGATTCAAAAAAGGGGAAATATATTAAACACAAACAGTTATTGATAATTTAATTTTCAACGATCGCAATTAGTATTAATTGCCATTTTTAATAATTACAAATTCGGAAAATACATACATGCATTGGGGAAAATTACAAAGTGGATTAATTTTAATTAATTCCATAAATTTGTTTGTAAGAAGCATAAACCTAAGCAATTGGAATTGATGGTTATTAAGTTGGTCTGAACAATTGGCCAAGTTTAACATTCAAGCACCAAGATTTAATGATACTAAAATGTGCATAAAAGAATTTCAAATAACACAAAAAAAATTATAATTGTAATAAACTTAAACGTGTTTCTAATGAAGGATGTAAAGAATTAAATTACAACAAAAAATTGTTCATAATTTATCTACTTCGAAAAAGTAAACATAATAATATCTAATTATTTGTTATTAAAATTGGGCGGCATACTAAAATTCAGTTTTTTTCTTTTTCTAGGAAATAGATTATCAAACCCTCAGATTATAACTTATTCTCATATGCAAATACGTGAGAAATATAAAAACACTGAGAACAAACATGCTTGGTTTATATTTAATACACGAAAACAAAACCTGTCGTTATGCCATATTTACTAATGATCCATTATTCATACTAAATTTTTAAATTTGATGAATTTTCTGTGACATAATAGAAATATAGAGCCTAAACTTTTTGCGAAATTTATGATTAATATTTCTTTTTCTAAGATAAAATATACACGTACAAAAATGCATGGAAATTTATATAAATTATAATGACTTTTAAAAAAAGATATTTTATAATTGAGATTTTTAAATCCGTTACATTTTATTTTTAACCCGCAAATTTTTTACATATAAGCTAATTTTTATGAACGTTAGATATAAGTGATTCACCAAATATTTAAGTTTGCATATACAAGAAAAATTTTTTGTTATTTTTCTGCATATATAACAGTGAAGAATTTTTAATATTTCTTTTTCCTCTCAGCTGGAACTACAATAAACACAATTTCTTTTTATATAATTCTTGTAAATATCACAAATTTCTGATATCTTTGCTTGTAGCTTTGTAAGTTTTCCTTACTTTCACTATATAAATATAGTACAATCTAACCCTATATTTCATAAAAATGTAATTTGTACAATGGTTTCTAACAAATAGTATGTCATAAATATTTGAATAATCTATTTCTAGCTCAGCGAATTGACTTTCTATCTACTTTTTTTACAGTCAAATCCTAGAATTTACGTAAGATTTTCACAATTGATACAATGTGATCTAACATACAGTATATCATAAAAATCTTAGACATATATCTAAAGCAGTGAATTTACTTCTCATTCTGCATCTAATTTTATGGCAATCGTAAGTCTGGAAAATAATTTCGAAGCCCGTAAATTTTCTTTCATTTTGTAGGAATCTTCAGACACCGCGGCTCGTGTGCTTTCAATGTGGAAGGGGAGTTTTAGGGGTTTCCAAACAAAGAAGTGATTGATGAGGGACTGGAATTTCCCAGGCGGGATCCAGATTTCTTTGTCCCCTCATGTGGATGACCTTGACACACTTTTCTGATAGGGGATCTTGGTAACACAGCTCTTGTTCGGAAGCCTACGAGAATAGATCCCACAAACCCCTGAAAAACAAGTTATAACACTTTGTTTTAAGTTCGCGCTGAGGCATAATTAATTGCATTATGAAATTCTTACAAATGGTTTGATATAATACAAAACATTTAGTCATTTATTTATTTTTACAAAATGAACTGACGATAAATTTTTGACGTTAGACATTTCCCGATTAATTTATGTGAAAAAATTCATAAAATTAAATAATATTACATAATTATTGCTAGTCTAAATATATAAAAAATAAATGTAACGTTAAAACTTATTGTTTGAAGTTAAATGGAAACAAGGAATAAAATATTAAAGAATTCGAGAAATTATTTTCGGCTTTTATTATTGCATTTTTATGTGCATCATTTTCTATAAGTAACTATTTGACAGTATTACAGATATTAAATAGATTAATGTAAGAAAACATTTTCCTATAAAATATTGTTATAGTTTTTGTATTTGCACAGCTTTCGAGTTATTCTTTAAAGCTGAATCGAATCAATATAATTAATGGGTAAAATATTTATAAAAAGATGTTTAGTAAACACACTTCTAATGAATAAATAACTAAATTCAGACTATTTATTGATATCAATTACTTTGTGCACATATTTATATAATCTACAAAATAACTGAACTCTCTAAATAACCTGAATTTACGCACTTGATTATAATTCAATCGCAATACATTTAATTAAATATATTGATTCGATTATTTTGAATCAATATATTTACTTTGCAATATTAAAAGATCATATTTTTGTCACATTATTGTGAAAAAATATGAACTTTCAATGTTTCAAAGTAAGCACCTCAAAATATTTGAATAATAGTCTTTTGCTCACACTGAATTTTTAACTTAGATGAATTTTGTGACATAATAGCTATCTAAAGAGCTAAAACTTTTGTAAGATGTATACATATTATTTCCTTTTCTTTAAATAAATAAAAATGTATAAAAATACAAGGAAATGGACATGAATTATAATTGCATTTAAAAAGGAATACATTAATAGCTGAGTTCTTTTGCATTGGTTGCATCCTGTATTCCATTGACTACTTTTGATTCTTCCAGCAACTCGAATAAAAGAATCAAAATTTTGTAGCATTGAATTTAAATGTTTAATTTATTGTAACTAAAGTAATATAGCAAATATGGTGTTGATAGAGTTAAGTAACTCTTTCATTACAATTTGATTATAAAAATAAAAAGGTTTACTTTAAAAAATCGATTTGTAATTTTCAATAAAAATTTCCAGCCGATTTTATAGAAATTTGTTTTGTTAAAGAAGGAAGCGTACAAAATATGCATTGTCATTATAAAACTAATTTGAAAAACAATGAAAGTTATTTTGTGTTCATTATTCACACACCTTAGTTTTGAATACAAAATTATATTTTTCTATTCAAAACTATGTGAATGATAAGCGTTATATAAATTTATTACTAATTTTAATTTAAACTTTTCAATAATTTCATCGCAACATCAAGCTTTCAACATTTTAAACTACTGAAAATACTTCACAACTTAATATTCATTAAAAAAACTTTTAACATTATTTAAGATTTAATATTTTGGATTTTCTTAGCAAGTGGTAATAGTTAAAATTTTCCAAGATGAACAAAACGCTAAAATTATTTTTATGTTAAATATTTCAAAAAACAATCTATAGGAAAGAAATTAAGTTATCATTTTTAAAATTACAATAAATGCAAGATACGGAATTAAACAATACGCGAAAATAAATGTAAAAGACCTAGTCTTTTTAGAAGCCTCTGAGATTTTGAGAAATTATCGGCAATATCAGTTTATGAAAGAAATTTCTGTACATATATATAAATATATATATATATATATATATATATATATA
>JAPDSC010154526.1:3563-16576 GCA_026290005.1 Latrodectus geometricus
AGCTCCCAAGCATGCTTGGTACTCAGTTTTTTCGACTTATTGATAGGGATGAAAGCCTGAGTCGACCATGCCCAACCAGAGAACCTCGGATGAGTGCCTTAGGAGAGACCACTACGCGATCGGGCTTAATGCTCATTTTTTTAGTTAAATATATATTAATAGTATATTAAATGATATATTAAATATCTATTCAATAAAGCCCCAAAGTAAAAGGGTACTATGTTATAGCTTGGTTAATTTATTACGTATATCTGGTACAAGTCTCACCCAATATAATAGTCAATAATCCTTATTAAACATATCCGAAATCAACATTATATTTCAAATATGTTACTTCGATGCTTATAATGTCACTTCGAAAATTGAAATTTATTTTCAGTTTTAAGAATCACGTATATTTTTCTTCTTACATTTTTATTCCTATTCATACCTAAGAATTATTCACATTTTCTAAAAATATATTAACTGATTGATTATGCAAAAAACACTCAAAAATTATTTTTGTATGAAACCCAATCAGAAAATATGTGTATAGCAATTGAAGAAAATTTACATTTACTGCGTTTGATTTTCGAGGTATTAATACATTTATCACATATATGGACATAAAAGATCACAATATTTTTGACTGTGTTATTCCAGTAATATTTCTTCCTGTACAGTTGGATTTACTTCCTTACTTTATTATTTTATCCCATTTAATTCGGATACCTTGACTTTATATTAAATACTTTTATATTTAAGATTGACTTTAATAAATATTACAGCAAATTCTCCAAAAAATTATGATCTTAAAGCAATTGTATTTCTTAATTAAAATATATAACATATTAAAATGAAAATTATTAAAAAGTTATGAAAATATGTTAAAATACGTCAAATGACGAAAATGTTTTGAAATTTAAAAGTAAAAAATTTTCTTTTTGAATTTTTATTTTTTATAAATATCACAAAATTTCGCAGTTCTCTTTTACTATATGTAAAGCATTATATATGAAGCCAAATTAGTATTTTAATTATGTTGAGTTGTGATTGCTAAAAATATAATATATTATTTTAAATATTAATAAAGTAGAATTTCAAAGAAATAATTAATTTTCTTAGGCAGAGTGTAAATTATTTCGTTTTAAATCCTTTAATGATTTGAAAGTAGATAATTTATTTTTGGCTTGTTAATGCCTTTTCTTTCAGACTCCAAAAGTAATTTAAAACACATTAATATGTACGATATTTTGTTTTGTTGATGAAAATGATAGCAAAAATCTTATTTATTCAAATAACGATTTAAAAATCTTTTAAACAATTGTAGATCATCTCCATATTTTTCTATGTAATTTCAGACCTGTAATTTCGTCAAATACCAAGCAGTTATTAAATATAATATTTTACTGCCATTATAAGAAATAAAAAATATATATTTCCATCAAAAATTATTCTATTTAAGAAATATTTTCTGTGACCGAAATTTTTCCGGACCATACTCGTAAATACAGTACTTATCTCATTTTCTTATAGTAATTTTAAACATAATGTAGTTTACACCAAAAATCCTTTCAAATTACAATTATCTTTTCAATGATTAATAACTAATATTTTTAGAAAAATCTTTATATTTGTCCTTGTTTTAGAATTAAAATCAAATGAGAAAATATAATAATATATATAAAAAATATTGTGACCTAAAAAATAACATCTAGTTTTCCTCCAGCAACTCTTCGTAATTTTCACCTAGATTTCAAGTAATAAGGTTTTCAGCAACGAACACTTGCCGTTATTTTCGTCCGATGACATTTTCAAAGTAGGGAAGTCACCACGGCGGCGCTGCTGTGCTGGAACACAGTTCAGTTTCAGAGCCCAAGTTCAATTATTCTGAAATTAAGTTTTTCCACACTTCTTTTGCGGCAAAATGGAAAATTTGTCAACAATATTTTTGCAACGTAATTGTTCATTAACTCAGTATTTCGCTTTTCATTAAGCATTTGTAAATCAGTTTCTTAAAGGGAAATGAAATAGAATTGATCAGATACAACGGTTCTTCGAAAAATCTACTCCATATCGATCGTGTCTCAACTCCTGGTTCGATTTGCACGTATTTTTCTACACTAAATAAAACTCAAATCCTTATTAATATACATGAATTGCGCTTTTTTAATTATTTTGTAGAACAAAGTGATGTAATAAAATTTAATAATATTACTTTAAAAATGTATCTTTATGCAATAGAATTTTTTCGAAAACAATACAGCATTAAATATAGAGCGAATAATAATAAAATTCTTTTGAGTTATTAATCACAGTAGGTTAATTAGGAAAATAAAAATAAGCAAAATGTATTAAGATTATCTACATAAAGTTTTTAGTGATAGCTTAATGATTATATAAATATATACAAAAAATGCTAAAATTCTCTTTCTGTTGGGCATTTTTCTCAATAACTAATACAATTTTATTAAAATGTGTCAACAAAAGTGCATTACGTAGGAACTATTACATCATACTTTTTATGGGTAATATTTATTTGAAGTTATTGTGTGTGTGTGAATTTTGCGCGTTAAAGAAATATTTGGAATGTGAAAAAGCTGCGTTTATGCAATTAATAAAATAAAAAAATTTAAGAGTCTTAATCATTAAAAAACAAATTAGCACGTGTTTAATAATAATTATAATTGAAAAATAGGCTTGTTATGTCTAGGCTAGACATATTTTTATATTACTTTGTAATATACAAAAATTTTATCAGAAAAATCAATACATTAAAAAATCGAATCAATGATAGGGAACTAGAAACAATTGAAATGTTCTCTTTATTTTTAATTAGGTTTAACATTTAAGCTTAAGCTAAGAATAAAATAAATTATTTAGCTGAATTATTATAAAAAAATTATGTTTTCTTACAGTAATTCAGCTAAGCAGCTAATTTAACTTATTTTTCTGATCAGTAAAAATATACTGCAAAACACTACTTACATTATTTTTCAATTGAATTGTCGTAATACATTTAATTATATGAAAAACTTAATCTTTGAAAACATAAAGCAATATTTATTTTCTATTTTCTGCATATACGCAGAGAGAAGATACGACTGGTTGAGAATCTTAAACTCATTTGTTCCTGGTAATGTGTATGTATTCGAGTTTGTTCGGTTAAAACGTAAAAATATTCATTTTCTTGGTCAAAATCTAATTTTTTTTTTTTTTTTTTTTTTGTATGATATATTTTCCCATAACCTGAGATACATAATGTTATAAAAGAAAAAACAAGATATTATAATATTTTTCTTTATTTTTATCAATAATTGTATTAAATTATAAATTCATACAAATAAACACTTTAGTCGATTAAGTGGTGACACGAATCAAATGTAAGGTGGTAAAATTTGGTGCTTCTTCTTAATTTGTTTTTGTTGAATCAAATTAATATGACCAAGATCTACATTTTAAAATTTTTAGAGAAACACAAATTTTTACTGATTATGTTTAAAGTTCATAAATGTTGCTGAGACTTGGGAAAAGATAAAGAATAAAATTTATAAAGTATTTTTATCTATATTTTCTTCTGTTCCATCTGGGTAAGACAATGATTTTTATTTAAAATTGTATGGCAATTCTTTCGTAGCGTCAAAAATTCTTTTTCTCGTGTTTAATTGTGATCACAATTCTTTGAAACGTATTACAAGTCTATTTTTTTAAGATTTTAACTAAGCTTAATAAGTAAAAATAATATATCACTGTTTTTTCTCCAATCAGAATATTCTTCTTAAGTTATTATCAGTTTCTTCGTGGTATCTTTTCCTTTAGTATCTAAAAACTGTTCTCTAGGTTAAAATTCTATATGAAAAAGAACCAATATAATAGAATTTAAGGTATTATTTCAAAATTAACATATACCACATGGCCAAGCAGAGCTGAATATATCTTAAAGTTTATTTTAACCATTTCTTAGTTTAACCATGTGTGAAAATGAGTATGTTAAGTTTTCATATTTATTATACACAAACTTGCTTAACTTTATCCACAACAATGTTCTACTCGAAATTAACGCTTTAAGAGTTAATAACAAGTGTAAAATTAAGGTAAACTAATGAGATTTTGTTCGGTTGCTTTCTTACTGATAAATAAACGAAAAAGGAAATAAATTATTATTTGTTTCCTAAAACAAATAATTTTTCCCCATGAAAAATTTCTTGGTTATGAAAAAGCTGCTATTTGAGGTGTTGTATTGCATTTTTTTAGAATATGTGAATATTTATTTGCCAGGAATGTAACTTTACAAATAATGTATAAATAAAATAAATAAATCTATCACATGATTTAATGGAATAGAGTAATTGTGCGTGGGTGTGTGAGGTTAATCCACTTAAAAAAAGAATTAAAAAAAAAACATTGCTTCAGCATTATTTTAGTAAACATATCAGACAAACCCGTCAATCTTAGCTACCAACAGAAAAATGCTCCCGAAATTGACGAGAAAATTGTGTTTATAGAAAAATAATTTTATTTTTATTTACTATTTCTATCTATGTTCAATTTATCCAAAGAGCTCTTTTGCACTAGGCCGTGGTTTCCTGGTTTGTTAGAGCAGCGGTTCCCAACCGCTGTTCCGCGGCACACCAGTGTGCCGTCTGAAGCACCGTGGTGTGCCGTGAGGCCCTCGTAGCCAAGACTTTACCATCAGCCTTAGTTCATGTGTTGGATGATGTTGTGCGCATGGTAAAGTCATGACCCATGAAAAGTCGCAGTTTTGTGTGAGGAGATGGGAGCAAAGCATAAAACCTTGCTGTTTCATACGGAGGTCCGGTGGTTGTCGCGTGGCAAGGTCTTGGTTCGCGTGTATGAGCTGCGGGAGGAACTTAAAGTGTTTCTGACAAATGAGGGGTCAGATTACGCAAAGCAGCTTGCAAGGGATGAGTGGTGTGCAAGGCTGGTATACCTGGAAGATATATTTCATCATCAGAATGAATTGAACACCCGAATGCAAGGCCGAAATGAAAACCTGCTACAAGTACAGATAAAATAAATGGATTCCGTTCAAAGGTGCAACTCTGGCATCAACACGTGGAAAGTGGCAATCTTAAAATGTTCACACTCACCATGCAATGGCAAGGTGTTCACACTGCTGCACTGTGTGAGATAATAGTTAAGCATTTAAAAACTCTTGAGAAGTTGTCATTTTATTTCTCTTCAGTCTCCACTGAATGCCTTGACTGGGTTAGGGACCCTTATAGCTCAGCATCAGTTGTTGGAAAGGAAATGACTTTACAGGAGGAACTAATTGAACTGAGACAAATTCGTGGTTGCAAGCTAAGATTTGCTGATCTATCTTTGGATAGTTTTTGGTTGGATACTGCCAAGGAGTTCCCCCTTCTGGCAAACAAAGCTATTTTGACATTGCTCCCTTTTTCCACTACATATCTGTGTGAGATTAGCTTTTCAAGCATGATTGCTATGAAAACCAAATACAGAGAGAGACTGAGAACTGTTGACGAAGAGCTACGTGTGTGTCTTTCTTCGATTCCAGCCAGAATATCAGCTTTGTGTTCAGCCAAACAGGCCCAGGTTTCGCACTGAAAGCATTTTATAATTTTTCACTATTCTGTTTACTTAATATTTCATAATAAAGTAATTATAAAATACTTTCTTTGTGCTTATTTGATTCCTATTAAAGAGAATTACTTTATTATACTCAATATAGGCACAGAGTTAATTTTTTAACATTTTCTAATGGTGGTGTGCCTCGTGATTTTTTTCCCCGCGACAAGTGTGCCTTGGCCAAAAAAGGTTGGTAAACGCTGTGTTAGAGCATTAGTTTGCGTTATCAGTAGATTGTGAATTCGAATCCCTGTCCAATCGAATCGCTACCAAAAATTGATCGCTTCTGGTGACAGGAGCACGTTAAATATTGTTATGGTTGAATCCATGTGGAATGATACCTCTGGGGGGTAAGTCTAATCTGGGGGTCTTCTGCTTGGGGGACCAATTATGCTAAATTACGAAGAATCTACTTGATATTTAGTCAGTCTTCAGCCCTCGTTGTTCCTCGTTCAAGTTATGCTGCATATTACCTTTAGCCATGGACCAGTGCTCTTACGTGACAGGGTGTGTTGCACTTGATGTACGTTTTCGTCCATCAAGGAAATATGTGATAACAACTCTTTTGCACTGGGAAATGAGGTATCGGTATCACTTATACATCAATAAAAAACAAATTGAATGAGTTATTGACCACTTCTGAAAATTCTTTTAGATACGAAGTTATTAAATATTGACTTCCTTAAATATTGAAGTCTTTTTATCCGCGTTCCAAGCCATTTCCGATCGGCGGCGTGTTGAGAAAAGCGTAAATACACTCTCAGCAATGGTTAAAAACAATTATTTTTTTAAAAATCGTAAAAAAATTAAATTATTTTAAATAAAATAACAGAATGTAGAATGAAATAAGAATTCAATGCCGTAAATATTTTTCTCTACTCCCAGACAGAATCTAACACCTGGATAAGACTAATAGCACATAGAACACAAATAAAAATTTTATAAGGAAGAACAGAATCAAATAATCCTTTTCTTGAAGTAAGAAGTGTTCGGAACGTTACATCATTTGAATTAATTACATCACAGCAAAAGTAAGTTCTAAATCAATATTCATCATGGTTTATATTTATTATGAACATCGTAAACAAAATTGCTGACAAATAGAAAATTTAGATGATAAATAGAATATTTTATTTAAAATATATTTTATTAAAAAAATCATTTTTTTCAAAAACATGAAAATATTTCCTGAAATTTGGGCGCAATTTTTCAAATAATTTACAAAAGGGTTATTTTATTGCAAAAATATCCCCTATGAAAATATTTTTTGAAACGTATGGTCGAATGTAGATAAAGTAAGTTTTAATCAGACAAAACAGTTTACAGATTTGACGTTTCTTATCGCGTATCTTTCGACATTGCGCTGTGAGAATGATAGGATAAGGCTGCTTCTAGAGTGAAAATAAATTTCAGCTGTCGAAATTGGCAGACATTTTACTTTAAGCAATAATTTAAATCTATTCTAATTTGATCCAATAAACAAATATTTAATATTCCCTTTAATTTTTGACATTTTTTTAAAACTAATTTGTAAAAATAATAAATTCTAAAGCAAAATTTTAAAACATATCGAATATAATTTAAAAATAAAATTAAAATAAGGCTGTTATTAGTTTTACAAATAAAGAAAATTTACCATAACATATTTCCTAATTATAAATTTCTTATGGTATGTTATGTCTCACAAAAGGGAATTTTTCAACAGTAGAACTGATTTGAGAAACTAAAAATTTTGTTGTTCAGAAATAAATGCATTTAAAAAATATGGTACTTAAAATTACGTAACAGCAATTGTATTACAGTGACAAAGCCTTAGTTAAGGATATATAGAAGTTTGTTCTATAACTGGGGTAAAAATTATTGCACAACAAGGTTTTCTTTTCTTCACTTCCTTTTTCGATTTCTTGAAGTAGTTTTCGTAGATAATGGATAGAATTAAACTATTGCAAACGAGGTAATCTAGAAAACTTATGTATGCTTTTCAGGTTCCGTTTTAAAAGAAAACACGCGTTTAATCTTATTAAATGCAAAAATATGTTATTGATAAAATTAGTTGTCAAAACAAATTTACTGAAAAAAAATGAATTTATAAAATTAAATTTATTATTATTATCCACAAAATTGAAGACGAAAATTGAATTTAATAGACTGAAGATTCCAGTTTCTTGTTCAGATGAATTACGAAAGGAAAAAATAATTATTTATTAATAATTGAGAAGTTATTCCATGAAATGCATAACAAAAACACAATTCTATATGAATTCTATATTTTTGGTGTTTCCATTTTTTAACTATGGTAAATAAATCTAGTGTATGTGATTGTAATAAAAGTTTATAAAATTATCCTGAAACTTATTGATATGCACGGTCTAGCATAAAAAGTAAGTTATTCATTTTATTATTTTAAATGCAATATAATGAGGAGCTGAAATTGAATAACAAGTAATAATTGTGCTTCTTACTCCTATGCTGCTGGTACTGGGTTCGAATCCCGATTCAGGCATGGACGTTAACTTCCTCTTTCTTTCTTAATCCTTTCTTCTAAGATGATGTATGAATGTGGCTCGGGTTTGTGGTGGTGTGACGTGGGTATTGCCACTCGCTTCCGTGACTTGATTCACAGGTGCCCACCAGGTAGCGCTAAATGAGTAGCAATTTCTGGCCTTGTTGTGGTGAAGGGTCAATCACCCAGTGCCCGCCATCGGAAAAAAAAGTAATAATTGTGCTAAAAAAGTTTCTTTTTTTATCAGTTACATTAATTCTTATAGTAGCAATTTCAGCTCACCTTAATAAAATCAAATTGAGTGAGAATGATTGTGATTTTATAAAATAGAAGGGACAACGTATATAAATAAAATCCTTAGTATGTTTGCCAAGGTGGCGGCCGAACGGACAGGGGTTTGAATCCCACCTTGGACATGGTTGTTTGTAGTTGTTCGGATACTACTTTAAACTGTAGAGAATGGTCTGTTCAAGCCTAGTGTTCAAAAATGATCGTTCAGTGATAAACCAGCCTTATTCTCTTTATCGGAGGAATATGTATCCGGAATTGAATCGAGAACATCTGTACAATATGAAATGAAGGTAGTATTAAGATGTTATAAACAAAAAAAATAATCATTTGTAATTAATATAAAACAAAATTAATAACGATTTGTACTCCTGTTTGGTTTCTTATGTAACTATGTAATTAATTTAAGTGAAGTGACTTTCTCTCTTCGCTCCGGAACTCTTCTCGCCTCAAGAAAGAAGCGTATAGCCTTTTAAAACTGTCATTTTAGTACACTACTGGCCATTAAAATTGCTACACCAAGAAGGCGACATGCTACAGACGTGAAATTTATACGAAAGGAAGAAGGTGCTGTGATATGCAAATGATTAGCTTTTCAGCGCATTCAGACAAAGCAGGCACCAGTAGCGACACCTACATTGTGTTTAAATGAGGAAATTGTTCAGCCGGTTCCTCATACACAAATTGCATTTGAACGTTGTTGCCTGGTGAAAAGTTGTTGTGATGCCTAGTGTATAAAGGAGAAAGGCGTACCAGCACATTTCTGACTTTGATAAAGGTCGAATTGTAGCGTACCGGGATTGCGGTTTATCTTATCTCAGTATTGCTGCTCGCGTCGGTCGAGATCCAATGACTGTTAGCAGGATATGGAATCGATGGGTTCAGAACGGTAATACGGAACGCCATACGGGATCTCAACGGCCACCTATCACTAGCAGCCGAGAAGACAGGCATATTATCCGCATGGCCGTAATAGATCATGCAACCACGTCACGAGCCGTGAGTCAAGAAACGGGGTCGTTTGGAAGACAACAATTGTCTGCACGAACAGTTCGACGACGTTTGCAGCAGCATGGACTCTCAACTCGGAGACCATGGCTGCAGCTTCCCTTGACGCTGCGTCATAGACAAGAGCGGTTCAATGTTGTGATCAACGACGAACCTGGGCGCACGAATGGCGAGACGTCATCTTTTCAGATGAATCCAGGTTCTGTGTATAGCATCATGATGGTCTCATCCGTGTTTGGTGGCATCGTGGTGAACGCACACTGGCAGCGTGCATTCGTCATCGTCATACTGGCCCATCACCTGGCGTGATGGTATGGGGTGCCATTGGTTACACGTCTCGGTCACATCTTGTTCGCATTGACGGTGCTTTGAACAGTGCACGTTATATTTCTGGTGTGTTAGGACCCGTGGCTCTACCCTTTATTCGAGCCTTGCGAAATCCTACGTTTCAGCAGGATAATGCCCGACCGCATGTTGCCGGTATTGTACGGACTTTCCTTGATACGGAACATGTTCGGCTGTTGCCCTGGCCAGCACGTTCTCCAGATCTTTCACCAATAGAAAACGTCTGGTCAATGGTTGCTGAGCGACTGGCTCGTCACCAAACGCCAGTCACTACGTTTGATGAACTGTGGCATCGTGTTGAAGCTGCATGAGCATCTGTACCTGTACATGCAATCCAATCTCTGTTTGACTCAATGCCCAGACGTATAACTGCTGTTATTACTGCCAGAGGTGGTTTTTCTGGGTACTGATTTCTCAGGATCTACCCAGCCAAATTTTTGAAAATTTTATCACTTGTTATTTCTAGTATAATATATTTGTCCAATAAATATCATTTTGTTATTTGCATTTCTTCCTGGTGTAGCAATTTTAATGGTCAGTAGTGTATTACGCTGGGAGTTGATAAAACATATTTATAGTAGGCTCCTCTTCTTTTTTTCTACTTTCTTGCATAATTTTTTTTTCAAAATGCTTTCAGTCGAGGTATTTTGACTGTCAAATCCTGTTAGGAAGGTAAATGATAAGAGACTCATTTTCAGTGTTTAAACACTTCGACAGAGTCTTCAAACATATTCTAAATTCGACTCGTTTTTCGCTTATTAAAACATACAAGATCATTTAGTGATTCTAAGCAATGATAACAAAAACTGTTAATTAAATTATAATCAGTACATTTTTATGCGTCAAATTATAGAACTGCATTTCTTTCAAGTTTAAATCGAAATTTTAGTCAGAAGTTATTTTTAATTCTTTGGCTTTTTGTTTACTTCAGTACATCGTATAGAAAAAAAAGTTGTGTTTTTTATTATTTTCTAGAAAAAAGAATCGGGGAGTGTTTATCGTACAGAAAAAAAAAAAAAAAAAAGTTGAGGAGTGTTTTATTTTTATTAAATAAATAAATAAAAAATAAAACACTCCCCAAAGGGAAAAATTCCAGAAATTTAGGTACGAGTTTTCCTTTGATAAAATCTAAGTCAAGTAAGTATGTGGTAAATCAAGTGTCAATTATGAATTCATTTTTAGGATACAGAAAGGGTAGGTCTGACCAAATATATCAGGAATTGTATATCATTATACTTTTTCCATTTTCATAATCACCTCATAAGCATTATCAATTCGTCTCATAGAGAACATTACTTTTAACGAATAGAGACTGACAAGTATCTCTCAGAGTATCGAAAGATAGTGAGCTGCCATGGGACGGGTAGGTACTGCTTTATTTTTCTTCTCATTCATTTCAATCTAATAATGCTTTGACCAGAAGCATCTTGTTTACAGCAAAGAATTAAAATCATTGGAGTACTTGCCCCAATATTTTCCAGCTTACTAAGTGTATTAAAACATTTTTTTTTTTAAACTAAGAGGATTTATTAAAAATCGTTTTCATTCCATTGTAAAATAAAAACTTGAAATAGTACATGATTTCATGACTAAAAAAGCAACGTAATTAAAAAGAAAATAATAGTTTTCTTGTGATTTTGAAAAGAAATATATTGAAGATGATGATGCAAAAGCAAGCTTTTTTCTGCAACATATCTTCAGATTAGCTCAGTAACATTTTTAATTATATAAACTTTTTGTTATAAATTAGTTTCTGGAAACGGAAATGCATAAATTAAAATTATCAAATATTTAGGTTGGATAAAAGAAATATCGATGCAAAGTAATGGAAAAATTCGTCCTAATTTTTACGCTCTTGAATTCCACATTTGGTTTCAACACGAAATAAAAATGCTCATGAGTACTTAATATAATACAGTTTAACTTACACAAAAATATAATACATGGAACAAAACTTGGGAACACTATTACGGCAACTTTTAAGAAACTTTGAGAAGTTTAAAATTTATTCCTGATGAAATTATTAAAATATTGTATAATATATGTATGTGACATATTATAATGCAATTTGCAACTAACTTTAAACATTTAAAAATGCCGAAAATATTTGCAAGTTCCGAAGAGTTTAATATCCCTCTTTGTTTCACTGATAATAAGTTGAAATTATACTTAATTTTTTTTTTATTTAAATCTCTCTATCTAAAATTTTTTATTTTCACAAACAGAAATGTTTTACAATTTTTAAATATAAATCTTCTGCACACCGGTTCATGTAAGTTAAATTTATTTTCACATTTCTCTTCGCGAATAAAATTTTTTTCTCTCTGATGCTTAATTACTGTCTGGTAATAGTTAATCTCTTGAAACAAATTAGTAATGTTCCAAAAACTATATGCCACTTCCTGGTGATGAGGTACTGTTTTTCCTCCATCGAAATGCAGTTAATCGATATGGCATTAATTCAACAAGTCATTGACTTGAAAAAATATGTAGACACACTGTGTCTACATCACCTTTTAAATAGAAAAATATGATCCAAGTAGGGTTTTGAGATTAAAATAATGTTTCAATTATATACTCCTTATGTTAAAGAGATTTGGTATAAAGCAACGTAAAGCCGCTCTTACCGAACTCAATCATAAGCAATTTAATAATTAATTACTAGCAACTAAATCATAAGCAATTTAATAATTAAAGATAAATTTATCTGATGATAAATCCACCCTCATTATGAGAACTTTAATCGTTATTTGGATACATGGGTATTAATTAGATACACATAATCATATTGTAATAATCTATCACTTTATGCAATAAAAAACTTCACCAGTATTTCCTTCAAAATTCACCAATTAATCAGAAAATAATAGTAGATCTCTATGGTGTCAAAATAAATGTTTCAACCAGACATAGAAATATCTGCATATTAGTTACTTTGTTGTGTATGATCAAGCTATTAGATAAAAAGAAATAATTTAACTGGACTTTTCCACACAATTTTGAACAAGTACGATTATTCAAAAAAAAAAAAAAGTTTGATTTACGTAATAGTAAATCAAAGCTACCAAACTTACAGTGAAATATTGATTTTCAAATTAAGAAAGTTTAAGATTTTGATATTAGAGACCACACACACACACACAAATCTCTGTCTCTTTCTCTATTACTATATTCAGTATTAATTCTAGAATTGTATGAATTTGATTTGCTAATATATAAAGAACTGTGTATTTAAAAATTGTTCATATTAGTCTTATTAATTAAAATAACCATAAAAATT
>JAPDSC010154534.1:0-18441 GCA_026290005.1 Latrodectus geometricus
AAAAAAATCAACACTACACCAAAGTTAAGGAAAAATCACAAAAATAGCGATAACTCTCTCAAAAATAAGCCATTCTAAAAGAAATTTGAATATATTAGTAGGTAAAAGGAGCTAAACAATATAACATTATGCAAAATACTATCGGTGTACGTTATTTGAAAGGAGCATAAAAAATGGACGCCTCAGAGCAAAGAGACAATCGTTGCAGTGTGTCTTAGATTAGAAATCTAGTATTACGAAATTGTTGTAATATCCTCTACGCATCATTTGACCGAACAATCAATGGCGTGCTATTTGGAGACTAGAGGCAGGTCAAAGTCAGATAAAAGTGGCTAGATAGCTGAATGTGAGTAAGTCTGCAACTCATAGACTTTTCCAACAATTTCTAACCATGGATTCAGCATCCAGGAGGTTCAGCCAAGTATGGTCACGCGCTACCATGAGTGCCCATGACCGATATTTGTCATTATGCCCACGAAGGAATAAAACCGCAACTCCGGCTGAACTCAGATTCTCTCTCGCTGGAAGCTCTAAGAGGTTGATAACTAGATCAACTGTGCGTCGAAGGCTTCACGAACTTGGTTTTTATGCGTGACGACCTATGACTTGCGTTCTGGGTGGTATCTCTTTGAGCGGACTCACACACCCCCATATCTTTTGCGGTAGAAATGTTAATGCTCACACCTATAGAGATGACATCCTGGATGGATGCTTATGGGCGTCTCTATGCCAGGTCAATAGATGATGTTTTCGTGCAATAGAATGATAATGCGAGATTACACAGGGCTCACATCGTAGATTCTTATCTATCGTAGATTCTTATCTATCATCGTAGATTCTTATTCTTATCACATCGTAGATTCTTATCTTAGGAAAAATTGAGGACATGCAGTGGCCAGCATAATCTCTGGACCTTAACCCATTGAGCATGTTTGGGACACTCCAAAACGAAGTGCATTTGCTCTCAATCCCCCTCCTAGGTCCCTAGCCACTCTTTCAACTGCTTTGGAATAGCAATGTGGCTCGCACTTCCTACACAGTTAATAGATTCCATAATTCAGAGTATCACACCTCAAAGTTTGTGCTGTAAAATTACTTCTCGGGGTATCATATCCCCTCTTAAAGATACTTTACTTATATTAAACTTACATCTCTTATTTGTTCATTGCATATACATATTCTAATTTTTATAACACCATTATTGTCTGATGATTTCTTTTTATTCTGTTTTGTACCTTCTTATGTATTGTATAATCTGTATACGTTTCATTGAATTCCACACATAACTTTTTGCATTATCGTCATTCTGTGATTATTTCTTAATTAAAGATAACCAGTGTATATTGTCTATTTTATTTTCTTCGCGTCACTAAGTATATAATTATTTTTAATTTCTTTATTCATATTTATTATTTGTATGAATTTTATATATAAAAATTTTTTCCAGTTGTGAACTACTCAACCAAATCTCAAAAAAGAATCTTTATCATTAAAATGTAAAATATGGTAATTACGATGACATCAGGTATACATCCTGAATAGAAATGACGCTTAAACTTTAAATTGTGATTCATCTTTCAGATGATAAAATATAATTGGAAAAAGCATCCGGCTTCACACCACCAGTCAAACTATAAATTTTAAAATTTGAAGTGCTGTCCCTTTGACATTCCCCTGTGGAGGCAAAATATAGTTGAGGCAAGAGGAACCGTGAGTAAGGAAGGAGTGGCTGCTTTCAAAAGGAAATAAATCTTTCCAACCCGATTATTCCAGAAGCAGGTTGAAGAAAATTTAAATTCATTTCATAGTTTAGTCAGAAGACAAAACAAATATATGATTAAATTATTACAGTGTTTTTATAGTCTATTATAAATAACAAAAAATTAAAAAAATTTCTTTATAAGTAGCTACTTTTAAAATCTTTATTAATCAAATTCACATTTTTTTGCCGATGGTTCTGCAACTCGTAAATTCTATTCTTTGTTGTATTTGACGCGAATTCTTTAAAAAATGTTAGTTGAATTTTAATCATGCTTTCACACTATCTATATTATAATTTATTTCCCAGATTTTTAACAGAGATAAAAACATGACTTGTGTGGTTTACCACGAAGATGGGAATCCATTTTTAAAGCAGGACACGAAATTTTCATATTTCCTTTTTTCAGGTCTTGTGAGTTAAGCACACTTTCTAACGGAATTTTGAGAGTGATTTTTGTCTGGAACACTTTTAGTGCATGTTTCATAAGTTGTTGACATGTCACTGTCATAAAGGCTCAAATTCCATTTCGTTCTTGGTCTTGACTTACAAAAGTGGCTTGAGATACACAAACATTTGAATACGTAGGGTTGATGTACACCTCAACTGTGTATGATTACCGTAGGTCTAGAACGAATGAGGTTTCTTGGGCCAAAAGGGTTTGGTAAGTTAAAAAAATTTAAAAACAATTTATCGAATTTGAATTAGTTGGTAAAAATGTTAAGAACAAGGCAAAAAAGTAGTCTCTTAGAAAATTATGATGTAAAGCTTGTACATACGCATAAAGTATCAGTTATAGAAATATATACATGTTATCTTAAATGAAAAACTCACTGTATTAAGTCAGTCACACTTAGCTTAAAGGTTAAATTAAATGATTTTTCGTTTGTGTAGGCAAACAAAATTGATAGTTGTTTAAAATTCTCGGGATAAAAATTATCAAAAGTGCGGTTTGGCACTTATTTTTTAATCAAAGAACACCAAACTATAAATATTTTATCGGGATAAATTTTATAAGATTATTTACAGATAGGAAAAAGAATCCTAACAATAGCTTGGAGAAAATTTCTCCTGCTGTAATGAGGAAAGAAATTCCGAACAATGGCATTGATTTAGAAAAAATTATCATGTACTGGAACGTATGGATAAGGTCTTTATTAAAAATAGAAATTTTTATAAAAATTGGAAAAGTATAATACAATATGGGATAGAATAAACTAATTTTATAGGGTAATGCTCTTATTATGTAATATCAAGGCTAATGGAGAATTATAAAGAACGACGTAATAAAATATAAAATGTTTTTTTGTGAAATCAATTATTAAGATGTTCTTTTTAAAAATAAAACATTTTAATTAATTTCTATAAAAAGTTTTAAAATTAAAAAAATAAGCCACCAGTAAACTGAATGTTCTTAATTATTGTTTGTCATTTTGAACAATCTGTTATAATGTTTTTTAAATTAATTTGTTTAGTTTGTTTTAAAAAGAATAAAAAGTCTCCTCCATTTATAATGAAATATGGTATGAAATAAAAAAAAGCATCATCTCTTCATAAAAGAAAATATTCAGTTTGTTTTGAGAAGTCATTATTTTTAAAGACGCACAAAGGGAAAGCGCGTAATTTCGTACGAATTCATTTGGCACTTGCATCACTTTATTGTTAACATCAGCCACATAAATATTAGTTTGGGGAAAAAGAAATTCATTATTTTTTCGGTCGATGATCGTAGTATTCAATATCTCATTCAGCATCGATTTCAGGTTTATGCTCGTTTGAAAATCACATTCCACACTAAAAAAATATTTTCCCGTTTTTTATGTGGTTCATTCAATTACAAGGTACAGGGTGTGAAAATATAATGCGGTACAATCTCAGTTTTTATTTCATAAAGGCGAAAGTGCAAGTCAGACAATTGAAAATGGGGAATGGTGTTTATGATTCTGATACTATCACAGCCATTTGCATGTAGTTTTGGTTTCATTGATTCCATTCAAGTATATTTAATGTTAAGGATGCGCCTCGCACAGGTAGACCTATCGTCAAAAATATCGATAAAATCCCCAAAATGTGGGAAAATGACCAGCGTGTGAACAGACTAGATCTAGCTAAAGATCAGCCACAAAACAGTTTGAAATCATTTGCACAAAGCTAATCAAAAACATGTAAATCAAGCCTTGAAGTTCATGTAAAAATAAAGGATTTCTTCCCCCCCCCCCAGTCTAATAGATGAAATAAGTATTAACGTGACCAGTTTTAAAATTCATAACGGGAAGTCTCGGGTTCGCTCCAAGACACCCTTTCAATCAGGAGATGAATATTGCATTTCTGTTTTCAAAATGCCGATCTGTTGATGTGAGTGATTGGAAGTTTCTAGGGTGTTCTTATTTGAGTGATTTAATACACAAACTATGAAAAGTTCTCTCAGAAAGTGGATATTCAGAAATCGTGGAGTAGTTTTCCATAATCTGATCATCCACTATGCATTGTCATATTGGAATATTAGTTTGATTTGCATCGCTCCGCCATAACTTTTAACTTACGAGGCTGTAACTCAGTTCTACAACATAAATCAAATCCAAAACCACAACAAAATTCGTGTTTAAAGATAATAAAAACATGAATTGCTGAAATTTTAACCATGAAAAACTGAACACCCAACAGCCATAATAAATTAAAGTTCATGCTTGGTTAAATAAATCAAAGTTCTTTACCAATAAAGTAGGAAATCTAAATAGAAAACGTTCATATGAAGATAAAATTCATTTAACTGATTTTTTCACAATAGACATTATTACGATAAATTGAATAGAAATTGTAAAGTAGAAAAAAGTTGTGACAGTTACAAAATGAGTTTGCGAAATATCCATGCAAGTGACGAACTAACGAAAGGAGAACCCTTTTGTTCTTCTTCACAAGGATTTGAGGAAATATGGGAAAACAATATAACAATTAAGAAAAGGAAAGTAATTTTCATTGATGAATGTGACTCAATATTTTTAATAAGAGAAAATAATTGTATTTTATTGATTTCCAATATTTCACAACACAATTATTATTCACAGATACAGCTACTCTTATTCAAACTTCATTTAAAGCAAAATCTTATTTATGTTCAGCTATAAATTCAAATAACTTGCTTTCTTTACAAGATATACTCAATTTTAACATAAAAATAAGAAACTTTGTAGAAATCCAACATTTATTTCTTCAGCTATATTATATTTTATTCTATTGAATATATGTACTTAGTAAATTATAATGTGAAAAACTATCTCTCTTTTGTGTTAGTAGTACATATCTGTTTCTAAAAAAGGGATGAATTTAAATAATTTAATATTAAAATTTTCATTAAACAATAAGCCTTTTTACTGATATCATTTAATTAAGCATCCTTAAATTGAAATTTTGTGATTGTTCAAATCTGTCTCATCGTTTTTAAATACTCAGATGCTTGTAAGAGTAATTTTTGAATGAAATTTTGATGGGAATTTCGAGATTATATATATATACTCTAAAACTTCGACACTTGGAACAGGACTTTTATCCTGTTCCATTTCATTTTCAAATAATTTTCAGCATAGGAAGAGACGCATATAATAGCAATTATATAGCGGGGAACTCAATAACTGTATCATCATACTCCTGAATGAAGTTAGGTGTTATTGAATTAGGTCTTAAGCCCCGAATAAGGTTAAATCATAATTTTAAAACAGAGACCAAGCAGATGATCTACAAAGCGGGCTGGCTACCGCCACAGGTATCATTTCACAAGAAGGACATTGCAATCACCGTCTATTTTAATTTCCTATTATGGAACGCGAATGGATCTACGTTTCTATATCCTCCACCGACGTATCCGTCATATCGCTCCGTTGAGTTCAGTATCTTCTGGTAGATGAACGTCACTCTTTCCAAACCACACACATACACACAACACTTATAAATTATTTTTATAAAACCCTTCCTAATGCATTGTAAAAGTATTATGCTAAGAATATACGGAATGACAGTTATGAAAAAACTGCCATCCATAAGGAATAAAGTTGAGATTTGGCATCTTTCTTTAAATGGTTTCTGGTGATTATAGTATTCGCAGATTCTGTAATTTTTACTATGTGCTGTGTGTTATTAGAGACTGCGAAAAATTTGATTTCAGAAACTATTGTTCAGCGGGATCAATCATTTTCTTCCTGCTGTTGATAACTCGTCAATGCTTTCGACTGAAGGTATTATTTTGAATTAACTCGACAGTTTAAAAATGACGCTTGTACTATCAATAACAACAAAAACATACTCGTAAACAATAGATATATTTCTACATACATCAATATTTGAATTACAATTTGAAGTAGTGAAATTTTAAAGCTAAACTTCCGGATAGAAAACACAATCGCTTTTTACAACAATATTGGTTTTAATAATTTTAAATGTTATCAAACGTTCGTTCGTTCATCATTAACAAACCTTTGTTCAAACTCAAATAAAAAATCTTTATTTGATTTTAAAATAATTTTAACAAATCAGTCATAAAATATAACTATTAAGAATCATTTAATTTATTTTATATCACATAAAGTAGTAAGTTTTATATCACATAATTGATAACTGATATCCCATTTTATTTAAAAAAATTTATAAGCATGTTAAGATCACATCTTGAACATAATTCAATTTTGTCATTCATAACTCATAAACTGGAGAATTTTGGTAAGCAGTTTTCGTTTGAACCATATTTAGGTTTTTATAACAGTCTATAAATTGTAATTTTTTCATTTATAATTTAATAAAATGAAACATTAGAAATAAATTAATTAAAACTGCTTAGTAATATTCTTATTAACAGTCGTCCTTAAAGCCTTTTTCGCTTCTCTGATGCAGCAGAATGGGATAAACTATCTTAATATATATAAAAATTAATGCCAGAAAATTTTGGTGCATTTAATTTATTATTAACAAAAAAATAAATATGATATAAATATAATATATAAAAATAGAACAAATTTTACTTTTATAAATATTTTTTAACATCATTCAAATTTTTGTTGTCAATTATTTTTTTGATTTTTTTTATCAAATATTAATCATGATTTAAGAATCAGTTGTTAAGTTCCTATAAAAAAATTATAAACGATAAACAAAAAAGAAAAACTGAATTGAGAATCATTTATAAAAGGATTTAAATAAATTATATGTTAGCTGTCTTCTGCAATGATTTTTTTTTATAGAAACGAAACATATTTGCATGCCACAAGGAGGAAAACTCCTAAGCACTCACCACCATCGAGTAGATGCAGAAACATACATAAAGACAACATTCATCAAACGTTGTTCAGGAATCATTGGAATCAAACATAAGAACCTTCGTAGTTAAGATTGCTACACTACGCCATGGCTTAAATGTTGAAAAATTGAAAACTTTTACAAAAAATGACAATTTTTTCTACAAAAAAGTACAATTAAAAATGTATATGGATTAGTAAAGCCTAAGTATTTGTGAACGTACCCTATTCTTAATATTTGTATATTAATTATTCTCCCTTAAAACAGTAAATTAATTGTAATATTATTTTTAAGATTAATATCTTTTGATTTACTTTTTTCCCCATTTGAATCATTTTCTTAAAATCACATTCAATTTATATTTTTTTTTTTGGTGGTTGACAGTTGAATCGAATAAATCGAAAAGATATTCAGACCGAGCGAAAATTATGAAAAAAGTATACATTTATCTTCATTTGTATTTGAGATGAAAGTTGAGAAATTCAATTTATTTCGTGGTGGCAGGTGCCTGTTTTCCGATGCAAAATAAACAAAATTGAAACCTCAGTCGCTCTATTAAATATATTGCATTTGGAGACGAAAAGCAGAGGTTTTATTTGATCTTATAAAACTGTCTGTGAGATACCCGGTGCACAGGAAAACAATTATTTCAGGTATATAAGACTTCTAGAATATTTTATTTGCATTACATTTTTAATTTTATACATTCGATTTAATATAAGTCTTTTCAATTTTCGGAAAACCAATTTAATGTTGAGCAATTTTAATAGATTTCGGATAAGTTAACTTGAATAAAATTAGCTGAAAAATTTTCACATATTTTATTCTTCTTCTTCAATTACTTTGACAAGTATATGAAGCAAGTAATTTTCAATTTTGTAGTAGATTTTTTATTCTTAACATTTTCTTAAACTTTTGTTACGAGTTATTTTCTAAATCAGTAGCATGAGCAAAATAAATAAATAAAATATATTAATAATAAAATTTTCTGTTCAATTTTTTTATAAATAAGTCTTTACACATAAAAATAATATTTATGTTATTTTTGCATAAGTTAAATAGTCGATTAGCTGTAGTTAAGTTTAATATTTAAAGGAAAAGAGAACCAAATTTTACCTACCTGTATTTTCTGTAAATAAAAAAGAATACAACAATCCTAAAACAATAATTTAAATAAGAGAAATATATCAGTAAAAACTTTATAACTTAATTGAATTCATTTTTTATCAATAATTTAGGAAAATGACAGATAGGAAAATATGAAAATATCTAGTAAAATCTAACTACCGAAGAATTTTGCAAGTGTTTTATATTTACCCTGTATCTTTTTTAATGATTTTTAATGGATAACTGTCTGTAATACAACATTTGAAAAAAGAAAGTTGTTGATAACTCTCAAGCACTCACTTTAAAGGCTCGTTTCGATCGCACTAGTGGAACCTCAAGGGGAAGGTCTGGTGAAAGTCCAGCTGTTTCTCCATAGTAGAAAATTGTTGTTGCGATTCTGCTTGAATAAATGTAACGATAGAAGATAGGTAATTTTTCAGTTTTTTCTACCATTTGTGATATTTCACTATGGCCTACTCTCTATAAAAAATCCTCCGAGATATCAGATTCAAGGTAAATGTTAAGCGGTCTTTCAGCTGCCTTCGATCACTATGATCTCATTCCTGTCATATGTGAGAGCAGAAAGCATAAACGCAGCATCATTGTTTTAATGATGTGTTTGGATTCGAACCAAAAACATTCCACTCCGAAAAATGTTGCGTAACCCCTGGGACATGGTAAACTAGAAAAACAAGCGAATTTACAAAAAATTGATATATTTCCGATTAGAAACACTAATTGGTTTACAGTCCTACATTATTAAAATCGCTTGGGTGAAAAAAATATTCGAACTAATTGAAAATTGTTTCGACATAATAGGCAATTTCATTCAGTATTTTTTCCAGTTTTGTAAACCTAATTTAATAAATCCCATATTTATGTAATTTTAATAATCCCTATTGAAAAATAGTAGGATACATTTGGTATGAAGGTGTTTTAAATGTAATACGGCGAGCATAAAAATAGTGTGAAATTGGTTATAACCACATGTAGCCATCGTATAAATAATCAGCACAGACCACTAACGTCTGCCGATATAAAAAATGCTTTATTATGAATACATGCACATTTGCTACTGAATTTATATGAAAATAAGCAAGATTAAAAGTGTGATTATCATTATTACACAAAAAATATTTTTCAATAAATTTCACCGAAACACATTTTTTGTGTATTTCATATCTTATATATATAATACAAGGATTAAGAATGATTTTAACTTAGATATTAACGTGTCATTCGGTCGACCACTATTGCCCTATATTTTACCAAAAATAAATTCAAGAAATTTTTTTTCAAAATGTGATGAAAATAATACTATGAGGTTGATATATGTATATCTAGTTTGAAACAAATTAACATAAATTTTAATTCATATTTCAATTTTGTAATTATAAATTTAAAACTTAATGCTAACTAAAGATGAAAAATATTAAATGTAACTGTAAATATAATAAAAAATATAAAACGTGATTGCGGTAATTATAATATGATATTTGGCACTAAATCGCAAATTTGGCGACATATTTTACTCGGAAATAGTTAATGGGATAAAAAAAAGAATGTTCATGCTGAAAATAACAACTCAAAATCCATCAAACACATTCAATAATTGGTGAGATCGAACCCAAGATCTTTATTTCCAATGAGTAAGGTGACTAATAAGTCTGAACTACTGTGAGTATCTGCGAAAGATTAATTTACGAACCAACAATTGAATAAATATGAGAATACCCAAGAGGCAACTGATAGACGAGCATGCAGAAATTAAAAGCTCAAAACCCGTATTCTCTGTTTGAAAAGAGCTAGTTTAACATAAACTCATAGTCTCTAAATTTCAGTATATATACACAAATATATATATTTCTTTCCCTCTAGGCTGAACCTTAAAGTAAACCTCAGAAGAAAATGGGCAATTATATTCCTTAACTGAACCTGTGCATAGAAATATGACACTGGTTCTAGTTAAATAACATGAAATTTCTAATTCACCTATGGATCTTGAATTAAATAGATTAAGAAATAAATCATCATTAAGACGAATATACTATATACACTGTTATATGGTATCACAAAATGCAATATTAAAGAAGATTTGTATTTTGAGATTATTTGAAATGCCTCTGAAAAAATTTTTTTAGAATTTTGTCATTGATATTTTCCTTTATTTTTAATATTAATTAAACCCTTTGTTATGTCTAAGAATAAAATTACGTTTATACTTCTAGTTAATGTGTTATTTCGAATGAAAGTAGGATTTATAAAGTAAAAGTTAGGTGTATCTTCAATTGTTTGTACCACTGTATAACAATATTCTCGAAATCTATTTATTATCTATTTGCGATACATTAACAATGTCTGCAAATGTTCAATGGGTTTTTGAACAGATTACATTGAAATGCAATTTATAATGTTTATTTTATAGATCGTCTGTAACAATGGCACTTGATAATAAAGTATTAAATAACATTGCTTACTTGGATAGTGATACAATATCGATTACGATAGGGATTTACTGCATCGTCGCTGATCCTCTTCCCACATAATAATTTATACCCTACAAACCTTTCCTTTAGATACAAATCCACGCATGTTTTTCCTTCGCAGATTTTATTCAATGTTAGAAAAAAAGTTGCGGTAATCCGATAAAATTCTATAGAAAATTCTTTTCTCAGCTTTATTTATTTCATGCGGGATTAACTTTGACTTACAACTATATCTTAACAAATTTCCGTTCTAAAAAAGAAATCTTTGCTAACAAAAAAACATAAATAAATAGATAAGAGAATATAGCATTAATATTTCTACTATACATTTTAGTGCATCCCAAAGTATTTGTTAACAGGTTTACAGTAGCTAGATCTAATTTGCTTATGAATAATTGAACAAAATTATTTGACGTATATATATATATATATATATATATATGTATGTATGTATGTATGTATGGAAAATTGAAAGATATTGAATTAACCTTTGTTATATTACAGTACCTGGAAAGAAAATTTTTTAATAAGTATAAAAAGATTCATAATAAATAATTTTTTCAAGTTAAAAGATTATGATTTTATTTAATTCTTATATAAAGGGCTTTATGGAATATAATAATTTAGACAAATTCTTTTTGAAGCCTAAAACAGAGCCAAGAAATTAATTTTTCCTTTTCCTCCTAATTTTAAATCAAACATTTCGCTTTATCATTTATGAAATACAAGCGAGAAAAATCAATTTGAATTACTTTTGTATACTAAAATACAAAAGTAAAATCCAAGCAAATGTGCCAATTTATATTTAAACTTTTCTTTACCCATTCTATTGTTATTTTTGCAACCGAGTTCTTATTCGACTATTCAAAATTGTAAAAGCAATCGAGGTATTTCTCTACAGAAGTTGAAAAAAGGAAAAACAAATTGTGCTTTGATTTTAATTTACTACAGTCGAATTTGTTTCAGCTAAAATTTCTCGTAAGCGTATACTAGTTGTTGCTTATTTCTAAGAACCTCTCATTTACTACTTCATGAGTTAATGAAATTGTGGCTAATTACTAACATGGCCATATAAATACAATTTTAATTCCTATTTACGAACCAAAAGTTTGAAAGATTCCCTCTATACGAATTCACTTCCATATATCTTTCATTTAAATTTCTTCTTATCATCTAATTTTTTTTTCACTTTCACTTTCGTTTTCATTTTTTTTTTCAAATTTGATTATTGAGAAAGTTGGATTGATGATTTTGTAGAAAATCTTAAATCCTTCGAATTGTGGATAATTAATGTACCACTGATAATAAAATCTCAGATTCATTTAAGCAATTGCTGTAGAATTTCTTCCACACCAATTGCTAATTTAATTTCTAATTTCTATTTTACATCATGTATAATCAATAGCTTCAAGAACAAATATCATAAGGTAATTTTGCAAAAAGTAATCATGGCAAGGGAATGATTGAAAAAAAATTGACATTGTAATGCACAAGACAATCTGCATCTGAAATAATGCCCAAGAAAAAAAAACTAGTTTATTTTGACTTCCAAAATTTATTAAGAAACCTTTGTAACTGAAGAAATCCAAAGCATTAACCTAACGACTTTAGTGAAGAATTTATCTATGAGTTTAGTTAAAGAAACCCATTACTGCCTGAAATTTCATTTCAGGATATTCCAGTGTGTGGATTAAAGTATAATTAGTGAGTAATAAAGATCGGGTGATTGAATTATTGAAAACATAATGAATGAAAACGAAAAAAATTTCAGGTACCAAACAAGAAGAAAATCAACGTAGTCTGCAAAATAAAAGGTTGAATGGCTGATAAGATTGAGGTACTCTTTTGAGAAAACCAACAGTAAAATATCTTTCTATCTCAAGAAATTGAAAATTTTTCAAAAATGTAGTTTTGAAAATGAAAAAAATGTCCCTAATTTGCTTGATTTTTCATTAATAATTTAAAATAAAAAATTGGTTTTCAATATGAATTGTATTTTAAATGTATTTTATATAAGTTACACTAAATACAAAGAGAGGGTTTTTTTAATAGAACTTATTTATATAAAGAGAATATTTGGGTGAAGATTAGTGTCAAGATTGAGACCTTATTTTTTGTTTTACGAACTTTCAATTTTTAGAAAATTCCTTCGCTCTCTCAAAGTTTTTAAAATGAGTGTTTTATGATGTGGAGTTGCATTAATTAAATGAATTCGAATTATTTTTTTGCGATCGTTAAGGGAAAACTCGACAATCATTTTTTGCACAAGAGGGTTGATTAAAACGGGACCTACAACTTCAAAAGAATTTAATCTCACCTCATTACAAGTTCAGGGATTCGAACCCACAACAATTGAACCAACGGCCAGAACACTAACCATTTATAAAATTATGTGTTCAATTGAAATTACTTGAGAAGTTATTTTATAGTCGAGAGTACATTATATCCGTCTTCATTAGGATAAGATTTGGCTATACTAATTATCAGATTTTTAAAAATATGCAAAATATAGGAATAAATTTTTACTGTTTTCAGAAAATAGAAAGGTTGTTAAAATCAAATTTTGACACAAAAATTAATGTATGAGAATATCTTTAAAAATATAGAAATTTCATTTTTAAATTCATAGAAAAACTTTAATTTAAAAGTTTATGAAAATTCTATATTAAAACTCTGTTAATTTCCAGCTGCTTATTTCTGCCAATTGAAAAATCTCTACAATTAATTATTTCATAATTTTGAACCATGGTTAAATAATGTGCTCGATACTTGAGCTGGTATCTACAGTTAAGGATATTGCGACTACAACATATTTTATTTTCCTTTGTCGCCATTTATGAACACGGTGCTTTTTCGAAAAGGTCAAGTTGGGAACTCATCACCTTCCGGTCACGATAACGACGTCTTTTCATATTGTTTAGCTATCCTAAGTGATATTAGGTTACATTAATATAGCTTTTCTGTGCTCTTTATTTCTGTCGATCTAAGTTGTGAAACACAGCTAAATGTTATTTCATTTTAAACTGTGATTTAGTGACGAGGTGAACAACTCAACTGGCAATTTTTTCACACCGCCATAAAAAAAGAGTGATAGCGTAATCTGTCAAATTTTAAATGTGCATTGACATTTTCACAATGACTGATTAGATTTTAACTAAAATTGCTGTAAAAGTCAAATTTTTATTAGTTTTATTGAGTACTTAATGTAAAAAGCAACTTAATTGGCATTTTTACTTAATGACATATAATGAAACCTAGTCTTTTTCTTAAAACATTGCTTTCCTACTGATGTTAGTTATTACCATCATTCCATAAAATATCAAAAAAGTACATGCTCTATGATACTTTGAAAAAATACCTTCTCTGTAAACATTCACATTAGCAATAAAATTTGCTTGACGTAAAAGTGTACATAAAATATATTAATCTTTCATGCATTATAATTCATATGTATAATGTATGTATAATATATAATTCATGCCAAAAGAGCGCATGAAACGTGTTTATAAAAGTGAAACAATTCATAAAAATTATAATTTTTCCATTGAAGTTTGATCAAATACAATCAAACAACTAAGATTTGCAGGAATTTTTAAAATACAGATATTTTAAAGATCGTGCAATACTTTAAGTTAAAAGTGTCAGATAGCCTTCAAATTTTAGAAAAAATTTAATGCCCCGTTAACGGTTTGTAGATCTCATCACCTCAAATTCATGACGTAAACTTCACTTGATTTGCATGCTTCCATCAAAGTGTTGTAGCATTGTTATTTATACAAGTAAAATGTACGACGCTGTGAAATAAATTGCGATAAAAGTTGATAAAAACTTTCCTAAACAATGATGGATAATAACAGTTTTTTGATGATAGGAAGCCACATCCACGTATTGCAAAACGTAAGGTAGCCCTGAAAAATATCAAGTTCACCAATCTCATCAAAATCAGATATAATACCATTTCCTATTAACCACATAGACTGAGATCGAACCTAGAGCACTCTTTTTCAAAAGGTTTACTTGCAACTGTTAATTTAATTATATAATATTGATAGCTCATTGAAGATAGTTGAATGTTTGAAGATTGTAGTAAAGCTCTTGAACATATAATTCTCTTATAAGGAGAACTTTTATAGGTTAAGTATACTTGTTAAATAAATGTGTAGTAGTCACTTTTTATATTTGAAGGTTAACTAAATAGGAACTTAAAATGTAGAATGGGTTCCGGATCGCTACAAACCAAGGCATTTAATTTAAAAGTATTCTGAAATAACTCTAAGCTATATTTTTTGTTGGGGGAATAGATTGTTCTTTGCGACGGTCATTTTTTTATGTTCATATTCTTACCTCTAATACAAGGACCGAATTTGCTTTTTTTTCAGAATATCGATATTGCAAAATAATCGATATCACGATAGCAATGCGAGTGGAATTGTTGTCACACACACACTTCCTCTAAAGGTTGCATGGAATTATAAACAAATCAAACAATTGGTTTTCCAAAAATATTCGGTGAAAATCTCAGCATAGCTGTCTCTTGTATCTTTAAATTTGTTTCTGCATGTATGAATGTTTTCTTGAAGGATTTTGTGTAAAGCTGTTTCTATGTACGTTTGAAAATAAGAAATGCAGGTATGAATCGATATTTCTTACACAAATACATTCAGAACTTAAATATGCTATTTATATTTATTATTATATATTACGTACATGCAACTGCACAGATAAATAACCAATATATATATATTAAAAAATTCCCAGAAATATTTTCTTTTAATATTCGAAATTTTCGCAATCTAGAAGTTTTCTTAACTAAAAGATAAATTTAAAAAATGAGTAAAGTTGTAAATCATTACAGTTTAAATAATATTAATTTTTAATATCGAAAAAATGGATTTGGCAAATTTGTAGCTCAACAATCGTTTTATAAGATGGCTAATTAGACCGGTACTTATAGTTTCATGTGTATTCAAAAACACTAAGAGTCCAAGACCAAAGTTCGAACACGGGAACTGTTGAACCAAAGGCAAGAGCGCTAACCATTCAACTGTCACTTCTGCATACAGTTTATGAATTTATCATTATGAAAAAAAGCAATGCAGAAATAATAATGAACAATAAAGAAAACTTAGTCGTTTCATATCGGTTTCTTAAATTCACAATCGGGCTGTGGGCATCGCAATTCTTCGCAGACTTAAAGATTGTAAATTCAATGCCTCCAAGTCATGAAATCTAGTCTCTGAATTAATTAATGGTGAAGATTGTGATGTTAGGTGACAAAGGTCATATGATTTTCAAGTTAAACCAAATATCCCTGGCTTAAAATATTTTGCCTTATAGCTGGTGCAAGCGAAAATTGCTATGATTGAACAAACATGCTATAAGCATAGAGATGAATGGAGGAATAGAATAAAGTTTTGTAATATAATTTCTAGCCCCAGAAGCATATTAGGTAAAAATATAAATCTGGCGTTTCGATTAGTACTCTCATCACAGTATGATTACGTTTTATACACGAAAACTGATTCGATTAAGACCTAAATTATCAACTAAACTTCAATACACATATTACAAACAGTCTTATCCGAGGTGGAAATCTAATCATAATTACAAGCTGCTTATCACTCAGCAGCCTATAATTTGAATTAGATTGGCTATTGCACGGTCTCACCGTGGCCTAGATGTAGGACACTTCACATCAGAGCGAAAGGTCCTTGGTTTGATACCAGACATTATTCAACAATGGCAGACGAATGTTGGGCCTCTTTTTTTTCTGATGCATTATTTCGAGGTGGGTGCTTTGGAGTTTTCCTCTCTTGCGAAGCATGAATATATCTTTGAAAAGTTCTCTCGGAAGGCAATTACACGATGGACGTTAAAATGGCTTAAAATATAGTCTCAGCAACTAAGAGTCATAACAAACTGTCCAAAACTGTGCGTACAAATGTGATATAGACGTTTAACATGGTATTTCTTAGTATATTTCATAATTTCTATCATTGAATTAATTTAACGACTAAAACTTCAGCCGATCATAGAGGAACAGAAATGAGGTAATAAAACATCAGAATCTTTATGTTAGTAATTAAAAAATATCAAAATATTTTTATGTATTTTATATTTACTTCAATTCTATTTAAATTATAAAATTATAATTTAGTTAATAAAATTATATTTTTATAATTTAGTTCTTAATAATTATAACTAAACTATAACTTAAAATTTAAAATATTTAAAATAATATTAAATTATCAAAACATTCGTTTAAAATAATATTTAACTGTCATTTATTTTAATAACCCATAATTTAAGCTTATGTCAAAGTAATTCTGTACACTGGTTACTGACATTCATTAAACTTATACAACTGCAAGTGGAAGCGACACAATTCTCTTAAAAAATATATTCTCAGAAATTAAATGCAAGTGATGAAGAGTATTAGGCTTAAGATTTTTGATGACAATGCTAATTAATTCTTTTCTAATTAATTTATGGTGCAAATTAACAAAGTATATATTTCTGAGAAAAAACCAACAACATTCTTTAGAATTTATAAATTTTGAAAATCATTTATTTAAGAATTGCCTTAATGTTTTTAAAGAAAGTTTCGTAAGAATTTTGAATGAAGCTATTTGTCTTTTTTTTTAGAAGTATGAACTTAGATTAAAAAACATTATATCCTTTTATAATGTCTTTTAATTATAATAATAGCTCGATCTGGATTTACATACTATTATGTAGTAAATATGAAGCGGTAATGATTTCAGGAAAAGTATTACAGTGCTTGCTTATTTAAACTTTAAACTCTTAGCTCAACGTCATTTGTTCTGATGAAGCGTTTACTTACACATAAAAAACTACATGGTTTTTAAAATGAGTTGAAAGTGTATAAAATCAATAAAAATATCTTTAATATCAAGGTTAAAAAACATGATAAAAAGGTTATAAGCAAGAATATGCATTTAATGATCTTAAAACTATTTAGTCTTTTCTGGAAAATCTTTTCAATCTTGATATGAGAATTTAAATTTAGAGGGCTTCGTATGATACTACTATTATTTTTATGAACGAAAATTAAGTTTAAAATCTTCATCTATTTATATAATATTCTATTTTAATACTGGTTTCTCGCCAAACAAACATTTTTCGGGGCAAAAAATGAAACACAACTAAAATAATATAAGGGTTGCTTATAACAAATTTTCATTTTGCAAAATGTATAGTAATTACATATTACCCTGCCAACCATTTTCACAAAAAAAGAAAGAAAAACAATAGCTAAGTTTTGTAAATTGCAATATTTTGTTTCAAAATGTTAGAGAAAAGAATTCTTCATTTCTGATTTACATTTTCACTGAAACAAATAGACGAAAATTTTTTTTAATTTATATTCCAATTTTTACATTCGCACGGTTGCAGAAGATGTTATCATAAATTTAAAAATTGATTGTACTAAAAATAAAAATACATGAATTTATGAAATAATTCAGGTGTTGCGGATACTAAATAACAACTTTTGGCGCTTAGTTGCATTATTTGGAGACACATTTTTGCCATGAAGACACGAACATAAGTATCTAATAAATATTTTAACATTGCTTGAATTTTTTTGGGGGTAATGCTTAAGAACGTGATGGTAAAGATTACAATATGTGATAAATTGTTGGAGGTTGATCTCACACGTACCACTTGGCAACTTTATTTTCCACATGGACGAAATGGAAAAGTAAGAAATTTTTATTTTTATATTCAGTTTAATAATTATATATATATATATATATATATATATATATATATATATATATATAT
>JAPDSC010154534.1:18451-111279 GCA_026290005.1 Latrodectus geometricus
TATATATATATATATATATATATATATATATATATATATATATATATATATATATAAAATTGAATATAAAAAAATTGTTGCTTTTCCATGCATAAGGAAAAATTATACCTGGGATATTTTATTTTTAAGTAAAATATTCAATAATCGTAGAGGAAAAGTCTTGTTAATTCAGTTTCAGTAATACTAAGAAGATTCTTGAAAGACATTCTGTTATTCAGAAAAAAATACATCTAAAAATCACAACGTAATATGAAACGTAATTAAAAGTTAAAATATTTCATACCGACTCTAGTTACATAATACGGAGTAAATACTGAACTTCTCTACTTGCATAGATGTTTCTATGGAGGCTTGAAATTTTCTGAATTTGTTCTAGTGAATTTCGGATTTTATTTTTCGTTAATGTTTCATTTAATGTTGTGTATTGACAACAGTCTTTAATAGTTAGAGCATTGAATTTTATTTGTCTAAGTATTGATTTAAAAATTGAGGTTTTATGCATTGGCGACCAGAATGGACCATATATACCTGCACTACCATCCCACATTAAAGGTGGCTCATAAGCAGGAAAACATATAAAACAATGACACAAAAGTTAAACTAAAACAGTTATAAAAATATGAAACGTTGCATTTTAGAATGACTATCCAAAATGCAACACCAAGAAAGACCAGAGTTATCACAGCAAATAACACATCAATAAAGATCCATATACAAAGATCAAATGGAAATTTAGCTTCTTGTGAAGTACAAATGAGGACAAAATCAATATTTAGTGTAGTTGTAATTGTTTGCTACAGCCCCTGCCCACACGACTAAACATAGAATCAAAAGAGCTATAATGTATCAATGGGTTATATCAGTTCATACGGCTTCCACACAATGCCAAAGCTGATCCAGTGTAGCAGCTGATATGCAGTATTTTTGTGCAGGTGTTTTCGATTGGAAATAGATCGGGAGGACAAACAGATAAAGTAAGCAATTCAGTATGATGTTTAAAGAACTCTTGTTCATTGTATTATGCCACGTCTCGCATTATCCTATGATATTTGATCCTAGTTGATGACCAGCGCTTATAGTATTATGCGCGTATAGTATTATGCCACGTCGCGCATTATCCTATGATGTTTGATCCTAGTTGATGACCAGCACTTAAGGTATGAGAACTCTATAGAGTTGTAGCGCTATCATTTCATGTACCGGCAATGCTTACTAGATGGATGACGGAGGGAAATCCAATGCCATCGCAAACCATGATACAGGGTACAAAATCTGTGTAACTATGCATATCGCAATATTTCAGCGGTTTCCCCACAATACCTTCAGATTTGAATGTGACCACCGTGGTGTTGCAGACAGAAGTAAAACTGGTCAGTAAAGACAACATCTTTCCATTCTTTGTCCACCATTCCATCGCTTCTTTGACAAAGCAAACACTTGTGGCTTTAAGTCAAGGGAAACAATGGATGTTATGCAGGAATCCCACTCAGCTGTAACCAATATCGATCAGACTCCAAACATTCTGTAACAAATGGGTACAATACACATATTGTGGTTCAATACCTAAATTGTGGTTACATACAATACTTAAATTGTGGTTCAACAAGGTGAATGCGATGGGTTCAGTCAAAGCTGCTGCTTGGTTTTGATTAATACGATCATTGATTTTTCTAAGAAGGATAATCTTCAAATCCTACAAGTATCTATTATTATTCATCTGTCGAGCTCAGAAACTTGCTCGAAAGATGCTCGATGTCTTCAACACGGCATGGATAAAAAGTAAATAAATAAAAAATATAAAATAATCATTGTTATTTTTTAAATAAACAATTTGTTCTCCTTTTATCATAAAGTTCTAATCACCAGTGATATTCATATGCACTACAATGTTGATGATTTATATACTTCATATCACTTGATTTAAATGTTTCCTTTGAAATTTTTCATGCGTTTTAGGTAGCTAACTGTACATTTCTACTTATGAATTATCTAATGCATAGAATAACGAATGAAATCTATAAATGAAATTTGAATAGTCCATATAAAATACATAGAGAAAATAGTCCATTTTCACACATCAAAAGAGGCAAAAACCTCTTTTGAAAATCCTTCAAGTATTTACTTTGAAACATTTCCTTTTATTTGTCCCTCATGTTGGACTAAATAGCAGAGCTGGTAGCCGAATGATTAGCGCTCTTGACTTCGATTCAATATTATATAAGTTCGAATCCCACATTGGGAATGGATGTTTAGGATAGAAAATCCATTTTAAACAGTTGGTTCAGGTCTAATTAGCCCTTGTGTGCAAAAAAATTACCATTGAGTGAAAAATAAACTAAACTAAATCTTTAGACCATAGGAATACCACGGTCTAGTAGTGAGCAACCACTATTCAGAGCCAAAGGTCCTGGATTCAATCCCAGACACTGTTAAAATAATAGGAGATGGATGCTATGTTTCTGCCTTCTGCATACACTTCACGGCGGGTAAATGAGAGTTTCGGTATTCTTCCCTTGCGACATTTAAATACAGCACATTATTCTTATGCCCCACAGGAAGGCAATTACGCAGTTAACCACAAGTTTTACGCCGTTAGGCAGTCCAAAGCATGTTGTCAAATGTTAGGACTAAGCATCATTGGTCTGGATCGAACCAGGGGCTTTCTACTCCATAGAACTTGATCCTACTGCTCAATCTGGATGAAACAAACAGGAATTTTATTTGTGTGATTTTGGTGGTTACTAAAAAAAGTTTTGAATCAAACGACGAAATAAATCTGCTTAGCCCCAGTTATTTACCAAATGTAAATTTCTTTTTCTGAATAGTTTTACATTTATGTAAAATAAATACAAGGATACATCTTTAATATATTTACTATATCAATAACGAACAGTCAATATTTATGTGAAATTATTTTTTCGTGGCCTCAATGTCACGTAGCAGTAGAATCTAAAAAAGGTCCACTTAAGCTGTTCTTGCGAAAGTTTTGATGGACAAAAAGATTCAATCGATTTGGTAATGTTTGCAGCTGACGTAGACGAAGATAAATGGTATATTTTTGTTGAAGTATAAGTGAAAACAGGCATATATTTCTTTCATTATTATTTGTGGCTTGGACGATAGGAAAGCACATTTTATTTTTGCTGACACATAGAATTTTACTTCATCCACACAAGTACAATAACAACAACCTCTTCCCATTATTTGCCAAAGTATAAAAATATCTAGATAAAGTTATCATTCTAATTTAGTTCATAAATTGCATTTATGAACTAAATTAGAATTTACAAATTAAAATATGTAATATTTGTACATATTTTAATTTTTGGATTACCTTTTAATGAACCAATGTTATTTTAGTTACTATCTTAACATAATTCTTTGAAACACATGAACTTCGGAATCCATTTTTATGATCAAAATAGAAAATAGAGTGCATTTACAATCAAATAAATAAATTTAGATTCTTCAGTGTGAAATATTTTTCATATTTCCTTTAAATTTTAATTTGATTTTTACTATTATTTTTAGTCGTGAAGACTCTGATCTGCATTTTTTTTTAAAAAAAGGAGTTATTTAAGGTAGAATTTATATTTGATTTTTTTGGAATACAAATTGGATTGTTATTGCTCGCTTTCATGACTTCCTTTGAATTCAAATAGCAAATCTTGAATTCTACTTGTCAACACATTCCGTATATTTTGTGTATCAGTGGCAGCAAGAAATTATATTCTCTTTCCTAATAAATTTAAAAACTTACTAGCTTGTAAAATAAATTTGCATAATTTTTTTTTTTTTGTGCTGAGAGAAAACATGGAATCCCATTCTCGTTAACTTGGAGTTAAAGGAAAGATAAAATATCATACATACCTAGATGGAAAGTGTACATTATTTTTCAAAATTCATTGAAATTCTTTTGTAACATGCTTTTGAAAATAGATTTTGTAATGACTATATCTGAAGTCCGGTGGCGTAGCGGTAGCGTTTCGCATTCCCTAAGCACAGGTCCAATGTACTATCGTCGGGCTCGGTAAGGTCGACTCAGCCTTTCCTCCCTTGAGTGGGTCTATAAACCGAGCACCAAGCATGCTTGGGAACGAAGAACTGGGGGTTTCGCGATAGACTATCTATTCGGGATATATGATTCGGCCCCCAGATCCCTCGTCAAGAAAACTGATATGAATACTGTAAGCCTTGGTCCCAACGATAGGCTGCCCAGTCACAGAGTTAGTTGCTATATCCAAAAACTTTACACATTATAACTAAGTACTTCGAAATAAACCGAAAAATATTTTTTTTTACAAAAATGAAACACATCATAAGAAATAGACGTGAGAAAAGTGACAGTAAAAAATTTTTTAAATAAATTGGTAGATTAAATTACAAGTATTAATCACTCTCTTGCGTGTGTTTTATAATGGTTGAATTGTTATTTGTATTGTAATGCATCATTTTATATGTACATATCTAAATTCATTAAAATCGTCCAATAGTTGTAGAGATAATTGACTAAATCTGTGAAAAAGTTCTCTTAATTTTGCTCTCAATAGTGTAGCACAAAGTTAACTCTGCGTGATTAGAGTTGAAAAGTTATAAAAATTCCACTTAAATTTATGGTAATGTCTACATAGTTCGAGAGAGTTTTTTTGTTTCAAATTCACACGAAGCTTTTAAACGTGCACTCAAGTTGGCTGATTACATACGCTTTCTGCTTGAAGATAAGTTTTCAATAGCGGAAGAAAATCATATTAAAATGATTTTTCATTTCTTGAGGAAAATTATTTCAGCATCGCTTTTGTATCCGATGCTTGTATAATTGTATGGAGAACGAAAAGGGAAAAACTAAATTCCCAAATCTTTATTAGAAAAGTAAACTTTGTTGTAGTATGGTAGAATAATAACTTAATGTAGACTATATAACTTTATATTTATTGATAGAGCATGAATAATTTGTTTACTAAAATATTTTAAAGGATAATTTGAAAGTATCAGCTTGCGTGTGTGTGAAAAAATAACTTTGTTTTCTACTAAGTAATAAACCTAAACTTACGGCGGATATATATATATATATATATATATATAAACACATACACATAAACATATTTCTACTGATTCTTACATTGTCCTTATATCTTAAAAGAACTTCAACTATCTATAATTGAAACATATTTAGTAATAATTAGAGTTTGAAAACATCTAATTAAACATAAACTTCCCAAAAATATCAAAATATTGAAGTAATTATAAGGAAATATTAATCATTGAACTGGTGTAAAAAAAGTTTAAAAATTGTTTTTTTTAAATGCTAAAGAATATCTTAACGAATATCTACCGAACCTACTTTCTGAAATATATTACATCATACCCTTTTTATATTGATAATAAGTGTTTTTTAAGTATACGTTGATTCTTGAGGCATAATGTTTATGTATTTATTGCTGAAGAATTTTGTAAAATTATTCAACAATAGTTTCTTAAAAATTATGCCTCAATAATATTTAATTATTGAGTAAGAACACATGCATTTGCACACATGGATTTGGTTTCGGATTACTTTATGTAAATTTTTTTAAATCAATTTATGAATGTCATTAAATAATTATAAACAGGAAAGATTGATTTTCTTTAACACATTACAATTAACATATATACATAACTTGTATAATATATGTGTCATATTATTTCACTGCAATCCTAAGTATACTATAAATTTTGATAATAACTTTGTAAATTAAAAGAATTAAATCATTTCTAAGATTTTTATGATATACAATAAAAATAACAGTAACTTGATTCATTTTGTCTTTGAAATAAAGAAACCTATATATAAAATAAACTATAATGTTTCCGGAGGAATTTTAATTTTGTGATATATGAAATGAAACATAATAAAATAGAATAATAAGCAGAAGAGTTTTATAAAATATTCGAAACGATTAACTTACATGGTCTTTACTGTACGCATGAAACTATTAGCTCATAATTAAGAACATAAAAGGGTCCATAAATAATAGCAGAAAACAATCGCTTGTAAGGTTCCATCTCAGGAAAACACGAATGTTTTGTCATTGTTCAGAAGAAGGATCGCAGACAGCGACCAATGACAATAACGCAGACGATAGAATTTATTGGTTCGTAAAAAGGAAGTGTATTTTGTTCTATTCGTGCAGTTTCTGAAGAGTGATCTGGGAGCAACAGATATTTTCCTGAAAGAGCCTTAATCGCCTTCCGTGGCTAAAAGGCTTAATTTAGATTTGAGCTCCCTTCCAGTAATCCCAAGGGACATTAGCATAATTTAATTACATAATTTCAAACGATTTTAATCACGGCGCTCCTTGTTTACGAATTCGCGGGCACTAATTCAATGAGGCCGTGGACAGTTATGCGCCCGGATTCCATCGCTTTTCCGCTGCTTAAGTAAGAAAGAACGTTAATAACGGAATTTCAGAAAAGTTGGTAAGTCTATCTCTGGAATAATGTAATTGTGATATCGCTTCCAAAATGACATAAAAGTCAGCATATTGGTAACATGGTTGACTTGTCGCATACCTGAAAAGTAAGAGACGATGCACACTGGAATGTTAATTACTTTGCTTTTGCTTATTTCAACAAATTAAGTTTTCTTTCGAAACAAATAAAATATTTTAATAGCTATAAATACATGACAACATGCCATTTAATTCTTATCAATGACAAAACATGTAACTTGTCATATTCAATAATAGCATTTTTGTACATGCGTTTACCAAGTATGACAAGGGGATAAAGGTATCAACATAAGTGATGTTCTCACCACCTGACTATAGTTCAAAATTAGTTGTTTTATGCGGCTCCAATCGTAGAAATAATTAACCAATAAAATGATGTGACCAAAGTTAATGTGAGATTATAGTAAAAATAGATGTGTTTAAAAAGTAATGAGATTTTGATGCATGAACAAGCTGTAGAATGTGCTGGAAAAGCTTATACTCATTAAAAAGTAAAGTGGAGGATTGAATATTTATCCTCTGATGTGGCGTGAAAGTTTCAAGAGGATGATGTCAGTTCTTAGGTTGACTTCTCCACTTGATTATAGATGAACAGAACGAAACGATTAGATATGCTTAGCTATTTCAAGAATTAGATGGGTAATCATAGCAAGATCAGTCTTCCTATCGTTTGCATGGACAGGGAAAATCATGGTGTTTTGGTGAGGCAAGGCGTCATTTTTATGCATAAATTGGTAGTTATATTACTAGATACTTCAAAGAACCTCATGCTGAAAGACTTATTTATGTTAATATGAAACTAATAACTAAATTGTATTGTTTCTTTCTTCTGTAACATCTGAATTTGGTGACAAGGAAGCTAAATCAAAGTTTGACTTCATCGTTGGATTCTAATCAGAAAAAAACGTGTTTATGCTCAATGATTTTAGGTTCTAGAAATAGAAAATCGATTTATTATAAAGTATGGGGATTTTTGTGTTTATAAAATTTAATGTTTTTGTTCCCCTTTTCAGAATTATAAGCAAATTAGTAAACACTGCTGAAATTGGTGCATGAAAATAGTCATAGAAAAGACGTTGCTTGCAATATGTGTTTCAGGCTGATTATTTCTAAAGACTTTAAAAGGGGCTAAACACAATTAATCGCTTCGTAATGTTGAGCCACGGTAGAGAGAACGAATTCAAAACCTGAGCTGGTAGCTTCTCCACGCATAACCACACCAATGGAGGGAGAGTGTGTTCCGAGTTTCGATACACCAGTTAAAGTGATTTCATAAAAATTCGAATTTTTTCAAAGCATTTATTAAAGTTATTTGTATAATAAAAACAAGATTTTCTCTAAAGTATGCTTCTGTATTTAAAATTTTAGAACTAACAACTTGTGATTGTTAGTTCTACACAGGTTGCAAAATCGGAGAACAAAATTGTTGGATCACATAATCCTTGTTTATTGCTAAAAAAATTTATGAACAGTAAATGAGTTGTAGCAAGCTACTCAGTCTCATTAATTTGACATGAAGAATGTTCTTCTCTATCATAAATGACAACACAATTTAAGTTAATACAGTGATGTATTTATAGAAATTGGCAATGTGCCAGCAGATATTTTTACTAGGCAATTACATTGATGTTTGTACTAGAGAATGAAATCAGAAACATTTCTTACGTACATTTTATGCCTTGCCTTTTCGTTCTATATTGTTGAATTATTAAGAAAATCATTCTTTCTAAGCTTCATTAATAAATTAAATTACTATCTTTTATTCTAATATGAAATACGTTTTTAGGAAAAATGATGAAAAATAAATCCATTGTTACTTTCGTATAACTCATTTAAGAAATACAGTTATTAAATTTGAATTTTGTTGCAACAACTTTAAATGGACAGATTCAGTTCAAAAGGAAAAGAAGTTAACATCATTTATAAAGTGATACCTAATATTTGTGTAGTTTTTAATTTACAAAATATTTGGAATTTTGGGAAAATAAAATTTTTTGTTTGTCCACCGAATTTTTAATCCAGGCTTGAATTGAAAATAAATGTATGAAATGATTAAAAAACTTTAATCGGGTTATTGATGTCTAACTAGCTTAAGATGTGTTTTGTTTCGGAGCCTGGATTATAGCGTAGCAAATTTAAACCGTAATTAAAGGTAATTCATATTAAATAAGCTTATTCCGTGATATAATCAATTTAAACGAATTAACATTCCATTCTCGAGCTCTTATGGTTTCAAGGAAGGAAACCTTGGATTCTTAACCCTTTTTAAAAATTGTCATCTAACCACAAGAAGTAGCCAAAAAATATTCACAGAATTGAAGCTCCCTTCGTTCTACATTCCCATACAATATTTTTTTTAAATTTCTAATTGTTATTTTTTTATTTTTCAAAAAAATAATGTCCAGTTCAATGAAGCGTATGTGCTTACGCCTTTTACAATACGCCACTGAAAAAAATTTCATTGGAACATTGATAAAAACCATGCATCAATAATTAATATCTTCGTAACTAAAAGGAATTTTCAAACATGGCATACCAAATAAGATTTATTTTTAGCTGTACCTTGAAATCTCATGTCATTTTGAAAAAAAAAGCGTTTTCAGAAAAGTTAAAAAAATAGTAAATATAATTTTACTGCTATGAATCATAATTTCTTGCAATAAACTCGTTGGTATGTGAGGTGCAAACTTCAAATAAAACCACTTAATTAAAATAAGTTTAAAACACAGTTTTTTCTCTTTTTATCAACAAAAGAATAGGTTATGACGGACATATTTGGAGCACTGTATTAATAGCTCACATTGAAGAAGATAATTAGAAACTGTTTTCTTTTATAATTAAACACACATGCCATAGGTACTAGTTTATAGGGTAGGCAACCATTTATACAAGGAAAGGACAAAGACAGGAGACAGAGAAATTATACACATTCCCCAGACAGGGATTCGAGCTCAGGTCCTCCCTATCTGCAGTTAAGCACGCTGACCAACTAGACAGAGTAAGCGGCACTCAAGAAAACAATTTGTAATAAAATCACCAGCAATTCACTTAGTTCATTTTTAAACTGAATTGCGATTACATTTCCACTGGAAGCTCTAGCCCTCTACTGTCATATCAAAATATGTAAGCATGTAAAAAAAATCACTTACGGAAAACTTCAAATTTACCGAGACCTTAGACTTTCTAATTTCGTAAGGATTTATTCTACTGTGCATAAAATTTTAAAAAATTATATGTAAACTTGCATCCGTCAATTTTTTTCTTTCTGCTAGACATACTTTCAATCAAATTATCGTGTTTTTTTAATTATAGGTATTTTCGACTTGGTTTATTTTAAGAGCATTCATTATTTTTTAACACCTTTCATTATTTTTAAGAATTTCTTGAGCATCCTTTTTTCTAACGCTCAGAAATTACCTCAGATCAGCGACCACGACCTTATTACAACAAAAAATGATCATTCTGAATCAGGCATGCGCATGTTCTTTAATCGTGTGAATTAAAATTCAAAAACTCTTAAATGAGGATTTTAATATAGAATAGTTCGATTTCTTCAAGAATATTTGACAAGGGAATTGTATTCTATTGTGGAATGGAAATCTTGTAATTTGTTGTTCAAACATGATAATCATTAAATTATTCCTATAGAAAAATAAATAATTATTTAAACTTTTTTTATAAAGAAGTAGAAAAATTTATTGTATCTCTGCCATAGCTCATAAAGTACTTAAAACATTGAATGATTATTTTAAATTGTCTGTAGACAATACTTCGTGGTACTAACCCATTTCGTCAATGAAAATATCACCAAACTAACATGGGGACAACAATAAAAATATAATTAAAATAGTTAATGATTAGTTTTTGACGAACTATATTATATAAGTATTTTGAACGTGATAGAACATTTAAATATTTTAATAAAAACATTGGGATGATTTCAAGAGGATAAATAGTTTTGAAAATGTGAGATGGTAAAATGTTGCAATTAGAATTGTCATTTTTATTTGGTAATTTTATCACTTGCGCCAGCACAGTGGAATAATAGCACTATTTCTCATGCGTAATTTAATTTTTCTACACACAACCACCGAGAAAAAAAAAAAAGAAAATGCTTTTCAAAACACGGTATAAACCGAAAAATGAATACATAGAAAAAATACATGCATCTTGAAAAAAACATCTTGAGCGATATCTTTCATCTTCTAGCATATTTTTTCTCCCTATATCTATCTTATAGAAATCCAAATGAATTTGGAAGAGAATTTGGAAGTCAGTGTCAATGGATTTAGTACTTTTCTTTTTTATTTTGAGCAGCACTAATGGAATATAATTTATGCTGTTCCCAAATTCATTTTCAAAATCTTATCAATATAAATACATTATTTGGTACAAACACTGAAAGAGTTAAATATATTAATTACACGCACTAGAATGTTTGAAGTATTATCTATATGGATATACTACGTAACTCATTAAGATACATTATAATTAGAAATTTATTAATTTGTTCGAAATATATATGATTTCTTGACATTTTAATTTATTGAAACAATCAGTTTCCGAGAACAATAATGTAGGAAACAATCAAGAAAAGATAATAACGAAATATAAATAATAATAATAAATTTCGGTAATGAAATAGGGTTTGAGTGAATATACATAAATATGTGTGTGTTTGTTTTTTAGGTTTTCTACAGTGTATCTATTAAATTTAACCAATGGAATATTGAAACGGATTTTGAAGATTCTCCTTGAAATAAAATTTTTGAATTCTCTACAAAATATCATGCCATTATAGAATACTAAATTTTGACTGTGCATAAAATCAAAACATAAATTAAAATTCTTTTCATCAAAATCTTTTCTTCTTAATTTACATATTAATTACTTTAAATTATTATAGCTCATAATATTGTGACTTCCTAAATTTTATACTTTCTATCATTCTACTTTATTATTACATTATACAATCTTTTTACATTATACTACTTTATATTATTACATTTATATTATTACATTATACAATATTATTACATTATACTACTTTATTATTACATATATAATCTGCTTTATTATTACATTATACAACTTTTTATTACTACTTTATTTTTGAGCTGAATTGCATATTGCGTTGTTCCTTTTACTAATCTTTCCTTTTTATGCTTGTTTCTTTTAATTTAATTAAATTTTTCAACGTTGCTGTTTTTTTTTTCAATTATTAGAAGGCGTTAGAGATACCTTTTTTATATTTTTTTAATTCTATAAGATATGCATAAGCGAATTAGGAACAACATTTCCTTTGCCTCTGTTCCCATGGACAGAAGAAAATAGTTTTTATTCTAATTCTTTCTTCGAAGTTACTTCTAATTAATTTTACATTGTTTTAAGACAATTTTATTATAATTATTTTTTTATGTTTTAATTTTTCACATTTTTTTCATTTGATTACATTGGATGTTCTAAGAGTTTAAGGAGCTGAAATTTTAAGCAGTTTAGACCGACTGTTATATATTTTGAGATCTGTTAGATTAAAATAACTTGAAGAGTTAGTTATTTTCTAGCTAATGAGTCTTTACACTGTGACACATCAGTTATACAAGTATATGAACTGTGGGATTCATTTAGGACAGAATGTAAGCATATGTTGCAGTTTGAACAAAATTGATCGTAATTATATGAATGCAACTAATTCTTTTAGAAATATTAAAAGCTTCCTTGTGATTAATCAAAACATGTGAGATGTTTAGAATATATTTAAAAAATAAACTTCAGTCCTTATGATTTTTCATAAAAACTATATTTCTTTAGAATTAGCTAGATTTTCTTTCGAAGAAAGTATAAGAAAGTATCTAAATTTTTTTTTTTGAGAGAAATTTATTGCTTAAAATAATATATATATAGAGCTGAAGGTATTATATTCATCTTAGTTTTAATTTTCTTATAATTAACATTATTTTTTATTTTCTATTAATAAATTGCATAATTAGGTATTCTATTTCTTTATGATTCAGTTTTATCGCATAAGTAAATAAAATTGATCAACAAAGAATTGGAGTACTTCATAAATTTTTCCTAATTCATTCGTCTGAAAATAGTTATCCGACTTTAACAAACTTTTAGTCTCTAATGAACTGTCAGATGATTTTAAAATCAGGTTCTAAGCCATCAAATCTATTTTATGAAAAAAATAAGCAAACTACCACATTCGTTTGTAAATTATTGGAAATTTAACAAAGTTTCCTCCGCTTCAGCACAGCATGTAATTTTCTTTCACAGCGCAACAATGGTGAATGTAAACAAAAGCTTATTTGCCCTAGTGACGAAATCAATACAGGTGGTATGGGATTTAATCGAAGTGACAGTGAGCTTTTATTAAAAGTAATATTAATTTACTGGATTCATATTTTCACAATATTTTCTAAATTGGCTTAAAGTCCCAGCTGGAATGGTTGAAAATAAATAAATTTTGTTGCACTCTTATGTGAAATAATTTACATTTTTTAATAAGTAATAGACATTAAAGTACGGAACCTTCAAAAATATTATTCTCAGATAATTAATAAAAATTTTCCCAGATATCACGTTAGCAAATTGTATATCACAATTATATATACTTGATGAAACTTATTCTATAAGTTTAGTTTTAAAATTCTTTTTTCTTTTTAACTCTCAATTATATAAATTTATAAAGTAATTTAAGTGGGAAATTAATTCTTATCCGTCTTACCATCCTAACTTCGCACCAGGCTATTCCTTTTTGCTTTATAAAATAAAGAGCTGTTTTCAAAAATATATTCAAACTTTTGTCTGATTTAAACGGTATATACTGTTTATCAAAACAATATATTAAAAAAAAATTTGAGGAAAAAGAAATCCAATACTTTTTCAGTTGATAGCTGTTGTGATCGATATCTCGTAAAGTATCTGTCTACCAAAATACTTCAGATTTATTCTCGCTGAAAAAATAACTCTTTCCACTAAAAAAAATCTTGTACTGTTGTTTAGTCAATTCAGTTGTGAGTTATAGAATGTTAAAAATGGAGATCAACAAAGAGAAAATTCTGTTCATTTTATAGATTTTTTTTTAATAAAGGCAAAAATGCAAGCCAAGATGCAGAAACTGGTATGATGTTTATGATCTCGATACTGTAACAACCAATTATGTGAAACTTTGGTTTAATCTATCATGTGTTTAAGTATATTTCATGTAAAAAATGCAATCAATACAGGTAGTCACTCGGAATCACTCGGAAGCTACTAATTGACCATAAAACAATTTTAAGCTATATACACATTTTGTCTATCTATATATATAAATGTACAAATTTATAAATGTTACATTTATTTTGAATCCATTGACTTACAAGATAAATGAAAGATAATTTATCGTAACGTCAAATTCAAAGCAAAAGATAAATATTAAAAATAATTTTACTGAAAAAAAAAATAATAATTCGAATTGTCTATCTTCAGCATAAGTTGGAACCCATGTGTTTCAGGAGAAAATCTTTTCAATTTTTTTTTTTTTTTTTTAGAAGAATTTGGTAAAATATATCCGTTTTGATTAATTAAAAATGTATTACCTTATTTTCAAATTGGAAAATTGACTTAGAATCCATTTTCCTTGGAAGAAAGTATTTTTAATAGATCCATTCAAATCAAAACTAAAAAGGCATGAAAAGTTTGAAAAATTTTATTTCACTATTAAATTATAAAGATTGACGTTGGGATTCTTTTCTCACAGTCTGAAGCATTTACGATAGGGATTATACTGGGGGAAATTAAAAACAGGTTTGGTGGTATGCTCCGAAAATGTTTTTGCAAAAATCCAATAAATTTATCGATATTATCTAACAAAATTACTCTGTAGGTTTTTACTAGTGAATAAAAAAGGGATCTAATGTGTCGTACGTATTTTTTTACTCCCAATCGTTAATCATATTTGACAGTTTTGAAAAGTAAGAAAGAACAAATCCCTCTTTGAACTGAACACGATTGCAAAAAGATTTGAATGACGACATAAGCAACTTAAAAGAGATTTTAACTCAACGTTAGTTGCTTGAAAATAATTACAAAGACGCTAATCCTAATTTAGAAATGAAATAAAATTTAAGTTGGTCAGAGGCAACATCTTGATTCAAGTTTAATTCCATTCCGTGCTGATGCTCTCAATTCATACCCGGGCAAAAATCCGATGGACAAAACAGAATAAGGATTTTATTGATGAAGATAATAAAAGTTGTAAGCCCAATATCATTTTATGTTATCTTTCCCTATCTCAGTTTGCTTTAATGTGCTTCTTTATTATAGATACTGTCAGTAAAGGAAAGAAAACTTCCATTTTTCTATTTCGTTCTGTTGTTCATCTTTTTATCTTTGAGTGTTTTCCCGAGCTGATTTGAATAATTCTTGTCACATAATGTCGACCACGCATAAAATCCGGAAATAACAGATCTCAGCGCCATAAACATCACACTAAAGATAATTCATTCCGATGAAATAGCAACACCGCTATTCAAGCAACTAAATTGTGATGAATGACGGCCATTTTCCTTCAGAAATTGAACTAAACAAATCAATTCATGTTTTTTTTTTTTTTAATTCCTTAAAAATAGTCTATAAATACGTAATTCTCACTCCATTTTAATCAGATTTTGGAATTATATATCAAACAATTAAACTTTGTTAAAGTACGTGACATGCAAAATTTGTGAATTTATCATCGGAACTATGTAAATTAGATTTTAAAGATAAATTTGTGTGATGTTGGTAAGACAGGTGCTACTCTTAATTTGACAGAGATTTACAGCTTAAAATATCAATTTTGGGACAAAGAAATCCATTATTTTCACTTGCTTTTCAAGACATTATTTAATATCTTTCGGATTCACTTTGATTTTGAAGCGGTTCATACCATTTTCACAATCTTTAGATTATGGGCGATGCTAAAACTATTAACACCAATCACAATTTTAGCTGTCTGGCTTGCACTTTCACCTTTATCAAAGAAAAACTGTAAAATATATCGAATTTTCTTTTTCCTGACTTCAAATTTTAAAATCCTGTAACCTAACTGATTGAAAGAAATAAAAAACTGTAAAAGAATTTTTTTGAGTGAAATGTCACCTTTCCAACCAGCATAAATCTGAAATTATTCGATAGATACTTTACGAAATCTCTACAGACATTTACCGTAAAAAATAATGAATTTCTTTTTCTCTGAACTAATATATTCTTCTTTATTACAAATATTGAAGTCCAAGAATGAAAAGGGTTAAGCTGAAATCTTAAAAACTCACTTTTCAATATCCGATTCGACCTACTCCTTCAATAGACACTTGTTTGAAATGTTTCATATTCTCACTGTTATACTAATATTTATTTTATCTAAAATAAAAAAAAGCCTATAATTTACGAAATCTTGCAATTTATTTTATTTTAGGTTATAAAATGTCATTTTTTTTACCTATTTTAAGAAAGTAATTAAATAAGTAACGTTTATCTCTTCCGATTTTTTTCCCGAACACGTTTTTCCTTTTGATGGGAATAATAAGGAAATAAAGCAATTGTTTTTTAAGGATATCTTTAAAAATTAAGGTATAAAATGTATGATATGATTTGTTTTTGCTTTTTTGTAAATGGAAAGACATAAAAAGATCTTTAGTCATAACTTTTGGCAGTCTTAGATAACTAGGCAGTTCATAACACAGAATCAAACATCCTTTTAATAAAAACATAAAAAAATTAAGAAGAAACGCAGTCTTGATAAAAAGAACTAGTTTGCTTGTAATATATTAATTTCTTATTAATTTTAAAACTTGTATATAGAATAATTTCAAATCCAAATAAAAATTATTTCAAAGTTTTTGTCAAATTAGAATTACATCTTTATTAATTTTGAAATATTTTTATCAGTAAAAATATCAAAAGAATAAGTTTTGGCATATAAATATTATGAAGGAAATCTATAAAAATTATAATTTTAAAAGTATCAGTAACATGTAAAAATATTTAATTTCAGATTGTTTTAGAAAGAGATGCTGATAAAATTGTTCTAAGAACTAAACTCAGTGACACGACAGCCCCTTCTGGGTTAAGGCCTATATTGACCATACTGGTTTCATGACTTTTAAGTAGTCAGCCTAAGGCAAAACTTTGATTGTTTAATTCCCAAGCATGTTTGGTACTCATTTTTATAGATCCACTGAAGAGAAGAAAATCTGAGTCAACCTTGCCTAACCCGAGGATAGAACCTCGGACCCATGCCTTGGAAACGAGATGCGCTGCCATAAATTTGTTCTAGAAGTACATATTTATTACAAGTTAATTAAAAAATTTCGTATTCATTTGCTTTACTTTTGTGTTTAATAATCAATCACATGGATAAAAACAATAGTTGAAAAATATCATTTTTTAAATCTGAAACTCAAACCTTATCAGCAGGTGTTTAGAATAACCCCTTTAGTGTTTTGTAAAAATTCTTATCAGCTTGTTTTTGTTTCATTTTTAGGAACATTTTCTTTGAGCTTATTGATTTCTTGATTATCTTAAGCGGCTTTTTAAAATGCTTCAATTTATTTCTCGTCCGAGTCGTTGCTCTTCCAAAGAAACTTCAATTATTTATTGTCTTGCGTAGATAAGATATAATGGAGAGACGCTCTGAAAAACGAACAGTGGCACGCGAAATTAATTTTAAGCCTTGTCTGTGTTCATAGTTGATATTTACCAGCTGTTTTATTCTATTAAAAATAAAGCTCATCAAATAGTTTTCTGCTTCTTTTTTCTATTCTAATAATATACTTGGCGAAGATTCTAAGCCACCCTGAAGTGAGGTAATGTACAATTGAATAACAGTTTTCGTTACAGAGTTTGTCTCGCTTTTTGTTGCTTTGAAATAAAATGTATATTTCGTCTATTTTGAGGTAATTTAGCACTTTTTATTTTTTCGTAACATTTTAAAGTAATTAATTTAATTTTTTATATTCCTCATTCTTTTACGCAGAATAATTCCAAATAATTAAAAACAGAGAAAAAAGAAAAAAGAAAATGTACTTTCATTTATTTATTATTCAATAGGTCCCAGACATTGTTTCGTAAAGATGTGACATACTTATTTTCTCTTTCGCAACGCACGTGTCATACTTTAAAAGATACTAATGCGCTGTAAGAAACTAATTTTTTTTCAGACGCAGGCAACAATTTTTATTTATTTAAAAATCTTGTAAAGAATGTTAAATTGTTATGGTAAGAAACTTTTTTTATATTGGCAACAATACTAATGAAAAAAATGTTCTTTATTATGTTGGAATATAGCTGAATAATTTTAACCGAACAAAGTCCTTAAACATAATTCATCTCGTTATTTGGGTCACTTTGCAAGTGATGAGGTCGATACCTGAGCTGCCATATTGTTATCTTAATTTTCATATACAATTGAGTGTTATTTAATTTAGCGCGAATGTGCACTGAATTTTCTCTGTAAGGTAGACTTTTTTTTAAATCAGTTATCGATCGCGTGTCCAAACTGAGGCTACACGGTTGGCCTTACTGAGAGAGTTTATCAGCACTTAGCACATAGCTATATATACATATATACAAAAAAATAAAAAAAGTTGCTTATTAGTATCATACTTAAATTCAAAGTTACCAAAATTATTCTTAATTGTTTGTGGAAATTGTGTGGTCATATGCAGAACAGCATATGACCATACAATTATTTCCGTTTATTTCAAGTACAAAAGATATTTTACTTCTCGTTTAGGCACACACAAACAATGTGTGTGTGAATGTATGAAAACAAAATCTTATTATTCTCTCGTAAAATTGTTAAATTTAGGGAAGTGATGAGAGTCCTATACCTGATCCAAACGAAGTTACGTTGTATTTACTAATGGCGGTTGGGGCATGTAAATTTGGAGGTGGTTACAATGTTCTATGGGCATGGTGAATAAAGTGCTAGCTCAGATGTAGGTCTTGTCACTTGACAGTGGTTGAAAATGACGAATAGACTGTTTTTTAGTGACTTTTTAGTCAGCACAGAAATAAGCAACCGACAACGTATGACAAACAAAATAAAATGCCAAATTTAGAATATCTAAATTTAACATTTGACACTACCAACATTATCAACAATAACATCATAAATGATTTCATCATTAGTGTTTAGTTTCGATGACAGAAAAACATATTTTTTGTGATGTTTGTAAGTATATTCTGATGACTAAAATATTTCGGTTTTTAACTAACTAAGTCATTCTCTGACCAAAAATAGATGAAATACGTAGTTGCCCTTTTTAAGTTCGTCATTATGGAAAAATAATTTGTATTACTGCTAAGAACTTATTACATTATTAGGAATGTTATTAACGTTACATTTTCTCTTAAATATAAATTTTAATGAGAATAAACTTTCAACTTTTTCATATTCAAAATCTGTTTCTGCTTATTTCATAACAAAAAAAAAAAAGCTCTCTTAAATAAACTTCTACTCATATTAATTTAGTTAATTGTTCAAAATCTAACACTTAATCCAAGCCAGAAACAATTAAGTATAAAGAAATGGTCAGTTCGCATTTAAAATATCTATAAGATACACAGATATGTCACAACACAATGTAATTGGCAGTATTCAAAAGGGCAATTTATTTTCTTTTAGTTATTTTATTCGATTTCCTAATTTTATTGTAGTAATTATTTCAAAATCTATTTCTTAATGCTAATTAACTTATTTCTTACTTAATTATTTGTCTATTGCCGAAATTCACGTAACTGAATTGGTGACGGAGTAGTTTTAGCTCTCTGGTCATTACTTCCAGAATTCGTAAGTGCAAGTCTCATGTGGAGCTCAGAATTTTGTAATAGTTTGGAATCCAATTAAAATAATAAGGTCTTTGAAAGATTATTTTTCACGCAAAAAATTACTGTAGAACTACAAAATAAATATGAATTACAAAGAAAAAGTCATCTCAAATATTGTTGTTGTTGAGGTCCGATAATTAGGATTTTCACCTTTTGGCACTACAAAGAGTACGTGATTGGACAATCAGTGAGCAAGCCATCATGGCCCTGAAAGTGGGTCTTCGTAAATTAAAAGCAGGGACTAAGCATAAGATCACCAGACTTAGTCCGCAACCCTCAGAAGCATAACTTTACAAACAGGTCATTGTTTCTACAACATACCCAGTCACTATTAGTCAACACCCCAAGCCCTTAGTTGGATCGGGATTTGAACTCACTATTTTCCAACAGACCCCCTAACCAACTAGATAACCACGATATTTCATCTACAAATAATAACAGATATTATTTTACAAGCATTAAATCTCAGTGATTTCTGCTCAAAGGAGAAAGATACTGTGCATCGATTTTTGTTTTTTATCATAGGCTGAGACTTGTGAATATTCCAGGTTTTCCCTCTTGGGACACACAATTACTATCCATTAGCTGCTATGAACGGCTGATTATCAAGTTTTTTTTTTATTCGAAGCTCAACTTCCGTTTTTTTCTTATGAAGACTAGTTGAGACCGTGATGTAAATGTTTGAAAGTATTCTTAACCACTATAAACATACTACACCAAAGTGAGATTCAAACTGACGAGTATTTTTGAACTGAAGGCAAGAACGAAAGTCATTCAAAAGTCATTACGGCATCCTGATGTAATAAGAAGGCATACAATTATTCCAGTGTGCAATCATAATCTTCGGCATTATTAGATTGTTTGTTAATCTATGAAAAAATTGTTTATTAAACCACCCACAATATGGGTCAAAATTATTTTTATCAACCTCAGCAGATTTTATTCAGCTTGATATGTAAGAGAAAAGATGAAAATATGATTTCAAATATTTTTGAAAATATTGAGATCGGGAAAAAATCAACTATTTTTATGCCAGCTTTACGTAATTCGTTTTGGGTTTGCTTACCATAAATGGTTTAAAACCGTTTTAGGTTGATCTTTAGTTCTGGGCAATGCTGCGATTGCTAACAAACGGTGAATTTCGATAATTTTTGATATTTTATAGACTATTTTGACAACAATGCACCCGTGCGAGGTGCATCTTTAACATCGAAAATGCCTGATTTAAATTTATGATAACACTATTTTACGAAACTGGCTATTACGGTATCAGGACTATAAACACCATTTACAATTTCAATCTCATTGCTTTTATTTTCCGCTTTATCAAAGAAAAATATGCTGAATTTTCTTTTTATGAATCCCACTTTAAATGAACATTCTTTAACTTATAAATGAATAGAACAAACAAATTAGAGCAAAAGAATTATTTTTAGTGCGAATGTCACCTTTCCAACCAGTATAAATCTGAAATTGCTTGATCATAGCATTATCTTTATACGGAAGAAATAATTACTTTTTCAGCAAACTCTAATATGAGATTTTACAAAAAAAAGTTCTGAAAATTCTTTAGAGTTTCCAATTAGTAGCCTTGAAAGAAGAAATAAAATTTACACACGTTGAAAGGGAAAGAAAACGTCCAAGCCTGAATCGAGATTCGAACCCGGGACGAATAACCTAGGGACAAAAGGAACACTAACCACTCAGCCATCGACTGGAATTTAAATTAATATTTTTTAATTTACATTTTAAAATCCTGCCATGAAAAAAGATATTTACATTCACAAGTAAGGTTTTCGTCATGCCATTTTGGAGCTTTTGTAACACAATGATTTCCTTAGAGAAAAAATCATGATATTAATTACACCTTTCATTATACATATGATTCTTTGTAATTAAATTATTTTTTATTTTTAATTATTATAATCACTTTTGCATTTACAAAACATAAAACTAAAAGATCGTTTTTAGTGATAAAATGCTAAAGAAATTAGTTCTTTAACAATTAAAACGATTTAGATGCTCTTAAAGAAACACTATTATGCATATGTAAAAATAAATACGCCCTTATATAAAAGTAAATCGGAAAATACTTTTATAAAAAGCAAATATTCATAAAATTTTCCTGTGTAATTTTTTTTATTTAAGTATGATAAAAAATATCGTAAAGATATCGTACTTATTTACGATATTTTTCTTTCAAATGATTATTCAATGTGAGATGGTTTTTCCCATTTTTCATAAATAATGGTTTCCACATTCAACAGGTGGATTCCATTATCTTGTAGTTTTTCTGAATCCTCCTGATTTTAATCGTAGATATGTTTTTTCATGTCTGTCATTATTATGAAAAATGTTTTGAATTTTGTAATTTTATGAAAATTATTTTATTTTTTGAACAAATTTTGAATGTAAAACAATGGTTATAAGATTAATGATTCTCGTTCTTTTTAGTTACAAAACGAATTATTAAACCTAAACTAAAGAAATTTCTTATTTTAAAACGATAACATGATGCCTCCTTCGAATTAATTATTGTGCTCGCTATTGTTTTTTTATCGTATGCCCTCTCACAAGTAGTTAGTCATAAAAAAATCGTGGAAAAGCATCGAAAGTAAACCGCCGGACATCCCCTTGGATGAGTGGAAGGAATTAACACTTCAAGGTCACGGGAAACTCGTCAGTGCCATCGTTCCTTCCGCATTTTTTGTTCAGCGTTGTTGTCATGTCAGCGTATGAATAGGCAACATTGGAACACACACCGTGTTTTATCAATACGTTTCATTAAAATTATATTAATGAAGTGCATTGATAAAATGCATTGTTATCATATAACTATCATTATTTTAACTTTTATATCCATATCATATCCATTTATTTTAACTTTTTGGAAATGAGAAACGCTTTAGAATGGATTCTTCTTTCTAATATTTAACAGAAGTATTCAATAAATATTTGCATTTAAGGCAGAATATTTTCAAGCATCACACACACATTGAACCAAAATGACTTGTATTTTTATATTATTCAATACTTTTTCTACACTTCTAGCGTTTAAAAAAATGTATTTTATCTGTGCTTCTACAACACTTTTAACAAAGGGATTTTTTTTTAAACTTTATATTTGGGTTTTTTTTATATACGGTATTATTATTTTTCCGATTGGATCTGACAAAAAAATAACTGCTATTTTTCCATTTAAACAGTATGTACTTTTAAGAATATAAGCAATGTGTTTAGTGCATTAATGTTAATTCTAATTACGTGCTGTTGCATCAGCATGGTTCCCTGTACCTAACCCTGAGTTGGGGTCTACCAATTAGATAAAAGCAACTGGGTGTGAATCTTCGTAATTTAGAAGCAGGGACCCAGCAGAAGACCTCCCGAAGCCTGTCACCGTCAGAGGTATCATTCCACATCGAAGACATTGCGACTATGACATATTTAACGTTCCTCAGCCGTCATTAGTGAGCACAACGGATCTTTGGATGCTTCAGGATTCAAACTCATTATCTTGAAATAATGAGAATAAAATTTTTATGAATGGCATTACAGAGAAGTTTCCATGCCATTTTAAATAATCATTATAACTATTCCCCCATTTATGAAACATACTTTTCCTTAATTATTTTTGCATAAAAATTTTTACTTCATGTGTGTGTATTTTTTATACACAATACCTCTCTGGATATTGTCCAGAGTAATCACTAGCTTGACATACTTTGATTGTTTAAATGTAATTTTCTTTTACAAAACTTTTTTACTTTTTACTACTCTTTTTTAGAAGGCTATTTTACTCACTCGTATTTTCAGAGCATTTCTACAACTACTGTTTAAAAATGGATTTCACATCCGCCTTTCTATTTACATATTTTTCATGATTTTTATGCTTTAAATTTCAATTCTACCCATACTGTTTTTGTAGGTAGTGCCTGCAAATATTTTTCATATTACACATCTAGCATTTAGAAAACTATTATAGTATTTTTCCAATCAAGTGATAGTTTTATGCAGTAAAATTTTAACTATAATTATACATTCATTTAATACGCGTTTCTAGTGATCATGGCTCTATACTATTGTTACGGTTTCCTTCTTCCGATAAACAGAAATAGATTGATTTTTTCTAATCAAGAAACATTTTATAGACAACTCTTTCAAAATGCTACATTTACTTCAACTTGAAACTTTTATACAGGTTCAAAAAATACCTATATACTAGTAGTTTCTATGATACAGAAACTAAACGTAACTTTCAGAACTGAGAACTGAGGCATGTGACTTGCTTTTCTATCAAGTGACTCACTGTTTGATTGAAGTCGATATTTATACTTCTTCAGTACAGGCCCTTATCGACATCAAAAATTTTGACGTATGCTTTAACGTCAAAAATGTCAAAATCATCAAAAATATGACCAAAGCTGTCATAAATTTTAGATTTATTTCTCAATTTTGAAAGCTGCTATTTTTACAGTATAAGAATTATTTAGATTATAATTTCACAAGTTTATCGATTAACATACTAAAACAAGTCAGAAATATAAGACGCTCATATAAGTATTTATTCTATATACATTTTTCGAAACATTATGCTTCACCATTAGCTTTTAAGAAGTATTCTAAATTCTTCCAATTACGTTTTTTTTTTTTTTTTTTTTGTGCAAGCGTATTATTTATGGATATTCAATTTTACATAAATGCTACTTTTTGTCTTTTAAATTTTGTGCGCAGCAATAAATTTTAGATCTCAACTTATGTGATTAGAGTATTTTCTATAAGCTAATTATGACAATTTGTATGATTTGTTTTCTTTTGAATTGGTAAATCACGTTTCGAAATCGCTTACCACGAGGAACGGATACTTTGCTTAATGAGAAGTTTTTTGAAGTCAATGTAATTTCTTACATTAAAATACTTTTGTATTCTTACAATAATATTAATACTGTAAGTTAAGTATAATATTAATTAAAGAGATGAACCAAATCACTTGAAACGAAAAGATTATTAGTACACATCCATAATATTTCTTTGAAAAAATGTTACACATTGACATTCGTTTTAAATTTTCAGAATTACTTCCAATACTTAATTCAATTTTCCAAGAAAAACTTATTTTGATACTCTTCATGTAATTAATTTTAGCGTTATAATAGAATTAAAATAGGATGTATAGAAGTACTTTTCTTAAGCACTTTTTAATAATTCCTTACCTAAGAAATTTCCTAATCCAATTTTTTGAAGAGAGAGTTAATTAAATTACACAAAAATTGGAAGATAGCTTATCAAAAAATTTACAATAATCAGGATTCCGAAATGATTTTGCCTCCCATTTTAAAATTTTAATCAGCTTTGATTTTAATAATTTTTCACTATAAAATAACAACGCAGATTTCTTTTATAATATGTAAAATCATTTTCAATGTTTATTAATTCAGTATCGCCTTTTTAATAAAAAAAACTTCTAAATATTCTTTAATATGATAAATCCAAATGAGTAAAAAATTTTGATATTAGCTTTTTCACGTATTTATGAACTTAATCGAATTCTAACCACACACAATCTGTATAACACAATTTTATTTTTATTATTTATTATACATACTGACAAATATTAGAAAAATGTTAAGTTCTTGTTTGCTTACAGTTAATTTCCTCTCAATGAAAAAAATTAAAAATACTATTTTCAAGTATATAAATATGCATTCATATATTTTTCTGATATTTATAAAATAAATAATAATGCTATTTTTTTATTAAATATTTGAAAACTATAAAAATAATGAGAAAACAAGCAAACTTGTGTGATATTATTTTCCTTTGTAAAAGTATTTAGAAAATATCTTTTTTTATAATTTCAATTAAAAGTCAAAATATTTTCATTAATCTTATACACATATGAACAAAAATAGTAACTGGTAAATTAATAAAATATGCTTTTAACTGTTATATTGCCAGTTTGGACTAATTAAAATAGTTTATCAGCACATTAGCTAGATAATGTGCACATTGCTGTTTTCTAGCTTTAGTGGGAACATTTACATTAATATGTTTTATGTATCTATTCCATCATAATCGTGATATGAGAGAGAAGAAATAACGTTCCAAATTAAAATTCTCACCTTCAATTGAGTAAAAAAATGATAACTTTTTTCGATTAAATAAGCAAAATATTTTTAATTAAAAAATGACAGTTTTTTTAATGAAAGAGTGAACTATATATAATCTTTTGATTGATGCCAACAAAAGAAACTTAAAATTGTGACTTTAAATAATTTAGTTTGGATTTATCAAACAATAATGGCAAGAAAGTATTGCTACAATATTACATTGAAATATTTTTGAAGTAAGAACTAAAATGAACTAAAAAAGGAGACCAATATAAATTAACTCTTGAACAAAAAAGTTATTTTTTAAATTATTTTACATAGCATGTTGAACCAGTCCTTTTATTAGCCGTCCATATTTGCCACAATACTCAAAGAGCTCCCATTGTGAAGTTTGGTTAATTCTTCAATTAAAAACTAATTAAACAAAACAGTTATCATTATCGAAAAAGTAAATCTGAAATAAAAAATATATAAATTACTTTAACTAAAGAAATAAATTATCAAATTTAATTATAGCAATAAAACCGATTCATTTTACCATAAAAAGACTTAACATACGTCTTAATTAAAATAAAAGTTTAAATAGTAGTTTTTTAGTTTTAAAATTTAAAGGCAAATTAAATTTAATTTAAATTTAAATTAAGATTTTCGTCTAAAAATGTAAAGTTGTAACATTTCATTTCAAGCCTAGCCCTTATCAATGTGCAAATTTATTGATTTCAGATTATCTGAGAATTCTGAAAATTATCTGTGTGATCCGCTAAAGAGTAAAGAATTATTTCATTTTTCAAGTTACTTAATTAATTTGAAATTTATTAAGTACAATATCCATTAATTCATTCCATAAAGCCATCTAAATATAACCAAAAAAGCAATAAATTGATAAAATAAGTCTCAAATCATTTAAAAAAAACTAAAATTAAGAATTAAAGAATTTAAAGTATTACACAATGAAGGGAAACTTTTTAATGATATTGAATAATATTTCAAAACCTAAAAAATCAAGTTAATGGAATCATACATGCGGCAAATTATTTAATAGAATCAATTTTTAAAATTAAAATTTTGAACTTTAATATTTATGAGTAATAGCCATGTCACACGTATCAAAGTTCATTTTAATAATACGAAATAACAGCCATATCATCAGAGTTTACTTTAATGATACGAAATAATGGTCGCTTCATTAAAGCCCAAAAATTCATTGAACTGTGGTGATACGGCTAATAGTCGTAAACGAATAATGTGCTCCCTAACCATTTTCATTTCTAACTTTAGTGATAATATGCGCGGATTAAATAGTATAATCCTCCGACTGCTCAATGTGTGGCAAAATTTTATAAGCAAAATCCTTAACATTTAAAATCAAATTGATAACATTTTTTTTAATTTATTAGGCGATAGTTTTCAGCAATAATTTTAAAAGTTTTGATTAATTCAGATAGAAAGGATATTGAAATTGTGTCTTTAAATAATATCATTTGGACTTACGAAATGATAATAGCACAAAAAAACAATTTGAAAGAAACTAATTTTCTATTTTGAAATAATTTTTAAAATTTTGCTACAGAAACAAAAAAATTGAGACTGTATCAAATATAATAACTAATAACCAAAATAAATTACTTCGATTATTTTTTCACATAGCATGTTTAACGTAGTTTCTTTATTTGTATTTTTGGTATGATACTCAGAGAATTTTTAATTTGCAATCTGATTAATTTTTTACCAGATTGTATATTAAAAATTTGATTCCTAATAAAATTTTGGTACATATGTAAAATGTTGTCTAGAAAGAAACAAATATTGCAAAGAAATAATATTTCTCCAGAAATTATATGCCAAATACACTATTGTCACTTTGTTAAACCATTTGTTTCTTTAGATAAGAAAGTTTGTTATTTTTATCTTCCTGCTTTGTTAAATTTTTAAAAAAATTTCATTTAAGTAGTTTTTTATTATTAAAGAATTTAAAGTGTCCTTTTTATCATCGTTTTGCAAAAAAATTGTGCTATATATATTAATTTAATGTTCTATAACATCAACATTTATTTGAAAAATTATTAATTCTTCATTTGAATTCAAATTAAATATGGAATAGGAAAAATATGCAATGATTTACATTGTTTTTTTCCTTTGTATATATACAAGTTCTTTGTCATATGTATCGTACCACAAATCTTGATCTTCTAAACAAGTTTAACCATTTTAATGAGGATCAGTCATCTAAGCAATTTCCTTGTCGCAAGATCCACACACATCTTCAAAATTCTTTAATTTTTTTTAGCACTGTAACATAGGGAAGTAATATATATTGTGTTGCCATAATTTTTTTAAATAAGTTGTACCAAAATTTTTTAATTTTTCTCAGTGCTTATCGCAAATGAAACATCAATGTTTATAAATAGCACAAAATATTTATTGAAATTACTTTTAAATTGAAAATTTTAATAAAAAAAATAGCTGAATAGATTTTTTATAAAAAATTGTTGTTTCAGTAATCTTAAAATTTATTTATGTATTCAAAAGCAATCTTAAGCAATGCAAATATTGTGATTTTAAAATATTCAAATTTATATCTTCTATGAAAGGTTATTGATAAAAATAGAAATTGTAATCAATACATCCTTCTTCAAAAAGATATCCAAACAATTTTTACTTTATTGTTATTCACGTTTAAAAAAATTCGTAATAAAATAGAATCTTAAGTTTTCGGTCGAAAGGATATTACTCTTCATCATTTTTCATAATCAAATATTTAAAGGGTGAAAATAAATTCCCGAATCTCATCGGGTTCTGCACATAATAAACTCTGTTATAAAAAGAATCCAGTTTGAATTCTCGTTTACATATGCCGAACTCAAAACTTTTGTATTAAATTCTCAAAGCACTGTAAAAAGAAAAAAACCTAAGCTGAAAAAATAATTTTCTCTTAACATTTTCTGCTTTGTTTTACTTCGCGGAAATATTAAACATCCTCTGTAGCCTAAAAGCAATCCTGTTTTGGCTCTGAAGTTATTTACTTCATTTCACTTCAGAGAAAAAATATTTTTCCTCTCTTGGGAAACACTCTCTACAGTGATGTTGAATAGATTTTGACATTTATCCAAAAATCAATCGATATCGAATGCAAAGCCAAATATTCATAAAAACGTCTTACCTGAATAGCTTTTAAAAGTAAAGAAGCTAAGCATCCCAAGAGGTTAAGTAATATCAAAGTTCATATAACTTGTTCTAGAGGATATGGCGCTTGCATTAGATAATATAATTAATTTATTGCTGTTTATTAAGGATCAGTAAACATATCATATGATGTAAAGTGAATTCATAATGTTGAGCTTAAATTTTACTTAATTTAGTTTAATAAAATAAGTTCAGTATGATCTAAAGTTCAATAAATTTAAAGAATGTTTTTACTATCAGAAAAATATTGGCACAATTTTGAACTGCTATTTTTTACATTTGTATACTATAGTGTTACTTATTATCATTATGTTTTATAATATCTTATTATTTCTTTTAAGTAGCAAGTAAAAAAATAGACATTAGTTTTATTTTCTTATTATTTTTTACAATGATAATTAAATGATTTGATATTTTTTATCAATATAGTAGAATCGATATTACTGCTGAAAATTTATTTTTGAAAAATATATTTCAATTATCACTATTTAATTTATTAGTTTAAAATTACTTAGGTCGTACAACACATTCATTTTAAGAGATAATTCTTAGTGTGAAAAATCATTACTTCAAAAAAATAAATATATTTTTATATTAGAATTTCTGTATGGTATGTGTTTTATCGAAAGTTTGAATCATAAATAATAAAAAAAGATATAAATAATAATATCACGATAGTCTTTGGGGAAAATTATCGTTTCTTTGTTCTTAATATCACATAATCCATGTTTAGTAGCATTGAATACTGGCAAGTTTGATGGATTCGTGCACGAAAATGTATTTCTCACCTTTGGAATGGTATGGAAGTTTAAAGAGGATAGACCAGATCATATGTTAGCTTAGTCACTTCACAATGTTTCAAATCAAAAAGGTAATTGGCTGTGCTTAATATCATTGGTCTGCAAATATAAGCAGCTGGAAATCTACAATAAATAAACAACAAATAACAAAATGTTTTCAAATGAAAAAACCATCTGAAACATTTTTATCGCTATGGTCATGAATATTTTTTGTGGACCCCCCCCCCCCAAATTGGAAATTTGGCGACTTTTTTTTTTTCGTTTTGATCTATTTGAGCGTAGAGATAATGCAAACAAATCAAACTAAACTCACAGTTTTGAGAAAATGCTTCGGATATTAAAGTCCAAACCCTTGTTCTTAGCCTTAAGTTGAATATTTCTTATTCTGGAATAATTTACGTACTAAATCAATTGATGGAAATTTTTAACCCGAATATTCGATGTAGTTACTCACTTGACATAAAATTCTTTTGGTAAATTTATAACTGATAATATACTTTAGTTTGATTCAAATAGATTCTTTAATTTAAATTTCATACCGTTAAATTAATAATCCCTTTGTATAAACTCATGAAAGTTGTCTGTGACTTAGTACATGCATATGATCTCTAAAACACGTTAACCTTCTATTCATGTCTTGTCCATTGCTGAAAAAATAATTAGAAACTAACATTCAAAATTTGAAGTTAAAGAAAAATTTTAGATGACGTTTTTGCTAAATTAATTAGATCAAGGTGCGTTCTTTTTATAAATCTTTTCTAATTGTATAGGGTTAAAAAAATTGAACTTTTACCTTAAACTCAATAAAAGCATTCGTAGTAAAAATATAAGTGATGAAACGCTTACCAAGAGACTAAAATCCTATTTTTTTAATCAAATTTAGGTTAGGTTAGAAATATGAATAGTTTTCCGTTCATATTTCTGCCAAACAGAGCCGCTCAAAGTTGTCAACCACCTCTTAATTCAAAAGCACCATCATGTGATGAGGTCAACACCTGAGCACCTGAGTCGGCTTTCTACACTCTTTTGCACCTTACATTACACTCTTTTGCACCTTACATTACACTCTTTTGCACCTTACTTAGAGACTTTCACCCTAACAAAAATTTAAATAGGCATAATTCCTCTGAGTAGAATAGTTTTCAGTTGGCTCAGGTGCAGAACTTGTAACATCCTGATAACACAAGAATGATGTCTTACTTAACCAAGCTATATATGGCCCTCATACTATGTACATATAATGCTTCAAATTCCCTTTTAATCCTATCATAATTTTGAATTTTAGAAGCAGTTGTATAAATGGTATAAATTAATCGAATAAAAAATTTAAAAGAAATTCTTAAAAACATTCTTACAACTATATGTTACGTTGATTTGCATATAATTTTTGTCTAACAATGTAATAATAACAAAATTTTTAATTTCGTCAATTTTTTTACAACCAAATATAAGGATTAGCTCGGTTTCATCTAATACGCTTTCCTATAAATATTCTTAGCTGCATCAATTTTTGTCGCGACCAAAAGTATATAATAGTTAACTCAATTTTTTTTATTATTCTTATTCAACAATGTATTGATTATGATATTAATTGTATCAATTTTTTGATACTATTCTATTATATCCCGTAATCTCCCTCTTGCGAGCGCGCGCCAAAGAGAAGAGATTGCTAAGCAGTTTCTGTCAAAAATAAACTTCAGTTTCACTTAGTTTAGATGTTTCGTCAATTAAGAAAAGTCATTTGATTTATAAAATGTAAATAAAATGCCTTATATTTGAGTACTTTCTAAAAATGTAAACCTTTTAAGCAATACAAGGCACAAATATTAGGTCAAGGAAAAAGAAATGTACTGTTTTTGCTATAGATGATTATGGTTATCGATGTCTCGTAAAATATCGGTCGAACAATTTCAGAGTTATGCTTGTTGGCAAGGTTACGGTTCGCACATTTTAGTGCGCGAGAAAAAAACTCTTACGCACTTTTTAGTAAGTAAGAATTTTTTTTTTAACTCTTTCATTGTTTTCTTTTTGTCCATGCAATTGTGAGTTACAGGGTGTTAAAAATGGAAGTCAACAAAGGAAAAATTTTAGTTTTTCTTTGATAAAAGCTAAAATGCAAGTCAGGAGGCTGAAACTGTGGATGGCGTTTACAGTTCCGATAGTAACAGCCAGTTGCGTGAAATTTCTGTTCAGTGGACTCCATTCATGTATATTTCATATTAAAAGTGCAGCACATAAGTAGGTTTATCGTCGGAAAAGTCGCTAAAATCACAGAAACGATTGATGGTAGTCGCAGCATCACATGAAAGCTAAAGGTAAATAAAACCATTTTAAACTTTATAAGCAAAAATAAGTCCAAACTATATTAAATGAAGTCTTGAAGTTCATATAAAAATAATGGATTTCTTTTTCTCCAAACTACTATTTACCACAGTAACTGCGATTTCTCTTTCCCATTACGATGGATATCGAACGGGGGAATTTTCGATGAATTTTGAAATAACGAAATTTTACCTACCTTATTTTACAAATATGAACAATGGTTAACTTCATGCTGCTGTTGCTGTTGATTTTATATTCTTTCACAACTGCTGACTTAATTTTGCATTGAAAGGGTGAAATAGATGTAGGCATCTCTCCAAATTTGAAGTAAAATTAAAATCCACACACTTAGAGTATAAAAATGAAAATTTTGAGATTCAAAATGAAGTGTAAAGCTAAAAATGTTCTAAGATATGTAAAAAGACCTAATACGACTATTCAGAAAACAGCTTAAAAATTTTACAGCCAATATTTAAACCCCTAACGAAAATTAAAGTTTAAGCTTGATCTTAATTGGAATACTTCTATTTTTTATTGGTCAGAATACCGCAACTTTAATTACGGTAAAATAATGTCGAATTTTCAATAAAGGTAACAGATTTTAGTTATAAGCGAATAATAGCTCATTAAAACGGAAGTGACGCATGTTGCTAGAAACGGATGAACAGATGAGAGTATGTGCTTCCATTTACCGCTCGTAAACTTTAAGTTGTCACTGAAAATGACATTTAATATTTTGTGGTGGCAGCATTTAAGCGTCTAATTGAAAGAAAAGGAAATTTATACTTCTGTTTCAGTCATGCTTTGTGGAATATTATGTGTTGCTTCCGTTATTAAAACTGTCACTTAAGTTTTAAGCATATTTTATTTCAACAAATTTCTTTAGCTTTACTGTATCTATTTCAAGAAATTTGCATCCTTCTAAAATGTTATCACTTAGAATGCCTTTCAAATCCATTTTAGACGTGCAAAATATATTTTATTTACAAAATATTTAATTAGCTAAATATTATTATAATATAACATAATAGGATTATAATTGTTCGGTGAATATTCTAAAAAACATTTTGACAAGAAAGTTGATATTTTTTAAGTGAAAAATTCCCATAGTGTTATTATGGGTGTTTTTAAGAATAAAAAATGCCTTTATTTTGATATAGTCTTTAGTTAACAAAGAAAGAATGATGTTGTCTCCTTTGATTTCATTTTTTTTCGATAAAATACAGTTTCAATTAAAAACATAATTGTATTTCTTATAAATCAAAGTAAGATTTCCAATGAAGCAACTAAAAAAACAAAGAGCAGAAATATAATAAACAAAAATTTTACTTAAAAACATGGTGGTTTTCAGCATTTATTTATTTTCAATTTGATGTTGAAAAGGAAAGCACATGATTACGAAATATATTGTTACGTTTTTCTTGGTGAAGACGGGAATGTAATAATTTAGTAATAAATAAGTTCAATTTCACTTTTAAGCAAACACTTTATTAACTATTTTCTCAGTCATAACAAATTACTTCAATTATTTTTACTCAGACTAAAAAATTTATATAAAGTTTCTATAGAACAGAAACTAAGCACAACAGCTTTCAGAGCTGATAACTCAGACTCTTTCACTGAGTGTTTGGTTGAGGCTGATATTTCTACCTCTTTGGTGCAGGTCCTGGAAGTTTTCAGAGCATTTCTATTGCACGCGTATGGTAACTCGCCTCCTATTGGTCTCATGGACTCGAAATTTCAAAAAAGCTGGCTTATGATTTATTGCCAAAAATATCCCCAAGTCGCAGATAATATTACAAAATTGCTACAGATTATTATAGGCTTGTCTGAAAGCTGCTATTTTTTTTTTTTTTAAGAATAAACGACAACAATACACTAAAACAATTAAACAGAAATATAAGCCATTCATATAAATATTTAAACTCAAAACTTTTTAGCTACCAATATAGCTAATTTAGTTATTGTATTTATTTGCAAAAAAACATGCTATATATATGAATAATATCATTCATGCAGTTTTAATTGCATGAATAATAACAATGAAATGATGCAGAAGTATTTGAAGATAGGAATACTCTCATCAATCACTCATGGAAATAATATATTCATCTCGAAGTGAAAATTTACTGAAAAGTCACTTTTCCTCATTCATGATGACATCATAACATGTTTGTATAGATAATTCATGAAGATTAGAAACAATCCTTTAATGTCCCTTTCAAAACGCTTATAAGTGATTAAAATCCAGTCCAAATAGTGATTAGATTTCCTTCACGGATATTTTCTGATTCATCATCTGATATATGAAGCTAATTAAAGTTCTTAATTAACTATAAGAATTGTTGAGTCAGGGTTTATAATTGAAGAAGTAAGAGATAATTTTAATTTAATTTCTATGTCATTTTAAGCAGACTTGAAATTATTTATGATGTAAATAACTTTATCACCATTTAAATACTGAATATTTATAGATTCTTTGATAAGTGAACGATTGATGCTTTGGTAAGTATTACGACATCTTTAGAGGTAATATTTCGAATAGATGAAAAGGAGTGAGAGTTGTCCAGAAATATCTAGGACACCAAAGCTAAAATATAACGAATTCCTTTATGTTAATTTTTTTCTTATTGACAGCCCCTCAGTTGTTTGACAAATGTGTATACGGCAAACAGTAATTAAATAATCTATCCAATCCTTAGTAAAATTTGAATGTATAGGCAGTAGTACCATCTAACGTAGCTACTAATTCAAAACTTATTTTCCATCTGACAAACACTTATTGTCTTATGGCATTTTTGAAAACCATGAATTTAATTCGCATCTCTTAGTGGAAAAGTAAGACCCATTTATTTTATGTTGACAGGTTGAATAAGTTAAGAATAAGAAAACTTTTCAGAAATATTTAATAGTATATTATATTAGGAATAACCAGCTAAGAGAATATATTAACCTAACTACACCAGTTTGCAATAATTTTTTATCAGATTAAGAGTAGAATAAAAATAATGAAAAGTGAGAAAAATTATGAATTGAATATGACAATCATAATGAAACTTCTTATTTTAATTTAAGGATCAAAATTGATGAAAAATATTTTTAATTTTCTTAAGTGCTAATTTGGGAAATGCATAGAAGAAACTCAGGAATTCAGTTCAAAAGTTTGTGAGTTTGATTCCCATATCGTAGTGAATATATGAAGCTTTTCGAAATCTACTTTAAATTGTAGTTTCCCATCAAAAGAACTCTCAAGTGCAAAATATGACTGCTTAATTGATAAACTAATATATTTATCATATGATTGTGATATTAAGTTGTTCAATATCGTAATTCTATAAAAATATTCCTGTTATTTATAATTCTAAAAAATTGAACATTAACAAAAAATTTTTACTACCAATATTTTTGTATTATATATCAAATTACATTTATGAACAAAATAAAAAATTTTGATTTAATAAGTTCCAATTGTATTTACTATAAAAATTGAAAACAGAATAAAAATCCCTATTAATTCTTTTTAAATATTCCTTGATAGAATTTTCAAAAAAAGCATTTGACTTAATTTATTTTCAATTATATGTATTTCTAAAAATTGAAAGTGAAAAAAAAAGCAATATTCTTTACAAATATAAATTTTTGAATGGAAATTATATTCAAAGATAGAATTTTAAAAAAATCGATTTAATATATATTGAAATAGGCGTCTAAAAATTGAAAATGTGACAAAAATTTTGTTACGACTAATAATTTCTTTAATAAAAAATAATATAAACTGAATTTTCAAAAAAAAAAATTTCATTTATTTTCAAAAATTAAGATTAATAGATTATCTTGTAATTGTGAAAAAATAGTTTTTTTAAAAATAGATCGTAATCTTTATTTTTCAAAAATATATTTTTTCAATTTTAAATTTTATAATTAAATTGAAAGAATATCCCAAAAATATTTTTCTCTTTAATTAACAAATTTTATTTTTTAATTAAATTGAAAACATGTTTTGATGGATTGTTTTAGTTAAGAAATAAGTTGGTATAATGTGTATACATTGTGATTTAATTATAGTGTAAGAGGAATAAATACGTTTATTGTTAAAATATGCATTTTAGAAAAAGATTTTATATTTAATTCGATAAAGTAATTCAGCCAATATTATATTCAAAGGCAGATATAAGTTTTAAAAAAAAAAAACATTTTCAAACCAACAAGTACTGTCATAAACTAGTTAAATACAATTCATTCCGATGGAATGGCAACATAGTCAAACGATAATTTTTCAATTTTATTGTCTGGAATGACAACACAGCCATTTCAAATGGCAAAATTGTAATGGATGGAGACCATTTTCTCTTGAAAATTGCTTGATGCAAATCAATTCGCTTCATTCTTGAAGTTGTTTCGATTAAAAAAAAAATGTGATCAAAGTTCCGAAAGCAATAAAAATCAACTTTTGAAAAAAAAGTTAAAATATATATTCACTAAATTTTAATTCAGATTTAGTTTTTCATATCAAAAAATTAAATTTTCGAACTGTAGAAAGTTTGTATACAATTTTATAACCGAAGTAGTATAATGCAGATTTTTTGTTTTCATGAAATTATTCCTTTGCGAAAGCAAGTCAATTATATGATTTACTGTGCACCAAGGACATCACTTTTTTCTAAAAACATTTTCTATGAGGTTGCTAATAACCAGGACGTTCGACTTAAAATTCATTCTGAATTGTCTACAAGCATCTATGCTAGTAGACGGTAAGGTAAATAGTTGAACCAGCTCTTTATTAGCTCTTTGAGGCTCTGATAGTTCAGCTTCTATGTTGGCTATAAAATAAGCGAAATTTATTGTAAACATTGTATTGAATTGTTTGTAAACGAAATTTATTGTAAACATTGTAAGAATATAAATATCTTTAATATTTTTGCATAAACAAGAATATTAAAGATATTTGACTCGATGTTTTGAATAACTTAACAGTTTAAATCCTTGGCTGTCGTCTAGGGAAAATAACAGTGAAATACAACAAACACTTTGTTTTTTTTATTTGCCAAAAATTCAGAAAAAGCAATTAATAGGTGGATATTAGCATCGAAATTTTATTAGAGTAAATTTATATTAAAATTGCATTAGAATTTATGGGAATATTTTAGGATCTTTTTTAGTTTATATTTAACAACGTTGATTATTAAGATTATAAATTCTATAAACTTTCAAGACTAAAAGCTCTTTTTGGATTGGATCTATTTTGAACTAACAAAGTTTTTAATTTAGTTAAAGAAATAAAAATGCTCCATTTATTTTTTTAAAACTAAATTTGAAGTATATATTTTTTGTAATCTTCTATCCAGATGAAATCAAAAAATAAATATAGTTTTAAATTTTTAGACAAAGTATTTAAATGCTGAGTTAATTGCATTGCCATAAAAACAACTTAATTCTATTTCGTCAGAAATTTAAAATTGGGTAATCATATATATATTCATTCTTAATATTTCCTCAGAATTTATTTTATCAAATGTTTTAAAAGTTGTGCTTTATTTTTTTATTCAGAATTTTTTAATTTTTATTCCATATTCTTTATCTTAATTTTCTTAGTTAAAATTCTCAAATATTCTTAAATTTTATCTGAATTTTCTATTATTGTGGAATGATATATTTTATTGTTTAATGTCTAAATGAAATACGAGAAACAAATTTTTGCATTTTAATAACTTATAAAAATTTGATTTATTAACCATTTATTTTTTAAATGCGTGTCATTAAATATAATTCCAATTAAGATTAATTTATTTGGTAAATATGAAGTTTTCTTACATAATACATAATTATATATATATATATATATATATATATATAATTCTTTTTTTAAATTTATGCTTTTAACAAGAATTTTAGTTAAGAAACTATATTTGAGAAATCTTGTTCGTAGCTTTATAATTTTATTTAAAAATTTTAGGTACTTCATTTTTTTACAGCGCAATTTCATGGAAAATTCAATCAATTCTTAATGCTTATTGTGTTTTTAGTTACATTAGGGTTAACAGGACTTAAAAATACCGCCATTTTGTTTCCGATTTGTTACATGGTTGCTATTTCTAAGAGAGTCGATTTCTTTTTACATCTATTAGGATTACTGACCAAACTTCTATACTAGCGTCTCTCTTAGCTTGGTGGGAAAAAAAATTGCCTAATGTCACCACCTTGATCGTGATGCTTACTTTTACCGAAATCTTATTATGTTCTTTCAACGCCTGTAATCTAATGAATTTAAGAAGGATTTTTTCCTGCGCATGATGATCCATAGTTATAATGTTACAAAGAAGTGAACCTAGAAATCTACCGAATAAATTCATTGGCAGAAATAAAAGTAGAAAAGAGAAATGTAATTTACCTTCTTCTGTTGTTTAGAAATCATTGATACATCCGAAATCTTCCATAACAAAGAACAACTCTCCATATTATTGGATTATGAAATTACTTCGCTTTTGCAGCTATAATTTATAATTATTTATACTAAAATTCATTTATATAATTCGAATGACATAATAATTTGTTTTTCAGAATTACAGTGACATTCCTGACTTTAAGAACATTATACTTATAAGGTATTCACAATAAGGAATAACAGTAAAAGTATACCATGATTATGTTTCTTAAGTTTATACAGATAAAACAGGTGAAAATTATTTTTAAAATGCAAAAGTTAAAATATATTGTATCATTTCAGTTGCCCACCTAGCCAATTGTTTGGTGAAATCCAAAGTGTAAATTTCAAATGTTTGTTTGGAGTATTTCTGCCGACTAAAATACCTCTATGAACAGGCAATCACCTCATCATTTTGATCTGTGGTTAGGTGAGGAGGTCGATATTGAGCTGGCATTTTCTTTTCCACACCTCATTACACGATCACGATTTATTTAACTGATCCTGTCACAATTACTGAACACGATAAGCCTTTCAGAATCAACAACTATGAAACAATTGCTTATAATAAAGACTATAAAAAAATATTTTATTTAACAATGGAAAGATTTTATTTCAGTCAAAAATTAAATACAGTGAAGACTTCTTTTAAATGCTCTGATAAGTTGTACATTAGTTGCCGTACCATTCTCCATTAATTTTAAAAGGAAAAAATAATGTTAGTACAAAATTCTTTCCTCCACGGATTTCATGTGAAATGAATTTTATCCAATATTCACAGTTATAAAGTGCCTTAAACAGTACACACCTGTTTTTGTACCTTAATAGATTACAATATCTGACCTCACATATTATAAAGATGAGATATTGCAATGGTATTAAAAAGCAACAAAAGCTATCCGGAAAAAAATAATTAGGAAACATCTGTATGACATTTTTAAGTTAATCAAATATTTTATTAAAAATATGAGATAATTTAAAAAAAATAAAAGATATGAAATTATATACTCTTCTTAAAAAACTACTCTCAGAATAAATAAGTTTGATTTGCAGAAAAGATTTTCATTATATGAGTCAGATTCATAAAACTATTTTGGAGTACCTTCGCTAAAATAATTCATGAACATACATTAATTTTAAGGAAATACTAATTTCGATAATTTATATGACAAAGATTTCAAAATTTTGTTTAATTTTGGAAATCTAAATTTTGAAGCTCGTTCCTTAAATAATAATGAATCTTAATTTAGTTTCCCTTATTCCATTCCATGTATACATTTTACTGACAATGTGATAACACTCAAATGACAACTAAAGTTTAAATGAATCCAATGTCACAACAAACACCCAGTACGGAAACGGAAACCAATATCCAATGTGGTTGACCATTCACTTTCAAATTCTTTTAAGATAGACTCCAGTTTACCTGTGTCATAAAAAATAAGAGTTTACAGTGAAGATAGTTTAAAATGTGTACTAAAGATTAAAAAAAAAATATTATATTATGCCATCAGGAAATATATTTGAATTTAATATTGATAATTGAAATTTATTCTTTAATAATATATTCCAAAAAGTTGTGCAGGTGAGCCCTGGACTGTAACTTAAGGTTAACGTGTTTGGAATACTCGGTTATCTCCTAATGTCTCGTAATTCTGAGCTACAGTCAAGTGCTGAGATCTCATCTGAGCTATCACCCTCCTCTTTACATCTAACCCACGCCAGCAGAAGGAGTGTGGTCGTCACAGATAAACGTGGACTTGTCTCCATCCCACGAAGTTCCAGTAATCAAATGAGGGAGACTTTAACCATATGAGACGCATTTATTCTTTTTATTTATCTCCTTACCTCTTGATAATAATTCTAGTTTATATGCTAGTTGCATTATGCTAGTTTGTGCATATAACTAGCCATAATATGCACAAATAGCATAATGTGCATATTATGACCGAACTAGCCTTGTTGAAAAGAAATTAATTTCCACGCTTGGTAGGTATCTGGTTCGATGCTTGACCTTGTCAAAAACATTGTTACAAGAAAAGTTATGCTTGTTAGAATTGCTGTATCTTATGTTCCTTCTTAACTGTGGATGTGGAAAGGAAGCTGCCAATTCGAATTTTGACATGATATTTTGACGTGATTATGAAAAGCGAGGAAATAAGTTGAGTTTACCAACATTCAACAGAAGTAGTCAACCGGAAGCATATTACAGTAATTTATTTTAACCAGTATATTCATTTTATTCATGTTGGCATGTTTAATCAAATATAACAATGCAGAACCATCAAACACGAAATAATTTATTGAAATCAGCGCTTTTTACGACGACAGTTTCTTCCACGTAAATTTATTGTCATTCTAGAACTAGTAATTTCGACAAGTACCGGGAAGAATCATTTAAATGAGGATATTAGTTCACTTCACTTCACATTAACGTGACACTTAATCAAGCACTAAAAAGCAAACAATCGGTAAATAAACATGACAAAAGTCAAACGACTGAAATATTAACAGATGTGATTTCCCATCGTCAACAAGGTCACCGGAGATTCGATTCAGTTTTATTAGTAATTAGATGTTTATAGCTGTCGCAAGTGCGACTCATGATAAAAAGAAAGGCATTTAATATTTTTACTTTTCATTTTCTAGTGGCGTGTATTGCTGCTTTTAAAGGAGCGTTATTTCTGAGTCCCTGCCATTCTCTATGGCATAAATTATGACTATCGACGTTCAGTTCACACATAAGATAGTAACAATCGTGAATTGATTTTTTTTCTGTACACTTACAATTATCTCTTCAAAATGGAATGACGCATAATAGTATGATCATAGCATATTCACATACAAAATATTTTTAAATGTGTCCGAAGCATATTTTATTGTCTAAAGTAAATTTTCAATTAAAATTCACATTTTTTCTTTGATTTTCCTGTATATTTTATACATTTTTATGATGGCTATCTACATACTTTTTTTGCCAATACATTTAAATTTTAATTATACATTTAGCATACAATTTCGACTTCCATTTTTCATAAAGATGGAAAAGTTATATAACTGTATAAGAATAAATCATCTAATGTAAAAACGCGTATTTTTCATAATATAAAACTTCACATGCAAAAATTTACCTTTGAAAAAAATTTAAATTAATAGAATGCTATGTTAACATGATATTCGAAACAGTTATCCATGAAATTTGATGAGTTTCACAGGCAAAGTATATATTATTATATGAAGAAAGAAATAAAATTTTAAATATTAGTTGGATAAAGTTTTTTACTGTACGTTATTTATTAAAGGACTAAGATTTTAAAATCTGAGACAATGTCAACATTAATACGTAAGATGCTTTACATATTTTAATACTTTACTCACCATTTAATTCTTCTGAGATTACATTTTCATGAATTTAATACAAAAATGGAGCAAAAGACGTATGTACTGAAATAAAGAATCCACAAGATCTTTTTGGGTGAGGTTCTCGTGGCCAGTAAGGAGTGGATTTTGCTACTGACCCATTATAATAATATAGAAATGTGGATTATGGCTCTCGTGTTTGGAAAGTGACTAGTTCTGCTCCAGACGAATTTCCAACTTACTTCCAGAGTTGATCTGGTGAAGAAATAGGTGGAGTATACTGGCCAGCTGTGGTACAAGTGCTTTTGATTGACGATAGATCGAAAGAATAAGTAGGCCAAGGTAGCAATTTAATCTTAGGATAAGGAAGAATTCTTGAACATTGCATGTCACGTGTGGTTGCGCGGATTATCCTGCTGTAATATGATTGAGGGCTAGCGCTGATGTAATGGGAGGATCAAGAGTTTCAACACATCAGGCATGCAGCACCTCAGGCATTCTGTGTACCGGCAGTGCTTGTTAGAGGGATGTGGGAGTGAAATTCAATCCCACACCAAATCATGATCCCGCGTGCGATACATCTTTAACACGGCCTTATCAAAGGAAGATTTTTCCCAAACGTTAAGCATTTCTTATAACATTAAATATATGTATTCAAAGATTGATTATTTGATTCTATATTTATGTTTTTTTTAAATAATGTGCAGACAACGGTTTATTCACTTGAAAAAATCAGAGGTAAAGAAAGTTTTTTAAGATATTGTAATTGACGTAGCCGGAGGCCATTCTCTTGAGAGAGCACATATATTAAAAATTTCGTGCATTCTAATGTATTTCTCTTAATGTGGAATGAAAGGTCGCAGCTTAGATGACACATTTTAACATTTTAATCATTATTAATCCTACATTATTAATCTTACATAATTTCGAAGTCAACTCTTAACCGTTTCTTGAAATTAAGAAGCAGATGTCAATGTCTAACAGTTTTGGTTTAATGAAATAAGCAGCCGGAAGCACATCAACGTAAACTGAGCTAATCTTCAGCTACACATAAGCACTATGAATATTACAAATTCCTCATAATTAAACGAGTAAGTTATAACACAGTAGTAAAAGACGGCATGCTCGCAGCCAGAAAGCAAAAGATTATAAACCTGACTCTGATACTTGCTGAGTATAACGATGACATGACGGTGTAGGTGAGTGCCAGATTCTACTTTAAGATTAACAGATTTGGTATACTCTCCAGTCTCCAAGTGACTTATAATTGTGACCAACGGTCAAGTAAAGAGGTCATACCGGCGCTGACAATCTTTTATCCACATCAAATCACGCCGCACCAGCAGAAGGATATTCGATGCCACAAATTATCGTTAATTAACGTAGTTAAAGTAGACACTTAAAATAGTAGTTATCTTAATGTAGTAATCTGTAATTAATGTAGACACGTCTTTAAGCCACAAAGATTTAGAAGCACGGTGATGGAGAACAGGGTCGACTTTCCAATCGCTATCTGCAGCAAAATCGTTTTGCTGATCTTACAGGAAGCGGCGAGATGCTACTAAGACTCTGGGGCTCGAAATTAGTACACGTGACACTAAAAATTTGTAAGGATCCATTATTAGCCCACTGGTTAAACAGAAGGGTGATAGCTCTCAGTCAGGTGTTGAACGGAACGCTTGACAGTCGGACAAACTGTGATTCAAAATTATATAAAATTTTATGCATTCAACGATAATAGTTCCCACACACAATGTAACCTAAGCATTAAAAGTATTTCAAGAATTTGCCGCAATGTCTTGATTATAGAACTGGTAGTTTTATTTATCGGAAGATAGTGATATCGATTACCGACTTAAATAAAAATTCATCGCTTACATTAACCAAGTTAAAAAGGTCGCAATGCCGTCTAAGTGAAATAATTCTTCTGTGGGTGCCAGGTCATAGATCAGAAAAGTCTTCTGTTGACCCATTGATTCTAAGTTACTAGGATTCTCAATAACTTTAAAATATTTCCCTTGATTGAATCAATTTGTAAAAAAAAATTTTCTTTCATCAATATACGCTGCTAGTACTAAGTCAGAGTAAAGCTCCAAAATTAGCCATTACTTAGCTGCCTATCTCAAAATTCTAGAAGTGAATGCATTTTTCACATATGCAAGATATTTTTATTTGCTTATTTTAGAAAAATTGAAATTTGATTTAAATTTTGGTTCCTTTTTAAAATATTTCAAAATTTAAGATTTCTTAAAAATATTTTAAGAGCAATTTCAAATTTGAATTCATATTTTTATCAGCAAAAAATGTTTTCTTGTTTATTTTAGAACCCCTGAAAATTTTGCTCAATTCTTTTTTCATATTTTTTTATAGAAGAAAATACTTATTGTTTCTCTAAGCTCTTATTATGATGACCATAACCACTATAATTTACTACGGAATTTTTAATAAAAAGGAAATTTGAGCTGTTTACAGGAAAATTCCTTTCTTGACAACAGCCGCATCTCTTGAGAAAGAAAGGCTTCAATTTTTTCTGGCGTGAACTCTAAGATTACAATTAAGTTCTCATCTGAATTGAGGAATGACGAAATAAGTAAGAAATCTTTGAAATATAACTCAGAAGTGATTCATTCTTCAAATTGCTTCTCTAATATTGATCATAAGGGAAAATATAGAAATATTTAAATTTCTATTTCTAGTAAAATATACTGAATAGGATTTGTTTAGCATTAATTTAAAAAAGGATTTAAAATTAATGCTAAGCAATTTGAAATCATAAACTACAAATTGCTTAACATTATTTTATTTTATGCAAATTTTAAAATATTTAAAATTTATGTAAAAAATTATTTAAAAATATTTAAAATTTATGTAAAAAATATTTTTTAAAATATTTAGTAAACTTATGTTACATCTGATGAAAAAAATATTAGTTATATTGGAAATACTTTAGTTATCGATTTTAACTAAGTATTCTACGTATTAGCTAAGTTAGCCTTAAATAAAAGTATATTTAAGCATTAGAAATATTTCTAGATAAAAATTAAATAAATATTATCGGCCTGTGTCAATCTAATATAAGGCTAATATAAGGGAAGTTTGGAATCATTCTGAATTTCTATTTTTCATCAAATTAATTAGATTTGTTAAGTTATTAGATAAACATTGGGATATAAGCATTGATAAATATTTTTCAGTATAAATTTAGTTAATTATTTGTAATCATAATGTATTTAAGAGCGATTTTTAAAGAAAATGTTTAATCCACAGTAAAATTTAGAGCAGTCAATAAAACTGACTATTTTTATACGCTCACGAAATTTTTTAAGAAAATTAAAATTAAAAAATAAAATTTCTTTCCATTGTATAAAATTAAATAATAAAACTTTTGAAACTTTTGTTTTTTTATAGATAATGTATTCGATGCTCGTATACTTATGCTCTCAATTTGTACCAGCTAAAAACGCTGTAAAAAGGAAGCAGTAATATTACTCACTCTTGTTATGCGAGACTTTTTAATCGATGCGGGTAAAATAAACCTTTACATAACCCGTATCTTGAAAATCAAGTCATTCCTGAAAATCTTAAATGCACTTATTTTGTAAATTTCGCTAGCAAATGAAAGTAGATAAAATCGGCTGAGAAAAGTTATCATTTTAATCATTTCTTTTAGAAAATATACATATATACTAAAGATTTGCTTGAGAACAATATGCAAAAATGAACATTACTAACTTCAGAAATTGATTTCTGTAAAATTTTTTATTGCTGTTTTAACACCTTAATAAACGGCAGCGAATAACTGAGGAAAAACATCGCTTTCGTGTAACTGACTTGAAGTCTGATCCCACTTAAAGCTGCTTTGATGTGAGTGCCATTCTAAGCTTTATTAGGTTCTAATGTCTTTTCAGGCTATTTGGACAGGAAGGCGCCAGCCAGGTGTTGACTTCGTCTCTTGATTCAAACTCACGTTGTTTGCCTTAAGTAGCTTTGTTTGCCAACACAAAGAGACTAAAGTGCATCCCAATTAAGCAACCTGTATATCTATTTCCTTATCTTACACCTATGCAGGTCTTTCTTATCTTGATTAACTTATTTTACAATAAGAATTGCTTTCATTAAAAAAAAAAATTTATCACCTTAGCATTAGTAATTTCAAATACAAATAGAAAAATTAGTGTATTAGTTCGCTTCATTTTGGGTTGATGTAATTATGTTGAAGACTGCTTAAGAAGCATCAACTAAAAGACAAGGAATTACTTTGTGCCATTGAATAACTCAATTATTTCATATTTTATTATACTGAAAGAGCCGACTATTGAGAACGAAAGATTTTATTTTTATTAAAAATTTCATGATTTCATAATTATTTTGCTAACTAATAACTATGGAACGGAATTTTTTAGTGTCAATATTTAAAATAAATTCCATTCATTATTAATTTGCACAAAAAAATAAATAAATAATCTGATTTTTAGTCACTAGTCAGTAAGTTCTTTGTTGACGCATGCGCGCATTTCGTGATATTGTTTTGAATGGAACAGAATAACTTCGGGATTTGAGGAGAGAACGGTTGATTATCGAGCTTGAATTATTTACCTTATCTTTTCTTTTTCGTATGTTTGTGTCTGAATAAAGTAATTTAAAAGAACACTGGTACGTCATCCTTATTACCTAATCATCTCTAAACTATAAATTGCATTTTTTAAACGAAGTATTATATATCTAGTTGTAAACAGTGTTATATTCATGTGTTGCTTTTTTGAATTAAGAACATAAAAATTTAAATTAATTTGCATGTAACAATCTTGTTGATTTCATAGTAAAAAATAATAATCAATATCATAGTTAGTCCTTTAACTCATGCTTTTGCTTAGTTTTTGTAACATAAATAATTTTCTTGATTGCATTATAGCACACTATACTATAGCTAGTCGTTCATTTAGTAATCGTTTCATAAATTAATAATTAATTGAACTTTTTAACACACTCTGCTAGCTCACTAGTTTCTCGAATCATAGCTTTAAGTGATGAAATGTACATAGCTTTTGGGGAAAATTGCGATTTGAAAAAATAATATTATTTACTGTTTTTAATCTTTATCAACATAAAGCTTAAAATAAATAAATAAAAAAATAATACATAAAAGTGTACACATAGGAATAGAATTGAATTAGTATCGAAATGTGAGCTCTCTCGTATGTATCAGCTAAGAAACAAATCTAATATTGTGTGCAACGTTTAAAAAATTCTGTTTAGTTACGAATTTTTTCAATACTGATGCAAAAGTCTTTTCATCAGGTTTCAATTCATTGCTGATCATTGTTGCATTGGGGAAAATGTAAACATCTGCAAAGAGGAGAAATAACATTTTTTACAAAGAGGAAATACATTAAATATTGTTATTTTTTAATTCTGTGAGAATATCGAAAGAAAAGGACATGCAATAGCCAAAATCATTTTCCTGTATTCCAAGCATTTACATATACACGACAGCTGCAAAATGGACAAAGAATGACATCCATCCATTCTTGAAGTGAATAAAGTTCCAAAATGAAATATTACAGCATTTAAATTAATTTTAATGGCATTTCAAATCAGCATCACCAGTGGTAGGCTAATTAAAAATATTGCAATGAAGAATGACTTTATGTTAGAAAGAAACCAAAATCCAAATATACATTTTTCCATTAGATGTATCCATTCTTAACCCCTGCCACAAAAATTCAACAAACGAACAGAATAAATTTTTTATTTATATACATTATATGAGTTTACGCATTAAAGTTAAAAAATAAAATGTAACATAGATACTTATTTTCAGAGAAAAGTACTTTTGTTTTGTAAGAGCATAAGAAATAAATTTTTATTTTCAATTATATTATTAAAAGCCTTACTCTGTGAGATTAGAAATGTAAATATAATTTTTGGATATATAAATTTAGGATTCGGAAATAAAGCTTTCCATGAAACGTTTAAATATAAACATAATGATATTTAAATATTTTGGGCTTAAAATGTTTTATTGAAGCAAAATAAGTTTAAAAATATAGAAATAAATAATATAAAATGCATAAAAATTAATGGCATTTTTATTTTTGTTCTAGACTTTCATATAAGCCAGTGTAAAAGACACATACTTTTTTTTTCAGGAGCAAAAAATGTTTCGTGAATGCGTCATCATTTCCATTGATGAAATTCTTATAAGGTGAATTATCAAAAGGTGAGTCATTTCCATGTTTCAATGAATGTAAAAAAATGTAATTTATTTTCAATTATAATTAGATATTTTTGCGGATTACGCTAAGTTAATGTAAAGAAGTGCATTGAACATTTAGTACATACATTCTAATAATATTTTGAACTTTTAATAAAAAGTTGAATGTGTAAATTATAAACTTGATTTAGGTAAGGATTTCTTTGAATTATTTAATTTTTTATCTATAGCCATCCTGCATGTTTTCCCAATAAAAATAGAGGTCTTACAGTTATTTATTTATCAACATTCGCATGCATGTGTATTTATCTTGTATTTATGTAATGGTATTTGAAATGGAAGGTTTCGTGTTCTATCTCAACCACGGTTAACTACAGTGTTGGCCATCCAAATTGCAATACCAAGATAGACAAGAGCTATCACAACAAAATAAATTTTGTTGTGATATTAACAAAATTTATTTTGTAGTTAACACTTTGACCATATATCAAATGATTAAATTTATAGACTTCAGTGACGTATGATTCCTGCCAAAATCAGTAGCCAGAGTAGTCGCCATTGTTGAAGATCACCACTGCTACACACCTCGGAATTCATTCAAAGAGACTTTAAATGTGTTCTTGGGATACAGAAGACCAAGCAGCTTCCACGTGACACCAAAGTTGATCTGGTGTAGCAGCTGGGGATATAATTAGAGTCAATCGTTGAACAACCAAAGACCATATGTTTTATATCGGTGAAAGATCTGGAGAACATGCAATCTGTATTTGCCGAAGAACCGTTGAACAGTGCGTGTCTCGTGTAAACGTGCATTATACTGTTGAAATATGGCTGTGAGCAAGCCTTGAAGTAAGGAAGAGCAACTGACTTTAACACATAGAAGATACAGCGCTGGCTCTTTAAAATACACGCAAAAGGTATTAAAGAAGTGCCAGAGTGGTATCCAATTCCGTCCTATACTATAATATCCGGTGCAAGACCAGTGGCGGTGCATACCGCAGATGTTCAGCATCCTATCTCTACGGTGTCTTTAGACTTGAATGTGACCATCGTGGTGTTGCAGACAAAAGCGTGACTCGTCAGTAAAGACAATTTCATTTCATTCTACCGTCCACATACTTCTTTCATCGCACAATTGACATTGAGACATCTATGGTTCTGCGTCAAGGGTAGACGAAGCAATGGGCGCCTTGCCGACAGACTATTCTGCTGTAAACAGTGTCAAATGGTACGCTCAGACACTGGATGATGCGTGACAGACTAAATGTGCGATGCCATGCCTAGTAACGTGAGTGAGCGATCCGTCACTGCTATGTGCACGATTTGCCTGTCATCACTTGAATTGGTGCACTGAGGTTGATGCAATCGAACACATCGGTCTGTCATACCCTCCTGTATCCAACGATCACATGTCCTTATTACAGTTGTATGGTTTCGTCCAACACGACTACCACTTTACCTGTAAGATAATCCACAATATCGGTATGCCACTACCCTTCCTCTGTCGAACTCGGGCATTTGATCAAAAAATGATTGTTTTTTTTCTGCGAGACATAATTGATATTTTTAAATGACAATGAAAATACAATTTCCGAACTTTAAATCATCGAAATTTCCAAGCCTTAAATAGCATTTTGAAGTGGCATCACAGGGGCGCTTGATGTGAGTTTGCGCTGAAATTCTAATCATTTACATATCTCACCTCCTCTTATGCATGTTTTAAATTTCATATTATTTGCATGCTTTCTTCAGAGTATTGTATTTACGGTCACCAGCAGTGCAGAATTGAATTTAAGCTAATAGTTTACTACTTAGTTACAGTGAACAATATTAAAATATTTGTAGTGGACCATTAAGCATGGTTTACCATAGTGAATTTGATAAATTTTGTATTATACTGTGTATCAGAACTAAAAATTAGAGATCTTTTCGCAAATATAAAATTTTTGTATTAGATAATTTTCTGTTCAATGTATTGAATTTCCTCTCAATTTTCCGTACATTCTGTCACAAATGAGGAAAAATAGCAAATTTAATCCGACCATAGCGTGGCAATTTCAACAGATTTTTTTCGGTAATTAGTTTTATTCATAAGATTCATTTTTTGCAACCCGTTATATTTCTTGATACATAGTTTATACAAATAATAATTCTAAAGTAATATATTTTAGCTATCGCTATTTTTAATGCATATTTTTAAAAGATTTCAGATATTTTAATTTGAAAACATTGAATATAATATAATTGTAATGTTATAATATAATTATTTGATATTTTAATCTAAGCTTTACTTACATTTTAATGGATTTATGACTTTTTTGGCATCTTTGTTTTACTGTTTTGTTTATTCACAAGATTATTATAAAGCAAAGAGCTTTTATTCAAAACAAATTACTATAAATAAACTATATTATTTACACTATGGAGAATCAGCATTATGAAACGATAAATCAGCCGTGACCAGAAGCCATATTGTAGAACACTATGAATGGCATTGTTTCAAGAATTCATGCTGTTACAAGCTGCAAAATCTCCAAAATATTTTAAAATTTCTGTCAGTCACAACTGTGATTCATGCATGAAATGTCAAATTAACAGTTCAAATTCTTGTACAATTTTTCATTATTTGCTGTGATTTTTACAAAAACTATATTGTTATAAAAATAATAAGTAACTTAAAATAACAATTATATTAATACATGTTATTGTATTGTTACTAACATATTGTTAATAATTAAATAAAGATTAGTTTATAAATTAATATATATTAAAGAATATAATTCTCTCTTTCATGGTTGTATTTTATCTGACATGTATTTCAGAAATACCGTAGCATGATATTTGCATAAACGAAAAACGAGAAGAAAAAAACAGAAATCCTTTGTGACATATAACCCAACCAGTGGCTTACAATCACCATTGCCATATACGAACAAGCTACTTTTTATTAATTTGCTATGATGGTTATAAAAAAAATAGTGCAGAAAGAGAACATCAGGTATCGTTGGCCTATCTCGATCAGTTGCCTGCGGATATTTCACTTTGAGGCCCATTTAAAGGAGATGTATGCAAAAATAAACCTCGAAGGCCAGAACAACTTTACAACTCCTTTTGCCAAGAACATACGACAGGGTGAGAGAAATTATAAGAGTTTTCAGAAGCAACATTAAATTCCCTTGAAAGTAGAAATTTTCTTTCAGTGAAACAAGTCTTTTCTACCCTATTCAATTAAGAGTTGGTCCGTTTTTGCTTCTTTGTGGTAAGTACTTAGTAATACCAAGCGAGTCAAAACAGTTAATTATTAACCATAAAATTTAGATATAGTATTTTAATTTTACTAGTTATTTCTGTGTTACAAATAATGAGTCACTATAGTTTTGTCATTTGGTGCAACAAGTCATGATTTTAACTTTACTCTAAGATGCAGATTCTAGTTTTTGTTTCTTTATAAACTGGTGGTTCCACTTGAAGTCTTCGTATTAATATAGCAAATAAAATATTTAAAACAATCTGTAAGACAATTATTAAACTCCAAAAAATTATTGTGGATTTTTAGGATCAGATTATTCTGCACTAAAAAGCTGTACTCTGAAAATAAATATATAGTAATTTAGAATTTCTTTTCTTTGTGCCTTTTTTTATTCTATAGTTATAACAATACCATTTCTTTATATTAATTTGTTATTTTATAATAGAATATGTATTTATTATTTAATATTTAGATAAATATAATGCTTACGAATATATATGCATATATAAATATATGTATTAACGGCTCAAGCATTAAACATTCGCGAGTTTATTATACCTAGCCTTTGGAGAAAAATTCCAATTTGAAAAAAATTATTTGCCATAGAAAAAATTTTAATATTTTTTATAGATATTAATATTTACTTAGTTTTATTCAAAACATGGTGATTTACTCCAAATTGAATGAGGTCTGAAATATACATCAGTTAAAAGAAAATTGTATAAGATGTGAATCACTTGAAACTTTTCTTTAGACATGAAATCCTTAAATACGCGTCATTTAATCCGCGTTATTAAGCATTTTCTATATGCGACAGATTGGGAAAAGAGAAAATCATTACAATAAGTACAAACAATGTTTTTACATTTTTTAAAAATTTCATAATTTAAAAAATAACGTTATGTAATGTCGAAAGGAGAGCAAAATCGTTGTTGTAATTTTTTCTCCATTTCATAAATGAAAATTTTAAAAGGGGAAAATAGAGCCATATGCCACAGTTCTTGAAACGAGCAGAATTCTGAAATATGGTGTCACATTGTTTAAATTAATTATACCATGGCATAAGCAACTTTACAGTGACTGCAAATCTTTGTTAATATCATTTAAATTAATTACAAATTCCGAAATCAATTTAGAAAAGAAGCATAGCTTTTATTTTAAATTAACCATAAATTATCATCTTGCTCTAGTTCCGTTTTTAATTCAATTCTGGATAAGCTGTGATAAATAAAGAGAATGAGGATTATATACGCGCATTTATTGATGCTGCATTTATCATGATATGAAAAAGAAATTACAATTATTCTGGTCAGGTTTGTCAATCAGAAATTCCTCAGTGTCTTGGTTATATGGAAGCCATTTGATCATCAGGGGAGAACTTCCAGCAGCGGCTGAATTCCCAGGCAATTCCGAGAGGTTGATGTCGTCGCCATCTGGAGGGTGCTCCCTAATAAGGAAACGAAGGGAATGGCACTTCCTTTTGGGAGGCATCGGACGAGGAAGAGGCAGATTACACAACGCGCTTAATTGTTTCCAGAACTGAACGATCTCCACCCCCTCCAGCTGCTCATGTAAGGTTCAAGGTCACTCACTTAACGCCGAATATATTCAGGTTATGATGCAAATGAGAGCTACTAATTTATTTTTGATTAAAAATGATAAACTAAAATAATATATGTTGAATTTTTTATTTAATTCCTGAATGATTTTTAAAAAAATAAATAAATAATGCGAGTGTAGTTTATAATGAATCTTAAAGTATCATCCGTAAACAAATAGTTTTAAAACACATTTATTCGATAAGAAATATTTTTATTGTGATTAAGTTATATAAATGGTTGCATTGTTTTTATACTTTAGATCAAAATAGGCATCGTCTCAATATATAGATCTTTATTGTACTCATAATGTCATTAAATTGAAAAATTTAAGATTTATTTGGGAAAATTACTTGAACTTTAAACTTCTAGCTATCAATGAACTACATCTCAATAAAAAAATTTTTTATATCAATTCAAAGTGGTTATGAACTCCTGTAACAAAGTTATTTTCTGATATTTTATATATTTAGACAGAAAAAGTCCTTTTAATGTGAAAAGCAATAGTTAAAACTAAAAAAACTTTAGCTCTCTTTCCAATCTTCAGAAGGAAGGATGCAGTGGTCTAGTGATATAGACAGCGTACTTCGAAGTAAGTTTCCGATTTTCGGGCCCAACTATTGTTGAGTTACGGGAGATGAATATCGTTTGTACTTTCTGAAGGCACACCTGGCATGGTGGGTGCTTAGGAGTTTACTAGAATTTCTTTCATGGGAATCATATATAATTCACTAACTATGAAAAGTCCTCCTATATACAATCATTGGTAGATATAAAAATATTTTACAATTAAATTTGGCTTTAAAATTAGCCACTAAGTGATTTAAAGGAGGAAAAGCATTATTTAATTAAAAAATAAATGTTTGGGGGCAGAAATTAATGGTTTATAAAAATGAAAATGTCATCATTATTATTTAATCCAATTAATCTCAAACACTTTTCCAGATATCTTTAAAGGAAAAGAAATGTGTGAATTGTATCATATGAAAAAAATCTTCTGATCTTTTCTATGTGTACTTAACATCGAGAATTTTGTTGCTTATTCTTTCAATTTACGGGTCACATTTTTTTAATTACTTTTATCATATTAAGTATTTCACTTGCGGGTTCACCAGGTGGCTAGTAAAACAAAGGCCTTCTGAGTGGAAGTTTAAGTTCATGAATTCAATGTTCCAGCTACTGTTGAGAAATCTGAACAGCATTTATTCTTATATAATGAAACAAAAAATAACAGAAATTCAATACAAACTTCATAAAATTAATTCAGTATTCTAGGATGAGATTATAGCTGTTACAGAAGTCATCTTTACCAGGCAGCTAATACTACACCCACACATAACAGCTAATATTTGATCAGATTCGCAAGCAGCATTCCTAGTAATAGCTTATAAAAACCATTCATGACAACTTATTAACATTATCCAAAGATTAATTTAAACGACGGCAAAACTTCTCATTCTTAATTGGTCAAGAAACCCCAGCGGTATAACTGTTAATGAATTAACTGACACAATTGATAAAACGAATATCCCACTTCATCACAACCAAAGCAGTGAACATAAAACCAAAAACTTGAGTTAAAAGACCAAATAGAATTTTCCTCCAAAATAACTGTTAATTACAATGGCCTAATTTAATATAAGGCAGGCATTTACTCCACATAATACTTTCTGCTACCCCTACCCATATCTTTTATTTTTATTATTTCCTCACTAAGCAAATAGAGTCCCTTTCCACAATACTTATTTGAAATTGGCAAGGTATCAACCGATACTTACATATGTAACTTACGTGGAACATTCATCTACTATTTATTCCACTGTCCTCATTCGAAATGTCGATTTTATTTAAAAAAATCCATAGTAACGAAAGAGAGCCAAAGTAATTTACTTGATGACTTGAGCGAAAAGGAGCCACATATATTAGTTCAACAAAAAATTCCTTTGCTGCCATAAATTTCTTTCAAGGATTTCTTGATTTCACATGTTGTAGGTACTGAAGAAACAACAGATAATGAAATTATTGAGACTAATGAGGGAGAACGAAAAAGAGCTTTCAGCTATTGAATAAGAAAAAGATGCTGTCTGCAAAACAAGCAGATGAATGACTAACAGGGCTAAGGTATAATTTGAAAGAAAAAAGCAAAATGCTTTTGTACATTAAAACATTATGAAAATATATCTTTAAAAATGATTTTAAATAGTAAAAGATAAATATTTATATTCTTTGCCTGATTTTCCATCAATAGAGTGGAACAGTATTCTTTTTTATGTATGGAACTTCTGATATATATGATGTTTTATAGTGCATTCTATAAATACTTTTTTTATAATAGTATCTTATATATATTTGTAAAGAAAATGTACTTTAGTTAAAAAAAATCAGATCTTAATAATCTAATTCATTATATTTCTATTTTTAAGAACCGTTTTACTGGTCCTTGCAAGTTCGTAAAAACGAATGTTTACTATACATATTATTGAGGCTCCTGATCCCAATGGATAGATAGAAATAGGTAAATCAAGTGCATGTATCTGCACATTTTCAAACCAACGAGTCATTGTGATGAGTGTAAGATGCACAGCTTCAAGGGCTCCAAGACCATGAGATTATAAAGATTGAAATCTAACTTAGCCTCAAGCCTACAAAGCATGTAGCTTAGGGTAATGTAGTGGGTGGGTCCTCGTAATTTAGTAGCAGGAGCCAAGTAGAAAGCTCCCGAACTTAGCTTACAGCACTAAGTGCTATTATTTCAAGAAAACATAACTTATTTCATGAGCTTAGCAAATCCTTGAAGACCATGAAAACGCTACCCTAACCAAAATGTACCATACACGTAGTACTCTACTAGGGATATTTAATATTGTGTAAGGAACTTACAATGAAGCAAAAGTATCACACTAACAAGTCTCAACTGATGTCGGAAAGTGTCATAGAGACGATTCTCATAAGGAATGCTGCTAGATAATTCGCAAATCCATAAAAATATGAAATACTGATTATCTTTTCTGAACGGCATGTTACATTACAACCATAGCATACATTATAACGTTGACATTCAGAAATTTATGTGGATAATAAAAATGTTTAACATCAAAGGAGTGGTCCTGAAGCCTCTCAGAAATAACTTTTGGCATGCAGATAGACTTCTTATCCTGCTCAAATATTTCCAAGTTCACTGGTATTCACAATGGACATGAATGCAAAACATCATACAGGAAGATTAGACATCAATTGCTTTCCAGATACATCCATAGATGTGTAATGGATTCCACATCATGTTCCATGTGCCATTAGCAAAGACGATTAATTGAGCATTTCATACAATGAAATTTTCTTTTGTCTCACCATTGAAACACGCAATAGTTTGAAACAATTTCAAATTGGACTCCTTAGCTACAATTACTTTTATAAACTAGAATATTAATAGTATGCAAAATAATCTGACTATTCCTAAAGCAATAAGTTTACTAACTTCTAGGAAATTAGTATTTTTCCCTGAACTTTTTACAATCAGTTCCATGAAAATAGTTTTTTAAAATTTCATACGCGAATATTTGACGAATCTGAGACTTTTAGCTACCTGTTTCATGAAACAGAAATACCGGCTTAGGCTTATTGTGATATAAAATATGGGGCGATGCGTGTTGAGTTTTATTAATTGATAAAATAATAAAGATGTAATTAAAACTTTATGGCATATTTATTCGTAGAATAACTCTTATTTTCTTACATTAAGATTTTCATAGACGATTTTCTTTTGTGAATAGCTTTTATTACCTAAATATTGCCTGTATGTTTTAATAATTGCTGAGAACATCCTTTTAAAGTTTGAATATTCTTTTTTTGTTGATTGCGACATCAATTCTAAACATATTTTTCTCGAATGGGTAGAAATAGAATTCAGTATTATATTTACATCTGATGTATTAGTTCACTGTGATGTTTTAGTTCACTGAATATTAAAACAACGGTAATCATCTCATTAGAAAACCATAACTTAAAATTCATTCAATACTCATTTTACTGGGGAATGGATTGGGAGAGGTAACCCAAGTGCTTAGACATCCATAATACTACATGTACATTTTCTGTTGGGCATTTTCTATTTAAGAATTACAAAGTATATGGCTTATCAGAAAAAGTGTCAAAAAAAATTGATAATCTAAAAATCATGATTGCAACCGCAATAACCACTGTGGATACCAAAATAGATACTCGCATATTATTCCGTTCCTCTTTTTTTCCGAAAAATATGTCAAATGCTACAAACTTAGACAACTGTTTCTTAAAATTACCAAGCAATATCGGAAAAACAACAATAATAATGAAAATATTTGGGCTTGATTTTCAAGGTGATTTAATGGCTAGTGAATCATTTAAAATTATAAATGAGAGAAATATATTGCGAACAATCAAATAAAATATCTTATTTTTTAATTATTACTCACAATTCAAAAATTTGATAATTTTTTTGAGTATACTGACATTTCTAAACTAGCTGCTGTTAGCTACGTTTGAAGATTAAATTTTAAGAGTTTTGAAATAATATCATTAATATTTTACACAAATATGCCCTTTATTTTATTTGATTTTCACTAAAAAAATTAAGTCTGGTTTTGAAAATAAGTATATTATTATGCTTATGTAAATTTTATTCTTAAAACAGTCGTTAATTTTTTTTGTATAATCTTTGCAGGGAATAATTGAAAAAATTGAATAATATTCTAGCGTTTGTTACAATGCGAGTGTACTCATCGATTTATTTTTTAAATATTCTGAAATACTATTTGGGTTTTTTTAACAATAATTTCATTTATTGCTTTTAAATCTATCAATAATTTTTCATCAATTATATTAAAACATTTTATTATTGTATTATATTTTTTAATAGTTATTGTTTAGAAAAATCATAAAAACGTTTTCATTTTCTAATAACTGAAGACAATTATTAAATAAAAAAACTAATCGTAATTTTCTGACATATAATAAGGGTAGAATTTGCACTTCGTAAAAGTTCTAAAATACTGATTTTTTTTAACATATACTTTATTTATTGTCTCTCACTGTGAATTTAACTAAAAACAACCCAAAAATTCAATTTTAAGTAAAAACAAATTTCCTTAAACAATTATAAATTTTTCTTTTATTATCACAAAAAACTAAAATATTAGTCAAAATATTTTCATGAATAATGTAATTGTGGTATTTTAATATTCAATCGCGCGATAATTTTTAATTAAAATTTTCATTGCTTTCTACCGCGCAAATAGGAATTAAAAAAAATGGAAGCATTCGTCTATAACCATTCGCTCATTAAACATGACAAACATTTTCAGCTGTACCAACAGCGACACTAAAATGCATAATGAAGTAAAGACCGCCCGCGTTAAGAGCATGCCTCAGCAATATTGGTAAACAGATGATGATACCTTTACACACGATGCCCTCTGATCAAATAGCAGATAGGAATCATTCCTGTCCTTAAACACAGCATTGTTCTTCTGCCAAGTCATTCTTCATTCAAAAATATTTAATTTCGTAACAGCAGATCATGTTTCACGAAAAAATTTGAATGCTTTTCTTTTTGTAAGTTGTTAAAAACGGAAATTGCGGAAATCAAGAGATTTTGCAGGTTATTTAATGCATGAAATTGGTTTTTTCTTTATGGAATCAGGAAGTTCCATTTGTTTCAAAGGAACACACACATTCATGATTTGTAAAGGAATGATGTGATTCAAAATTATAAAAGGTAAGTTTTGATCAAAATGTTTAAAGCACACGCATAAAATATATATATGTATATTAAATGTATGTATATAATAAAATTATTAATAAATCTAAATATTTCCATTTGCAATTTGTTTCAGGTAATAAAATCGATTTGGATTTATTTATTTTATAGAATCCTTATACAAATAGAATTTTTTGTTTTTAAAAACATTTAACATCAGCACCTAAATTTTTAATAACTCACGGGCTTTCAAATACTTTTAAACATTTTCCTCATACAGAAAAAGTACAATACAAAAATTTGTATGGTCAAGAATTATAGGTTAATAAGTCACGCAGAATACAGTTTGGAGAAACTAACTCTTTAATTGTGTAGATCACATATAAAATTAAAAATATCCTTTTATATTTATTCACCTACTCAGAAAGCATAAATATTTATTTGAAATTTCTTTCTTTTATTTTAATTTTTTTACACCATTTTTCTGTTGTATAGACCACAGTAATGGTTAGGGTGTCAATCTCACAATCGCCAGGTTGTGGATTCGATTCTCGGTAGAATAAAGACCGTCGTGTTCACTAATGGCATCAGGGAAATATGTATGAAATATTTATCGTGGTTTCCATGTTCCCATTTCAAATTAATACATCTGGGGGTGTTAGAGGTCAGGCCTTGGGTCTTCTTTGGCTTCCTATCTCTAAATTGGAAGACCCAGATGGTGTTGCCATCTATCAGCTTAAAGTCATACTTCCACCCTCTTGGGGGGGTCTGTTCCTAAACGGAAGGGTCTTTCTGATTTCATTCGTCCAGTCCTGTGCTTGGTATCGCTAAGTCTCATAAATAATAACAACAACAAAATACGGTTGTTGCTTTTACAACAATGTGTCAATGAATAAGTTTAAATGATTTTTGTCTTTACCTACTATACATGTGTGTTTGTGTGTGTGTTGGTTATCAGATTTTTGCATTTTATTAATATCGATAATGCTTTTATTAATTATATTATTAGTAAAATTCTCTCTGAACAAAAAGCCATAAAGAAAAACTCATTATATATTATCGATAGCGTTTTAGAATTGCAGTGATTGCATGTGTAACGAGCTTAGCAATTTGTTTAAGCTATTTTTTTTATGTTCATTTAAATTTTTCTAGATAACTGTAACATGAGAATATAAAATCAGATAAGTAAGAAAATCTCTCTGATCTTTCTTTTCTTATACATTTTGTACGCATGCATTTCTAATTTCCTCTAAGATTCTCGTGTTTGAAAAGGATCTTCTGATTGATTTAACAAAATGTGTCCTGTTCTTATCTATTTAAGATATTTTATAAAATAGGAACCTTATAGTTTGTGTAAATTCATTTGAAAAAAAAGTGTTTTTAAATAAATTCATTTACTTTATTTAATATTTATAAAATAAAAGAAAAATGTTTTTCAAAATTCTTAAGAATCGGATAAATTTTTTTTTCATATGATCAATATTCAATTCATCGTATTCTTAAGACATTTTAAAAATATTAATCTAGACTTTCAAGTTTTAACTCAGTGAGACAATGATTTGCTTAATATTCATTGTTGAGGATGACAAACATTTTTTAACGAAAATGAAGTAGCTCTAACTGCACAAATATACAAATTGTTTTGGAATTTAAAATAGAATTTCTTTGAAACTTCGTTAAATGGCAGTTTTGTCTCAACACTTTCATTAAAACACAAGCAAAAAAAAATTTCTATGAGGTCTTGTTGATCAGAAAATTCAGTAAAAAAGAAAAAGAAAAAAGTTGTAAAATAAACAGTTGAAAAAAATTGTTGAAAGATTCAGACAAATTATTAAGAACCAGATCATTCCATTTTATTCCTAAATGTGTATTTAATGAAAATAGAAAAATTTTAATTTAAAAAATATTGAAATTTAAGGCTTATAATATACTGTGTATGTGTGCAAAAATTTGCGGCAATTTTTATAAACAATGTTTAAATATGAATATTTGAATTTTTTATTTTAACTGCAAAAAATAGCTGTTCAAATGAAAAATCTAAAAGCTTTTATTAATGTGGTATAAACAAAACTCTTGTTAAAAAAACGGAAGTTTCTTTTTCCTGTTTGATGAAATTTTACACCCCTCAAAATTTAAATTATATTATTTTGTTATTAAGGTTTCTGACACTGTCCAACTATTTTATAGATCATATATATACACATATACCTAATAAACATTTTCAAAATGTATGCATTTTTAGATATAAGTTCAAATTCCCAGTTAAAGTTTTATTTTAATTTCTTATTTAAAAATTTTATATATAAAATTTGACTTTCCGTTAATTATTCTTTAATTGAAAACTAACTAAAAGTTTCATTTGGTAATGAATTCAACTAAAAGTTGAAATATGAGACGCTCATTTTGCTTCTTATAAATATTTGCTGCACACTTGACTGCCGTTTGGATGCTTCAAACATTTAATTTACATCTAGTACTCTTTTGTAATCGAAACAAGAAAAATTCGGATATCGTCTTATCTGAATTGCTTGGGTTGGTCTAGCAAGTAGTAAAATGCCGTTCTTCAGAGCAAGAACTCATGAGTTTGATTCTTTCTCATTTCTGCGGACTTATTCTGCTAAGCGTTACAATTTTGTAATTTTCAAATTTGTAAGTCAAGTAAAGGTGTCGACTCCTGAACTGATACTTTTCTCTCTACTCTGAGCCACGGACTTTGCGCCACAAAACCCAACCAAACTACTCTGAGCCACTTCAGCAAAAAGACATTAGATTTTATGGAACATTAGATCTTTCTAAGGTGTGAAACCGATCTGGTCACAACTCACCATGCCCTCTAATTTTTTACTGATCGTGGAAATTTCTAAGAACAACAACAATCGATAAAATGTTCATGATTTTTTGAATGAAATGTTCATGGTTTTCTGTTATGAAAGAAGCATGTGGACGGCAGAATGAAATGAAATTGTCTTTACAGACGAGTCACGCTTTTCTCTGCAACACCACAATGGTCGCATTCGAGTCTGGAAACACCGTAGAGAGAGGATGCTGAACATCTGCGATATGTACCACCACTGATCCTGCACCGGATATTATGGTATGGGGTGGTGTTGGATACCACTCTGGCACTTCTCTAATATGGATTGTCTGTATTTTAAAGAGCCATTTGATTGGTGTTGAAGCTAATTGCCCTTCCTTACCTTCAGGGCTTGCTCACAGCCCTATTTCACCAAGATAATGCACGACTACACGGGTAAGCATTATTCAAATGTTCTTCAACAAGTACAAATTGAATTGCTTCCATTGCCGGCTTGATCTCCGGATCTTTTGCCGATATGAAACATGTCGTCCATGGTTGCTCAACGATTGACCCTGATTATACCCCCAGCTGACACAGCAGATCTTTGGCAACATGTGGAAGGTGCTTGGTCTGTTGTACCCCAAAAACGCATCCAAAGTCTCTTTGAATAAATGCCGAGAAGTGTGGCAGTGGTGATCTCCAACAATAGCGCCTACTCTGGCTACTGATTTTGGCAGGAACCACAATTTACAGAAATCTATAAATTTAATATTTTGATACTTGGTCAACATTTTATATATAAAATAAATTTTGATGTGATATCGCTTATATATCTTGGTGTTGCAATTTGGGGGGCCAGCAGCGTAAATACCATCCATAAAATTAATTATTTAAATGGTAATTTTAACGGTACATTAATAAAATTAAAAAATAAAGCACTGACTGATTTAAAATAATTTTCTTTCGAGTTGCTTAATCTTTATTTTATAACTCAAAAAATTTAAGTTTTATATTTGATTTATTTATATTTTCTAACATAATTTTGCTTAATTTATGTATATGTTTCCAGTAGTATTTTTTCTATGTCTAAATGAAAGTGTAATTTATATATTTAAGAAATTTTAAAATTGTATCTCTAGTATGCCCTTAAATAGCCTTAGTGTATAAATTCCATAGGTTTATATAAACTCCATAACCGTTATACTTTTATGTTAAAATAAAATTAAAAGGACGTTATAATTTTGATTTTCTGAAGTCATAATTTTTAAAATATTATTTAATTACTATTTAAATTAATTTTTCAAAAAAAAATTATACGTGAATTTCAATGAAAGGAAACATTTGGAAAAATATGTCATGATTTCTTGAAGTTTTTAAAGCAGTATATAAACTTGAGATGAAAATAGAATCCTTATTTAATAGTAGATTTATTGTAATTGACTGAAATGGATAAGTGGAATAAAAGCAAATGCATTTAATAACGAATACCGAATCTGTTGTCCAATACTATTAGTTTGGGGAAAAAGTAATCCATTATTTTTACGGAAGACGTCTGTAGTGATCGATATCTCGTCAGGTATATATCAAACAATTTCAGATTTATGCTCGTTGGAAAGGTGATATTTGAAACTAAAATATCCTCTTGTGGTTTTTTGTTTGATTAATTCAGTTACGAGTACAAGGTTTTAAAAATGGAAGACAACAAACAGAAAATTCGATACATTTTCGTTTTTCTCTTGTAAAGGCGAAAAAGATAGCCAGGTGGCTAAAATTGTAAAAGATGTTTATCGTCCTATAATATATGACTGTAACAACCAGTTACGTACAATTTTTGTTTCGTCGATTCCGTTTGGGTATTTGGATACTAAAGATGCACCTCGCATGGAATCAACATCGTCGAGAATGTCGATAAAATATCAAAAATTATCAAACTTGACAGCATGTCAGCAGTCGTAGCTTCGCACAAGACCTAAAAATCTACATGAAAACTGTTTTAAACCTTTTTACAAAGTGAATCTGAAAGAAGTTACAAAAAGCTCACGTAAAAATAATGGACTTCTTTTTCCCCAACCTAATATTTTAAAAGATGAAAGTATCATGCAAAAGTTAAAAGTTAGCTTTTGATTCAGAAAAGTCTTGCTCAAATGTTTAGAAGTGGGTCGAATAATCATTTACGAATCTGTGACACGAAGGTGGATAGTGATATCAAGTATGCATGGTTTTTGTGCTATATATTTAGGACAGCTTTCCATTTTATCAATTCAAGTATTTCTATGTATGTTTTTTCTGCAATTTACTAAGAAGAGCTATCCATCCAAGTATGCAGTGGGGTCAAAAACTCCAGCGCATACTTTTTACATTGCTATAGCAATTTATAATTACATACATTTTTTATTATTTAAGAAAAATTTATATTTATCCGCCCAATTGTTAAAGCCTTTCTATTAAACTAAGAGTGAGGATATTTGTTATTTGTAGCTGATATAAAAACTCAAATACTTAACTACTGCATTTGAATAATTTAATGAATTCTATTATTATTTGTTTTGAAATTTTATTAATTGAATATAAACTTTTTATATCTTGGAATACATATTCTTACTAATTGCTAGAGATATTTATACCTTAAAAATAATTTTAAGAATCAATAATTATTTAAATATTCACAAACACAACGAAATTTATTATAAAATTTTCTTGAAAGTAAGTTTACTTTCCCTCGTAAATGTTGGTATCTTTAAACTGATAAATTTATTTCTATAAATGTATTTATGAGATATTGACATCAGAATATTTAATAAATCCCAAAACGTACCCCAATGATATATTCTAATATCTTTTTTAAAATAATATATATTTTGGGATAACACTTCTTTACACATATTTTTAAGAACATACCTTCATTAAAGAGTATTTTGATATTGTATATTGCACTTCAGAAGATAAAGCATATTAACTCTGAGATGATATATTAAATTGTTACATTTTTAAATCTTTTTTACAGCTTCCCAAATCGTCTGGAGTAAAGTTTTAAACCTCATATCATATTTCTTTTATAATCTAATAAATGTAAAATACTTGCGATTTATTTTATTTCGTTTCCGTGACTACGGCAGCATGACGCTTTTGTTATGAATTCTGATATGTAAACTCGGCTATTTTATGACAAGAATAAATAAACAAACTAATTAAAAAAAGACCTTTGTTCTAACGGAGCACATTTTTTATACTTATCTGAATGCATAATAATTAAATAAAAAAATAATCATCGCTTCAAAAATAGAAAAGAACAATAATCCACCTTTTATATATAGCCTTACAAAAACATCTGCGAATAGAACATTTTTTTCTTGAAAAATTTTCGCGGTTGTGATTATTGCCGTCATAGCGAATTTCCCTTGTCAAAAAAACAAGGTAACAAGGTTAAAATATATGATTATTGTACCCTGCTATTGATGATGCTACGACAATTATGTTTTTATTCATCTTTCGCTACTTTTTTTATTCGTTCTCTGCCACTGGGGAATAAGAGCAGACGATAGTTTATGCTCGATGGCTTTGTCGGTAGCGGTATTCCATTGTGGATCGCATTTTTCGAATTCTCACTCATGCTCTTCTCAGCCAGTCCCAGTTACGTTTGTTATTATTGAGGATGTGATAGTGTTTGCTCATAGCAACGCTTTTTGTAGTTTAAATGTGGCATCAAAAATCTAAAGAATTACTGCCAAATGTCTGCAAGAAGATTTAAAGGTTGAGATTCTTAAAAGCAGTGAGAGGATATCAGATGGATTTATGATACACTTATTAGGAAATTTTAAAAAGTAAGGCCACGTATATTCCTTTTTATAATTCTTATTTCCTATGCAAAAATGCAGTTTGTTTTAACGTGTATATCGTAGAATACTCAGAATTTTTATTTATTGGTAATTTACTTACTATAATAGCAGCTGAAATAATATTTTATATCCCTCTTGATATAAATTTGAATAATAAAAAAGTATAAAGTGTATTTGAATTTAAATCATACATTATGTTTGCCACAGCATTTTTTGGAAGTTTTATTGTTTCGTTGCTTGTATTTTTTACTTTTAAATGTGTAAGAAATTAAATAACATTTTATTTTTTTAAAACTTAAACTGATTTTTAATTATTTATTTTCTTATACAAAATTATGAATTAAGGATTTTGAAAAAAAAAATTAATTTTTAGTTTTTATCTTTAAAGTAATATTAAAATTTTTCTTTCGAATGCGTTGTGAACAGTTGATTTTTTTATACAGTGTTTATTCTTTAGACTACTCAAATGAGTTTGATACATTATATCTTTTCTCTCTATTCTCCTGAAGAAAAGGAATAACTTTTTATTTTTATCATTTCTCATTATTTTTGTTTTCTTTCCTAGCAATTCCCCTGTTTTTGATTTCTATCTTTACTTATTCCATTATTACACTAGTAATTTTGATTTGTTTTCGAAATGGTTTATCTTGTTCTTATTAGGAATGATTTTTTTTCTTTATTATTTTAAAAATTGTTTGAAAACTTTTACATTGTTTTTTAATTCAGTTATTATATTAAGTTGTACTTTAACATTTTTAAAACTTAAGACAAAAATAGAAGAATATTACGCTACAATTAAATAAGTTCCTTTTGATTAAATTTAAAACTAAATGTTCCCTATTTTATATACAACAAAAAAATTATTTCAAATGTAGATTAAAAACAAGACAATTTAAAAGTTAAATACTCATGACATTTCATTACTTTAAAACATACTCTTACCACAAATTCAATAGAAAATAACTTATCATTGAAGGATTTGACATGCAGCTCTATTAAATAGTATACATAAAAAGTTGTTGATCGATTAAAATTTTAATTACTTAACATTTTCATAATACTTAAATAGTTTCTTTAATTACTTAAATAATCTAGATTATAATTGCCTTCGTAGCTTTCACTCGTTTTCTTATTGTTGATTTATTTTTAAATAATTATGCCAGATAAGTGGAGAGTTTCGATCTGTTTAATTTGTTTTTATATTGATGTAATATGAGATGAGAAACTCATTTGATTTTCATTCAAGAGAAATTTGATTTCTTCTCCTTCCTTCGGATAATCCACCGAGTTCGTTTCTGGAATGTATAGCACATTCTGGCATTTAATTCATGTGTTTTTGAATTGTATACATACTTCGAGTTCGGAAGTATGTCGGATCGAAATCCATTTCTCAATTGAATAGTCATGTGCAAAAATAATTGTAGAACAGAAAGTGAGAAGAAGAATCAAACCAAACTAATAGATGATTGTGGTTTTCTCTCTGTTTTCTTTCATCTATTAAGAAAAGTGCAGTCGCTTAATATTCAGAGTTGGTTTTTTTGTTTACGTGACAAATGTTTGATTTTTTTTTCTCAGTTTTTTGAAAGACTTTATTTTCCTGTATCTTTTTTGAAAGATTTCTACGTCTCTTGTTCATTTTATAAAATTGTTTTACAAATGATATAAAAAAAGTTAATGGTGAAAAATAAATAATGATAAAAAATGTACAATGATAAATAAGTATTTAAAATAGACTGACACTTAAAAATAATTCGATTTTATGATGCAAAAGGAATGTTTTTAGCAATTTCCTTTTTATATACAGGAATAATAATTACCGCATTCAAAATTTCATCATTATTACATTGAATTGCTGCAATATTTTCACTTATTTTTCACATTATAATTATTTTATTTATGAAGAAGTATTTCAAAAGGAAATCATATTGAGAAAATCGTGAAGAAGTTTATTGTCACTAGGTGGAAAATGTTTTTCTCATTTGAATGTCAAGAAGGGCTTATGTATTGTATTCAACAGCAAAATAATATTGATTGTAATTGTATTCTTATTATTTCAATTCAATAAAATGTTTATTATAATTTCATTGAGATGAAAATATATTTATTATTGATATATTTCATTCATATTTTTGAGGGGAAAAATTACATTTAATGTTAAATAAGAATATTAATCCACTTAAATTAAATATAATCTTTATAGTGGAATTTAAAAAATCGTTAACAATCTGTTATTTTATTTATGCATAAAGGTGTGACTGCAAATGTAATAATTGATTAATCAGCAAATAGTTTGTGTCTTTTCTATATTTTGTAACATTCTGTTATCTTATAATTTCTCTTCAGAATTTACAACGAAATAGTTTATTCTAGAATGCTACTTCAGTCATTATATTTAGAATGATTAGAATTGGCAATTTGTATTTTAAAATAATCGTTGATAAAAGGATATGTTTTTATAAGTTATAAAAGATACATATTGACAATGGGTAATATATTTTTACTATAGCATTTTAAATAACTAATTTAAAATGTAGCATCAACAAAATTTACTTCAATAAAAGTAATACAAAAGTATTAAATATGTTTACAAGTAATAGTAAAATTAATTTGTATACTATTCAAAAGCGTAATGATGAAACATTCCTGTGTGCGGGACTTATCTTTTACGTATTCACGTGATTAACGTTTTGTTCGCCTTCTGCAAAAGTTTCTTTTAAGACTTTCGCACTCTCTAAGGCGTAATATTTTCTATTAGGCATCTTATTGGTGTATTTCCTTAAGAAAGAACAGATGTATTTTAGGTTCTTTATCTGTGAACTTTTAATATGTATTTTAGGAATTATTTTTCTTTTTATACCACAAAATGATAATGATTCAAGATCTATCTACATGCTGCAAAAAACTGAATGCAATTATTTCCCGGCCAGTATTATTTTTATGGACTTTCCATATAAATAGATTTTTGTTGTTAAAATAATGAATTTATGTACCTTTATGTTTGCTTTTTTATGGATATAAGCAGCACCACAAATAACCGTACATTTTGAAACATTTATTCACCATTTTTTAATATTAGATATTATTTTAATTTATTAAGTTTGTAGTGAATATCAATATGAAACGCTTTGTTGCCAATTAGGCGGAATTTGCTCAAACTTTTCTTTTTCAGATGATTTGTCATGTGTGCCATACGGCCGTTACTTTGAATTTTGAAAAATTTGATATTCAGTCGTGGTTTTCAAAATAGATATGAAGTGCGTGAAACTATTGTCAACAATTCTGGTATTCAAAGATGTTAAAGTTATGTCTCAGAAGCGGAGATTGATCAGCAAGAAGATGTAAGAGGCGACGTAACAATTTTAAAATTATTTCAATTCCAATTTCATATCACGTTTTTCTACAACTTTTTAAACTGATTAATGAAAATCCTAAATTTTGTGAAATATAATGTAGCATTTCTGTCAATATTTTATTAGTAAAAATAAAATTTAATATATTTTCATGCCATCAAATAATACTTCATTACCATATATTTTTTATAATAGAATATGAGTATACTATGTTAGGTATTTATAATTTATTTTTGAGAAATATTTCACTTTGTATGACATTTTCTTAACTGATAATCTATAGAGGAAGGTTTCGTAAAGAGTAATACTACTCACACTTTAGTTTAGTGCTGAATTTTTATGCAATTTTCATTTTTGAAGCCATTTTTCTCAAGCGCAAGTTTACAATGTTATGGCCTTCATATAGAGAGAAATATATAGTGACACTCCATTTCTTTTTAGAAATATGTTTTTCTATCTTTAGGCACTTTGAGAAGAAAGATACATGCAAAATTATTAAGATATTAATATCAATTTTTTTTTATAAAACATTATAAGACACGTATTCAAAATCAAATAATGTCGTGAAGCCATCAGATACTTCTTGAGACCGGCGAATCTGATACGTAAGATTTACATTCGAATGCTCTATTAAGAATCTCAAACAATCATCGAATCATTTATATCATAATACTTATCCAGGATCAAAGTACTTATCTCAAAAAAATGCTTAAGATGCCGGAACAATCAATGTCCTTTTATGACAAGACCGACACCTCCAGCAGTATAAATATTATTTAAAACATGACCCAAGAAGAACGAACTTATTATAAAAAAGAATAAGCTACTTTGTACACAAATGCCTTTTTCACTTCATAGTCTATGGTATTTTTTATTTTCTTGAATAGCCAATAAGAGGGTAAAAATGCGGTCGGACGTAATTGTAAGGAACTTCAGATTTTCACACATATATGATATATATGTAAGATATAGATGTGCACGATGTCTAGTGTCTAGCCAAAATATTCTAATTAGGCTCACCATACCCTAATCTTGGGATATTATTATTTTTTTAACGATGGGCACTTAGGTGGTTAACCCTTCACCACAACAAAGCCGGAAATTGTTCCCATTTATCATTATCCGATGGGCACCTGTGAACCAAGTCACAAACCTGTTTATAGTGCGGGCCACATTCAACTATCCTCTCAGGAAAGGACAAGAAACACAGAGAAAGTACATTCTTGCCTTAGCTGGGATTCGAACACAGGTCCTCCCCATCCGTAGTCAGGTACTATTGTTTAGGATATTCTCCTAAACAATAGATGGGATTGAATTCAGGAGAATTCAGTCCCATCTTGAATTACTAGAGATGAATGTTGTACATCTGCATGTACGGTTGTCGGGTAGGTGCTTGGGATTTTTCGTGTTTCCTCCCTTGGAGCACCTAGATTCTCACCATTATCTATGAAAAGTCATCTCGGAAAGTAATAACGTCGTGGATGTTAAAATGCCTTATAGTAGTTTTAGGCAGTCCACAAAGCAGTGTAAGGTCATTTATCAAAGATTTTTATCCTTATTTTTTCTCGGAAATATAGTTAAATAAAATCTTATTCCCTGCCTCATATTAATTATATTTTTCAATTGTTTATATATTCTTTAACTAATATAATTCTTATATTGAAATATAAGATAATATTTTCTAGTATAAGAATGTATTTTCAACAATATATCATAATATTATTAAAATTACGTTCATCGTTATTGTACATAAAAGTAAGAATTTTCCCCCCTCTTTAACATTCACAGTCACTAGAATACGATGCAGCTTAATATTCTTTAAATTTCGATGATATTTGCAACGATATTAGGCAAAATATATCTCTAATATTATATATAACTCAAAAGTTATTTGTTATTTTTAAAGGAATGATTGAAATATTTTTTTCACATTCATTTGAACTGCATCATTAGAAGCGAAGCAAAAAACAACTTACTGAATATGAGTAGCGTGTTTTTTTAATGTTACTTTCAAACGCAGAATATTAATGCATGATTTAGCGTCAATTTAAATAAATTGGTTGCAAAAAATACAGCAACCCTGAAAATCTTCAAAGCTTACTAAGAAAGAGCTTCAATTTTGTGATGTAACAGGCGAAATTAACCAGGAGCCTTGTCAATAAAATGAAGGTCGGTTTAGTGCTTTGTGAGTAAAATGATACAATTTTAAACATCCTTCAAATGCAACGATAAACACTTCTTTCTTGAAGGTCTAAAAGTAATTTTATTTGATTAATAACGACGATGGCTTGTATTCAATACAGTGTTGTTTTCTGGTCGCCACAGCAGCGTTTAACACGATTTTTATTCATAGGATTAATGAACAATTTGGCAAATTGAATCGCGTGTTTTTCTCCAGAATCTAAACAAATATATGAAGCTTATAATTGCGTGTGGAGACTCTAAACAATCATAACGGCAAGCGAATTGTTGTGCATTCGTAAAAACTTGCAATAATAACCTTTAAACTACAAAATCATAAATGCCTTTTCTTAAGGGTTATGAGTTTCGCATTTGTATTTATCTATTAATTGATGGCGTCCTGTACCAATTTTTTAAATTGTAAAAAAAATATTCGCATTTTTTAAAACATGGATCAAACTCAAACAAATATGAAGGATTTAAAGTAAACTTCTAATTTTCTTATTCGTATGAAAGCATGTCAATTAGTTAGCTTTGTAATAATATTAATTAAAATTCGTCTTTGATACCGTGATACAGCGAAATAGGCATCCTAGCTGTCTAAGGCTGTTGTAAAACATTTCAATCTCACTGTGTAAATTGCCTTCTAGATACACTTTTCATATATAGTCGGCCTGCATTCACGTATTACAAGTAAAGAAAACTCTCCATTCAAAACATCTCGTTATTCAACTGGTGTTAGGATCGAGTCCGGAAACTTTCGCTTTGAAAAGCAATATCCTTTAAAAAGCAAAATGAAAAACAATAGGCCAAGGTAAGCTCCAAAAATTCATCTTCAAAATATATTTTGAAAAAATGTAAAATATTGTTAATTTTGAATTTGAAAATAATTTCCTTCAATTAAAGTTGATAGCCTGGTAAAAAAAGAAAGATAAATTATATTAATAATTCTTTTTAAGGCCAAGGTATCTTGTTAGTTTCAATAGAAGAGAAACCAAAATAATTTGGGGAGTATATGCTATTCAAAGAATTTCCTTTATTAGTTATCTTGATTTAAACACAAGAATGTATAACTGAACAAGAAATTATGCATGACACCTTAATCTATTTTTCAAAATAAATTTCAAAAAATGCTATATATGAAGAGGTGTATGATCTATATTTAAAAAAGCAAAATTTAATAATAATTAATTCAAATACTTGAAAATTATTAAGGCATAATGTTTTTATGCTTCATAAGATATCAATTCATCCGATTATTTAAGAAATAATGTAACCTATATACTCTCGAATCTACCAATGTCGTTTCCAAAAATATTCGATTAAAATATTAGCTGCAGTTAAAATGAGTATCGTACTTTCCCACATTGTTTACTGATATGTTACAGCAAAATGGTTAGCTCTCTAATCTGGGGTTCAACTGTTCAGTAATTCAATACCCATCTAAGGTGAAGATGTTTGCTGTGGTTTGGAATCTAATTTAAACTGATCTGTTTGAGTAATTTTTCATGTGAAAAAAAATAACTACAGAACAAGAAACCATATTGCAATCATTCTGTCATATATCCTAGTTAAATTGTGTTTACATTGTTTCTTTGTTTATTGACAACTCTAAGATTACATTATTTTTTAAGTTAAATATACGCAAGCTGCTATATAACTTAATTTTTATTGGCATGTTTAATCCCTAGATTTCACATCAAACCGTTTTTTATTGGGATGTTAATAAAATTTGTAAAACATTTTTAGCCATAATATCTCATACAATAGAAATTTTACATCTATAAATTAAAAACGAAATGAAAAATAAATTCGAAAAGTTTTATGGTTTTTGTTAATGAACTGCCGCATATATTACCGTTTTTTTATGACGAATATCAAGATGGAAATGGATTATCGAATAGTATGGACACATATGTCAGCTTCCACAGTGAGTATTGCATTTGCTGTATTGTAATTTAGGGAGTCAATATTTGGCTTTATCTTTCTACAAAAGTAGCCCTTTACACATACCCTGGAAAAAGGTTTTGCCATGATCAAATGATAGGACAGTGGTCTACTGAGCATAAGCTCTTGGGTTCAATCCCAGTCACTATTGAATAACAGGAGATAAATGTTTTACTCCTTATTTCTACATGTACATCTGTTGAAGTGGGTGCTCGAAGATTTACTGGGCTTTTTTCCTTGCGTCAGTTTAATATGACCCTCTATTTATGAAAGTTCCTTCCATTAGGCAATTTGCGTTGTGAATATTAAAATGCCCTATAAAATTCATAGGCCTTTAGTGATTCCACAACATGTTGCCAAAATCCCCTGGGGGGAGGAGATCATCAAAACCTAGTGGTATGACAGCTCTCTTCGGTGCATAAGGTTTCGAATTCGAACTACTGTTGGACAATGAGAGATGGGTGCTCCACCTTCTACATGCACGTCCTTCTGGGTGGGTGTCTCAGATTTTTCTTGGTTTTTCTCCCTTACGTTACGTGAATACGATTTATTATTATTTATGATTCTCTTCCAAGAAGCCAAATTACGTGGTGAGTCTTAAATGTCTTTTACTACTGTCTTCACCCATTAGGTTGTCCTCTACGAGCTGCCTAAACCTTATGTAAAAATGAGTAGTGGTGTTATATCACGTGTTCTCAGTCGGCATGAAATGCTCACTTCATCTAATCTATCTTTTTGTGAAATGAATATTCAAAAACTTATTATCAATGGTAACCCAATGAGGCGAGTTTTCAAATTTTTACCCTAGATTCTCATGAATAGAATGTCACATTGGAGTAAATGTTGAAGAAATACGTCAAAAGCAAACAGAATATTTCATTATTAGTGTTGTAGGAAACAAGAGAAACATAGCTACAAATAGATATTATTAGGTGCTAAAGAAACAGACACAGTGGAAAAGAAAATAATTTATTATTACTAATGGGACATAGATGACATTTCCAAAAGAAAAGCTACTTAAGTGGTAAAATTACATCGTTCATAGGAACAGTCATAATATGAATAAAATAAATGAATTATTCTATGCATAAATACTATTATTTTATACAAAGATATAAATAAGATTTATATTCATATCTTTAATATTTAGAACATAAAAACGTTTAAGCCTTTTATGGGCAATTTTTGCCGTTATTTTCACATAATGAATAAAGAAATATCGGGTAGTTTTCAAAATAGATTGCCTATGCCATGTATCGCCAACCGTAATAAATCTCAGTACCAGGTCATAATTTTGTCAGAACAGTTTTCGTAGATGGCCATATGTAAAGCCTTGGAGACATATCCTTACTTATGCATTCACTACATACTGATGACACCCTGTTGATACTGTTTGAACACCGCTCCTTTGACTCTTTCAGTAGTTTTGCAACTTAGAAGCTATTAACATTTTGTTTTTATTTAAGTATTTTTCGAACCATTATTATTTTTGAACCTTGATATATTATTTATAGCTTTATTTTTTATCAATTTATTGTTTCACTTAATCAATACCTATGACTAAGTATTATGATTCTGCCTTATATTTTCATATAATTTTATAAGTTTAATGCACTTTCTATTAGTATTTTTATTTTTTGAATTGATTAGAAGAATGTTTCTATCTTTTATTCCGTTTCAGCAATGCTGTTAAAGATAGTTAATGAAGGAGTCCTTAACTTAACTTAGTGTGGAAAATGAATTAATTGTTAAACTTATGGCGTAAATTGCATCGTTTCAGATTGTTATACAAAGTACCTTTAAGTTCCTAAAAAAAACTTTTGAAAATAAATTTGTGTAAAAAAAATACTCCATTTTAACTATGTTAATTGTACTGAAATTATAAAATTTCTTTATTGAAGATAACGAATTGTAATATTTCTTATATATACTTGGGAAATAGGAAAATTATTAATTTTACTCAGCCATCTTCATGCAGAAATTTTGTTTAATGCATCAATTTTTGATACTTTATATTCTATAATTAATCTTTTTCAACAATAAAATAGTAAAGAAGTGGTAAAATGAATTCTTATTTTAATGAAATATATAACGACTAAAATATGCATGTAGAAGCCAGAAACGCAACATCCTGTTGTTCAGCTGTGGTTGGGATCGAGTTCGGAATCTCGTGTTCAATTCGGAAATAGTTTTGAACAATGGAATTAAGTTGCCATAATTCTATTTTCTACATGCATATCTATCGGTGTTAGTGCTTGGCAGTTTTTCTGTTTTTCTATCATGTGAACACGCCACGCTACCTATAAAAAATCCTTCGGGTAGGTAACACGTACTGCATGTTCGAATATCTAACAAAGTCTTAAACCTTATTACAAATCCTTTCCGCAGAATCAAAAATTTTAATTTTCTATTCAATAATGATTGGGTTCAAACTGGGAAATTTTAATGGCGAACAATAAGGTTTTATGACCATATATTTGGTTACATAAAATCCTTGAGTTTAATTAAAATTATTTACATAAGAATAATAAAATATAATAAACAGAGATCATTGATGAGAGCTCTGATGATTGAAGATCATTGCCCTAATCATTGAAAATAGCTAGTCTGCTGTTGAAAATATTTGAAAATAGAATAAAACATAAATCATTGAAAATAGCATCACAAAATTCTTTTGGATTAAAAAGTCTAGCGTCCAATAATACCGCAATAATAATCATATTTCTGGTAATAAGGTATCCATTTGTTAAATAGAGTGTATCAGGGTAATTTACGTTGAAATACTATTTTTTTATATTAAGCATTTACTATATTAAAACGAAATGATATGCTTTCTATTCTGTTAAAATAAATTCCGCCAGAAATATATTGTATATTGAATAAGAAATATATTAAACATATTGTAATAACATGGATTTCTGTTATTATTTATAACTTTAGTTTATAATTACTCCAATTTGGGAGCGAATAATGATCCGAAGAGCTGCATGGAGTAAACAAACTTATAGTGTAATCAAAATGTATCATAAAAACTTGGGGAACAAAGATGGCTGTGTTTTAAGTTAGCAGGAAACCAACCTTCTGGATAAGCACAGCCGTTTTCAATACAAACGAGTAAAATTTTGGCCAAAATACAGAATAATGATTTAATTTAGATTTACTTTAAGAAAAAATAACTCTTTGAACCCCTTTTTATTATAATTTGATAGCATTAATATTGTTGAGTAATTTAAATAAATTTCATAGAGCATTTCTCATGTAAATTCAGATTTTTAATGTATACTATATATAGTAAATACACATAATAAATAGAACTAGAGAAATGACTGTGTTTAATTCCTTTAATAAAAATATTATAAAATGAAAATATTTGTAGAATTATTATTTCTAGCAATACAACTATTTCGTACAAAGAATACACATTTGCATGAACAAAATACATTTTTTAATCAAATTTTAATAAAAGTTATGAAATTTTACATTTTTCGATCTTTTCACTCAACTTTCAAAGCGCATTCGTTATCTGCATTATCTTTGTTTTTCATGTGTGTGTGTACTTTATTATCATATATTTCAGTTTAACAAAATTCTGATAGTGGAAACAAATCTCTATCATACTTTGCTATCATCAATAATATTAAAAAGAATTAATGATAATATAGCAGAATATCATTACATAATTCGATTATTTGAATTATACTTTCAAACATAATGGAATATTGACACAATATTTTTTTTCACTGCATTCAAAATTCATTCAATAAAGTTTGAGTTAAATTCGATTATTGAGGCCACACATTTCAATTTAACAAAGTAAGGATCGTAGGAATACTTTCATTTTATATAAAGCATACGTTTTGTTCAAATGAAATTCGATTACTTGAGTTTCAAATTTCAATGTAACGAAATTTTGGAAATTGGAATAAATTTCTTGACATGAAAAATCTGTTCAATGAAGTTTATTCTAGTAAAATTAAATTATTTTTTACTGGTAGATTCCAATTTAATGAAGTTTTGACTCTCAAAAATCATTCAAGATAAAAAAAATCCTCTTTAGTTCTCAATTTTTGTGAAATTACTTTCTTAATGTCATTGATTTCAGTTTAACAAATGAAATTTAGATGGTAAAAACAAGTTTTGCTATACAGACGAAATTTTTTAATAATTTATTTCAGTGAAATTGAATTATTGAAATCATAGTTTCTTAATTTAAGCGAAAATTTAGCAATTTCAATCAAACGAAATGTTGGAATTTCGTAATATAAAGAACCGATCTATAAAGTTTGTTTTTTCAAGATTCGATTATTTGAATTTAATGTGTGTATATATATACAGAGTACTTGTGTATTTTTATCCTACAAAATAAATAAACTATCAGTAAAATATCATCAATGATGTCTCACACAAGTATTGAATTAGTGGTTCATAAAAACATAGCGGTTCATTCAGATCCTTTTTCATTTAAGCATATTTAGGAGTAATTTTAATGAATGCTGGTGACGTGCTATCGATCTGAAGTTCAGATTATTCAGACATATTCCAGACGTCGAATCCTGTTGTAGCTCAGTGTGAAAAGCGGTTTCGACGAGTCAATTATTGGCAGCAACTAATTGGCTCCCAATCCTTGAATAGGAACAGTTCAAAGATTTCGTTTAAAAGAGCTCAAATGACTTGTTCTCACGGCTGGATATGTACAACTGTCAATTTAATTATTTCGTCAGTTACTGACATTAGGAATTTTATATTCCAAAAGGACAAATTGCATTTTTAATAACAATCTAATTATAAATTTATTCAATCATATGGAGAATTAAATCAACAAATAGAACAATTATTGACTTCAAAATGTTGATTGAATTTATTAAATTTTTACACAGAATATTCAATCATATTTTTATTAAAAACTTAAATGCAAATTTAACGAGAAAATGAATTTTTTATACATAGGAGAGAAGTTTTTTCTTTATAAATTTAGTCAACTATAAGTATCTATAAAAACGTCAAATGTAAATTGAATAGAACTGTCATTGACAGTAATTTAAATATTTATTTTTTAATCCACATTTAATTAAATTTTAATTAAAAATCGAAATTCTTTACATTTGTGATTTTTGGAATTTTATGCATTGGAGATTATTTTTTGTATGATACATTCATTATAAAAAGTTAATGAATAGTTTATATTTCCCTGATCGAGAATTGTGTCTAAGAGAGATATTGTTTTCTCATAATAATTTAAATCAATTTATTTTTAAATAAATTAAGTTAATCATACCAAATGAATAAAATGGGCAACTGTAAATTAAATAAAAAAAATCATCACCTACAAATACTTAATAAGTTATTTTCATGATAAATTTGATTATATTTTCCTCGGTATCAAAAATTCAGTTTTTTACATTTACGGGTTCAAAATATTTATACTTAAGACAGATAAATTATTTTTGATGATACGCTAATAATGAATTAAGTTTGCCATATTGATATACAAAATTGCAATTTGTTATTTAAATAGAAAAACATTAGATTTTAAACTAGCTATTAAGCAATATTTGAGTTGTTTTAATTTTTTTAAATGAATTTTTGTGTACAACATTTGATAAAAAAAATTTTCATGACTTAATTATTAATCAAAATAATAACTTATTTTCATCATAATAATTTATGATATAAATTATATAATAATTTACTTATTATTTTTTTAATTATACTAAAATATATATAAAATTACACTTGCGAAATATGCTAACCATTCCAACAGAATGTTAAAATAATTTAGAAAGCGAAAAAATATGTTGCTTCTCACTACATGCTTTATTGGGTTATATTATTTGAAAGAAAGAGATATTGAATTCATTTCCTTGATTCTTATTTTCTGAACAGTCATTGTTTGCCTGCCAAGGATTAGGAACGACATCTTTAACTAGATTCCAAGTGTTATGCACATCTGTGTTTAACATGAAAGTTTAACTGAATGCCAGAACATAGACCTCAATCAGTAGCTACACAAGATTTTATAGTGGTCTATTAATAAGAGCATATATTTCAAAGTGATAAGTCTTGTAGACTCAACTTCAATTAGTATTACACTTAAATACTGCGTTTCTGCTTCTGGTATTCACTTCTGTTGATATCAGTTCTTGGAATATTCCCTAATTTACTTTCTTAACTACGTAAGAATATGGCTAACATCTATGTCTATCAACATCTATGTAAATTTTCCAATAAATGAATATGAAAGTTGACATGAACGGAATTCGAAGCCTAACAAAAACGAAGACATTCATGTTAACAGTACTAAGTACTCAGGTGTTTTGTAAGATCTAATATTATATTGCAAGCGTGGCATTTGTTTAAGATGAGAGTTCCAGCGTAAGTATCAATCTCGATACTTGATCGTGAATCAAAATGAGCGAAGTTATGACTTAGTAACTTCTCCCACTTAGTAGAAATAACCAGCTATAGAAACCTACCACGACAATCAAACCTAACATTCAAATGAAAAGCTAATTTTTTTATATTAATATTTATTCTCTAAAATTTCATTTAAGGTAATTTAAGCATATGACAGTGTCTATAAAAAGCCAACTCATTTACGTAGCAATGAGTGTTTTAGATTTTGTAATATCTACAATAAAACAAATGATTATATCGATGTATTTTGATGATACATAACAAGCGCATCAAATTATTTTTTCTGTACATATTCTTTACGTAAAAATTTTGTGTAAAAATTTTGTTCAACGTAATCGGAATGTTTTTGGACAGAGATTATCTAAATACTATCATTATTATTTTATAAAGCACAACCAACAGAATAAAAAAAGCATTTTAAATATTCATTTCTTTTTGACAAATTATGTTACCCTTTTTATACAAACACAACACTCAATCAAGTTAACGGAGATGAACAATGAAAAAGAAATTAAAAAGAAGCATTTGTCTTAGTAAAAAGAAGTATATTTTAGCCTTTTCCCAATTGCGTCATAATGATTTCAAATTGCGTCACCCAATAATATTTGATAATTTTCGAAACAATTGTAATTATAATGAGGAAATTGATTATATTACAGTAAAAATAAAAATAATTGTAATAATTTAAAAACTAAATTCAAACACCCGTTTTTTAAAATATATTTTAAAGAGAAGTTTTAAGCCAAAGAGAGAGAAAAAGAGAGTAAAAACTAAATTTCTGAATTCATTGGTTTTTGTTACATTTCGAAATTTCTTCTTCTGCATTTGCCACTACGATTATTGCTTCCACCTCTCATATAAATATTTCAAATTCAACTACTGGCAATGATATTTGTAGTGTTCCTTAATTTCAATAAAATGTAGTACCGATTCAATTAATCCTCTATGGCAACAATTAACCATGTAGAAGAACAATCTTTGAAAAATTTTAAAATTAAAATATATTTCAACAATTCTTATTAATAAATTGTAAATCTAGAAGTGTATAAATTTTATAACTGTACGATAAGTTAACATTATCATTTCGGAAAGAGAACAAAAATGGGGCAGATATATTGAGTACGAATGAGGCGTGTTTTTCTTGAAATGTTCACACAATTAATGTATTGTAAAATAGACAAAGCACCCATTATTGGGAATGAAATATAGTAAATGGTTTACCAACATTTGGTATCAAATGCAGTTTCCTATTAACTGATCAGGCCAATGTATATTTATATATACAGCATATGAAAGAAATGCCTCTATGGAATCTAATGAAGTTTATATTAGACTGAATCATGGTCTGTGTTTCATTTCGAAATTTTGATAATGTTTATAATTAAGTTAAGCCACACACACATTATTAACTTTTATTTGAATTCGCAGTAAAATTATTTATGTTACCTTGAACACCATTCCAGGACTGATCACTTTCACGCATTGTTCTTTTTCTTTCAAAAATTGTCATTCGTTTATAACCTGCTGGAAACAAGTAAAATATCCAGGTAAACAAGTTACAAATCACTTTAAATGGTTCTTGTTGATTAATACATGGAGGGTTTGTTTTACTTTTATCTTTTATTTTTTTCCTTGTTCTATTGTTGATGTTGGAAGAGTTTCAACAAGAGCGAAACAAGTTCCCGAACCATGGTTTTGGCAGTCAAGAAGTGACTCTTTTAGAGGAAAATGGACATCAGCAGCTCTTTAATTCGAATAAATCGAGACAGTAGTGTCATCCCTCTAAATGAATATCATGTATCCGAAGCCATTTGACCGTGGTTAAACGTCTTGTGTTAAGAGGTATTTGGCTGTAATTCATTCAAAATAACTTGAAACGACGGTTTTGACGATTGCACCTCAATTTATTTTTTGCAGTAAAATTCAGTAGAGCTATTTGAATCGAAGAACTAAGTCCACTAAATCATTTTCCAGATTAAGTGTCATTTGCCGAAAAACGATGGAACAATTTTAAGTGCCTTATATCAATGTGCATGCGACTTATTTATACGAAATACGATTATAATACAATGAACATTAGACGTTTTTATAAACAAAAAGACGAGGTTTTCTTGCGTTTATTGCAAAGGCCCTTCGATTTAAAATAGAAAAGTCTTAATAATAAAGAAATCTTGTTGTTAAATTCATTACTGGAAAATATTTTTCAAAGTGGACGTGATGAGTGATTCTGATGACGATTTGAAAATCATCATCTGAATCTTCTATCACGTTTCGTTTAATGATTTCCTTCAAACGACTGTGAAATGGCACTAGAAAATTGTCAGCTTGAATAGCTCGGAAGAAAATAGGAATTTGAGATCATCTTTGCTTTTTAAAAACTTACAAGTATATTACAAACATTAATTAAGTAAAAATTTTATTAAATAATAAAGTAAAAGTTTATAATAAAGTAAAGAAACTTTTTTTAATAAAACATTAAAAAAAGAAGCCAACCGATATCTACTGTTTTTCTCCTTTTGAAGTTACATTTATTATTTTTGGACACTGCACAGATTTCTCTATATTATTTTTGCTCCCTTGCAGCGAATTTTTTCCCCAGAGTAATTGGAAATGCATTGCAATCTGAAAGTCCTGAATGTATTGTACTATGTATAGACATCGTAAAGAAAGAGAATTTTCAAACATTCCCTACTTATTCAATTGGTTTGAACTGAACTAAACTATACTTATTTATTTTATACCGTGTGATCCGAAGCAAAATAAATAGGAATAAATAAATGTTTCCTAAAAAGCTGGCAAACACACAACCCTCTAATATATATATATATATATATATATATATATATATATATATATATATAATTATAATATGAGCTGAAATTCACATTCTCGGTTGTCATTTTGATCTTGGAAAAGAGGAGACAATGAAGACGCCTTGCTCTTAAATCACCCGAAGTGTGCCGTCGTCTGCGGATTTGAAGGACGTGACCCCCTGACACCCAGAGCGTCTTGGCACGCGATCAGAAAATCTTCCTCAGACCGGACGGCGAGTGCTGCAGCCTCCGTCTCGATTCCAGGGGTTCGATCTCAGAATGAAGGTTAAGGTTGCCTTGTCGGATCAGCATAAATGCTTTACTCCAAATGCGGCAGAAAGTCTGCTTTTAACAAAAAACTTGTATTGAATGGATTGATGGTCGAGACATTGTTTGGGAAATAATTGTAGTGCCAGTATAAGTCATCATGCAGAATATGCTTTCTGGAGTTCCTAAAATGACATCCTCTAAAAAATATCTGAGAAAGTAAATTAAAATCTATTATTTAAGTAAATATATAAATTACACACACACATATAAGATATTAAGTAAAATCAATCTTGAATCTATCACTGTTTGTCAGTATAAATTTTCAATTCAAAGATTTTTTTATTTAAATAAATTTTAATCTCAGGATACTTTTGGGTAAAAAATGTATTTTTATGTAAATAGGAAGTTTTATTTAATTTAGGTATAATGACATTAATGAATCATTTTTATATAGATAATTTGTTAATGGAAAAAATTTATTCCCGAAATTTAAAGATACAGCTTTAAAGAAAATTAAAAATATGCTTTAAAACGACTTAAATCTTTTAATGCGTTTTCTGCTCCATTCGAGCAGTCGACTTATATGAAAAAAAATTATAAATTTCCTTTGTTTCCAATTATTTTTCTTACTACAAAGTCTTCTAATGCTAAAACAAATTTTAATAACCTATTTATTAAAGTGGCTGTTTAATATCTGAAATTTCACAAAAATCACCACCGAGTTGAACTTATATTGAAAATAACTGTTAGTAATTCATATTACTATATTTGATTAACCATGTGTAAAGTTTTCGTCGCTTGCAAAATGGATTCCCATCGTTACAGCAAAACTTCACCAATTATGTTTTTTTAATTAAATTTTAATATAGAACTTGTACAAAATTTTAGCAACTTTCAAGTAAATATTATAGAGCACTCAAACAGTGTATAGGATTTTTAAGTTAAATTTTTGTTGCACAACACTGAATGTAATTTCCAATTTCAATTTTCCAATTTTTTCAAATTTATGATTCTATTTTTAGGGAATTTTATGCGATTCCATTTTTAAGGATCATAGATATATTATTGTGATATGCAATTGATCGCTGTTGCGGAAGGAATCATGCTGACCAAAGACTTTAAAACTAGTTAATAATTAATAAAATAGAACCTCTTTTAAATGAAAATATCAAAATATGTTTGCTTCTTTGGTACTTGCAAAGATATCACTTCAGAAAGGCTGGATGGTTTTAAAAAATTGATAAATATTAAGATTCCCTCTAAGAAAGGGAAATAAAGAGAACTGACAATTCCTCCAAGAATAGTGTATAGCCAAATTATAAATCAAATACGACTCTACCATTATACTTAAGAACTTTCGTCAGTAAAACAAAACAGTAGATAAGCATTATCATTTGCAAAATAGAAATTTGAGAGTGGAATCCTACTAATTAACAAAAGCACAGACTTGATTAATAAAAACAAATGGATGTGCAATTGCAATGATCTAGACAACTCCTGTAACTTGTAAAAATTATTCGATATTTGCAGAGGGAAAATGCCTGTATCTCCTGCCCATAAGGACACTTGAAATTATGGAAAAGCATAACATGTATAGATTTTAAGTTTCTAAACTAACTATCTGCTGTTGGGCAGTAATACAGTAATGAAAGTTGTTGCAATGGCATGGCTTCCCTGTACATAGCTCAAAGTTTGGCTCCACCAGTTTGATAAGGCAACCAGATTGGAGTTTCTCAATTTAAGCTGGTGTAAAGCAGAAGACTCCCCAATACTCGGCCTGCCTCAGCACATTTATCATTTCACATAGATAACACTTCGACCAAAACATATTTAACATACTGCAGCTGCCATTTGTGAACACGATGACTCTTTATTTGGATAGGGATTCTACTTTTCAATAACAAGAAACGAACGTCCTAACCAATCCACGATAAAACTGAATGTGGCATTTCAGGCCAATATGACTCCATTTGATCATTTTTTTAAAATTATGAGACTTCTGATCTGGCTCTGTTGATCGAATTCGATGGACATAAATTGAAAACTAGAAACGTAAGGAAAAATTAAAAAGTAACTTTAAAAGGAGCTTATAAACTTCCAGTCGACATATGGTGATTTTTAAGATATGTTTTCATCATTTTAGTTACTATTAACAACACCTAAATTCCTAGTATATCATGCCTTTCATACCTTCAAATGGGAGAGTGCCCTTAATTTTCTCGAAGCTAATTTATAAAAAATATGGAAGGCATATTGCCATAGTATCCTTTAAATTGACTACATTTCTTGATCAAGCATTAATTCGTTATAAACAATGGGATTTCAAAGAGATACAAAAAGTTGTTCAAAGTACAAAGAAATAATATTTCTTTGGTAGAATTGTGAAAGTCAGACTGTTAGCTGGAAGAGAACTTTTGATTTCGTTTTCTGCCAGGACTAGAGACACTAAGACGGTGACGATAGAGTTGTGTCGAAGTGAGGTGAACGGTGCGGTTGGTTCTGTTTCTTGGGGGTAGCGGAAGTCCGCTCCTGGTCGTTGTAAAACTAAATGTCTTTAAAAATGTGTAGATAAATGTCTGAATTCATTGTTTGTGTGTTAATATGAAATAAATGTTTCGTGTATCATTAATTTGTTTTCTGTTATTCGACTACCCTGGAGACGACAGGATCTTGAGAACATCACAAGAATATTAATAGGACTGCCACTGAACTCTTTTGAATTTTATCGCTCGTGTGCTTGATTCTATTCAGTAAGAATACATTTCTTCTAAGTGCCTTCAAATTTTGTTGATTGGTTGGTCTTTTGCTCTCAGGTTATATTTTACGGTCGAGAGTTTAATCAATACAGCTTAAAATATACTGTGTGTAGATTTGCATACTTTCTTGTGTCTAATTCCCAGTTCGGCTCTAAGAGTTTCGTAAAAGCTGCTGGTCATTTAGGGACCAAGCAGAAAACTCCCAATAGTTGAACAGCCACCCTAAAGTTATTATTTCACTTAGAAGAAATTGCGACAATAAGCTATTTAACATGCTCGAGTCGCCTTTAGAAAACACGATGTATCTTCGGTTAAGCCTAGATTCAAACACACTGACTTCTGATTATAAGAACGATCTCTTACCAATCCGACCATCGCAGCATTAAAATGAATTGCATAAATATCAACAATTTGAGGAAGAAATCGAACAAACAACGTAAAAATAATTTGTTATCCTTGAAAAACAATTTATTTGGATGTGCAACCAACTAATGCTTAAAAATCTGTAAAAACCATTATAATTTTTACCAAACCATAGAGAATATCTGCCAAAAGTGAACATTTTGCAACAACGTATAATTAATTCTGAAAGTTTCTGTGGTTTATAATTCTAAACATTTCTTATGGGACGTTCTTATTTAGGAATTTCTGTATAAATTTATCTAAAATACCAAATTAATTCAAAGATCTTACTTATAGTCGGAAGGATTGTGGAACCTGGTTGTGAAGCCGTCCAGTCCGATTCCAGAGCAACGGATGAATCAAAAGAGCTTCTTGTGGATAGTTCTACTGACTTTCGCAACATGGAACAAGTTTGGTATCGCTATTTCAAAGTCGCTAGAATGGAAGCGAAGGAGTTTCCGTACAGATGACATTTTATCTAGTAAGTATTTGTTCAATTTTAAAAGTACCAATTCAAAAGCAATTTGCTCTTCACACTTTCTGTAAAAAAATTCATATACACAAAATTATAAAACATGTTCTCTTTCTCTATCTTGGATTTGCATACCTATTTACAAATATTGAATATAATTAATTTTTGTTCATGTACAATTATTAACCATTCTCGTATCCTAAGATCATGGGATAATTTTGACTCATTCTGATGAGAAAAAAAATAATGATACTTGAAATACATTACTCAAAACAACTAAAGGATATTGTGATTTTAGGTGGGTCTTGTGGCTGAAAAACGTTTTAGCTGATTGATGAATAGCCGTCAGAAGTAGTAGGTTATATGAGAATAAATTACACATGTTTGGCAGAAAAAAATGCATTTTATTGCACATTTGTGTACAAAAGGAAAAAAACACAATTTGTGCATATCAAAGAAAAGGAATAAGAAGAGTGTTTTCTTCAAAGGAAATCATTTTCAGTCGGGGGTATGGTTTCCACGGACGTCCAGCAACGTTGAATACCTTTGAGACATGGAGTCAATGAGGCTATTACTCACGAGTTGGGGTATTCTGTCCCGTTCTTCCAGAAGAGCTCTTTCCAGTTCTTGGAGAGTTTGTGGGGGTGGTTGGTGGCCATTAACTCGTCTTCTTAAAGCATCTTAAACGTGCTTTATTGGATTCATGTCTGGAGAACACGCTGGACATTTCATTCGTACGATTCCTTCATCGAAAAGAAAATCCTCCACCAGGCTAGCACGATGTGGCTTGTAGTTATCGTCCTTTAAAATGAAGTCATCTCCGATTGTTGCAGCGTAAGGGACTATAATAGGTCTGAGGATCTCATCTTTATATCGGCGACCAGTCAGAGGTCCATCTCGAATGGTATTGGGGTCTGTGCGCCCGTTTGTGGAAATGCCACCATGCACTAACACTCCCCCACCACCAAATCTGATACTTTCGTGCACGAACGCAGGATTATTCCTACTGCCACTGTCCCTCCAAATGAAAATACGTCTATTAATGGTTCCAGATCCCGGAAATCACACTTTGTGACACTCCAATGGCTTGCGCTACTTTGACTTACGTTTGGCCCCCTTCTAACCTAACAACAACTCTCCAAGCTTCTGAATTGGTTAAATGACTTCGCTGATACATCGTACTTATCGAAACAAAACAGTCACTGAATGCCGATCATCCTTGTCTTCATTGTCTTTCATTCAGTTGAAAGTCAAATTTCATTCACTGCCGCTGAAGCGACGTTTTTGACATCGAACTCAAAATTAGCTTACTCCACAGTTTGAAAATCAGAAAAATTTGCATTTGTGATTCTGTTCTCCCATTTTCGGCAAAAAAACTTAGCTTATATCTTTATTTTATATAAAACTTACAATATCTTTTAATTGTTTTGAGCAGTGTATATTATATAACAATATTTTATAAAAAAAATTAATTATTGCAGTTGTGTTGTGACATCTTTTGTCTTTCTTGGCTTTGCAATTTGCGTGGCCAGCTGTGTTATATATTGATAAATAATGTTAATACTGTAAGCCTTTTATTGACATTGTTTTGTTATACTATTATTTATGTTGATTAATATTAAAATTTCACACAAAGACGATAATAATAATTAATTTGCATTAACATACTGACAAATACATATTAACAATATTGATTAATAATAATGTTTACATATTAACTACAGATATTCTAACTCAATTTCAGTGAATCATTTCGCTTCTTCATATTAATAAATTTCATATAATTGTTTTTAATGCATTACTAAAAATCAAAACTACTTATAAAATGTTATTTTAATAAACCACCTATTACAAGTGAATAATGAAGATACAGAAACAATATTGCAATCATAAACTATAAGCAGTATGTGAAACAAATGTAATTTTTGTAGCATTTCGAAACTTTTCAGTTATTATCAACTATCATCCTTACAGACAAACTTTGATTTAACTATACATCGTATTTTTAGTTATTATATTAGCTTATAAACTAATATTCCTATTAACAAATCTTTGATTCAAAATCAAAACAATTCAAAGACAAATTAATATAATTATTAGTTATTTCAACCCCTTTTTAGAAAAGATTGTCATTCTCTTATTCAAAAAGTAGTGGGTTCAATACCCCGCTATTCAATACCACATTGACAGGGGCAAGGAATTTAAAGCTTTCATAGTGAGCAATGGACTTCTGCCGTTGTTATTTATCAACCTCACCATATGATCATAGTTTAAAATCCTGAACTAATTACATGTGTTTTATTTTCGTTGGCAGAAAAAGTCAACGAAAAGTATTAACATATTTTTTTAATTTTCTGACAAATTTGTCACATAAGGTAAATACAAATTGTTTCGGCAATTGTTCCCACAGCTGATAACGTTCATTTGCCCGAAGAGATAGAAGTTAGTAAGCATCGATCATTAAATCATGATGACTTCGAGTCCACACCGCATGATTACAGTTCCCCCATGCTGGAAGAAACGACGGTGGCGCTCTCTGTAAATGCTCATGAAAATCACACTGAGGACGAAGAACACTCAAGCATACACGTCGCTTCTTGGCAATGGGAATACGTCAGAACGCCCTTCATTTACACATCCGTCGTCATCGTAGCGGGACTCTGCAAAATTGGTGAGTATTTTCTTGTTTCTTATTCTGTTATTTGCAAGTATTTTGCTGCAAAACTTTATTCAATTATTTAAAAAATTAATATCAAGAAGAATACATGTATGCATTAATATTAATGTTGTTAGGCTAAGAAAATTACATTAATAAGTTGACAAATTATATTGCTTCATTGTCTCTCACTCTTTCCTCTTGTAATTTTAAAACCTACAAATTAATACCAAAATTAGTATCTCACTCTTATACTAGCTGAGAAAATTTAGGCACGATAAATATTAAATATATAAGTATATATATCCTATCAAGGTGGGAAATTATAGTTCAGTCATAATGGACGAACCACGGTGTTTGCAAAATTAAATCTCATTTTTAAATCCAACTTCTCTCTCTCTCTCTCTCTCTCTTAACAACTGTGAATAGACGTTGCGTTTTGTTTTTTCTAGGTATTTAAATGAGTGCTTGGGAATTTTTAGAGTTTCCTTCACTCTGACCCTTAAGCATATTCCACAATCTATGACAATAATACAAGTTGGGGTTCAAATGGCTCACAATGGACATTTAAAATGTTTCTGTTCGCCTGCATAGTTCCTGTATAGAACCTGCATAGTTCCTCTTATAGACACATTGTCCGGAAGTTTGGAATCATCATTTTAAGAAATGAAAACAGTCGGAAAAGATTCTGGATTTTGGTGTTCGAATGTAAGAAACTAGAGCCAGGATGCTAATCATGGCTAACAAGAAATCCACAAAAGTCCACTTAATTTCATATATATATATATATATATATTTTTGAAATGCAAACCATATGCCTCATAAAATAAATCAGCGAAGAAAAATATGGAGGATCGTATTACTAATGACTATCTTTCTTGTAAATGGAATGAAATGATTCTGAATTTGCACTCGAACTAAGACTATTGTATTGAAAGAATACCTAACTCGGGATTCAACGTAATATTTTAGTATAGTGATGAATAAATTCTTTTATTCTTTCAACAAGTTTAATCCTGAATCACTTAAAATCAAGTATTGACAGTTTTAAATAATTAACTTGTAGTTATCTTATATATTTCAGGTGATGTGAAATTCAATATAATTATTTGTAATATTCTAAGTTGCATTGTTCTAAGTTGTTCGTTACATTATTTACATCTTATTTTTAGCAGTCTAGAATTAATTTGAGAAGATAATTAATTCTAAGTACGAGAAATATGCGCACCTTAAGTGATAATTGAAACCAACAAAAGCTTGAATGGAAGTTTGACGCTAATAATTCAGTTGCCAGCTAGACTTGGCTAGTTTTGATGGAGTAGAAAATTGGGCAATAAAGGTACTCTCAGATATTGTCCTCGTAACAAAGCTGTTATTTTAAATGAAAAAATATTGTCTTTGTTCGCAATTTAGAGACTGTCTGAAATAACTTCAACACCCATTTTCTCTAACACAATAGTTAAATTTTAGGCTTGGTTGAGGAAGGCGCCATTCTTCTTATCGGAAGAATAATGAGTTCGATTTCCCATTTAATCGAAGATCCGAAATTTTCACTAACTTAACTAAGCACTTTAAATAGGTCATGATCACAATGTTCGTTCTCCAAGTAAAATTATATTTCTGGTCAAGTCTTGGGGGTCTTGTGATGAACCCTTTATTCTAAATTACGAAAGCCCAACCATTTTCAAATATTTCTATTGATTGAATCCACGTGTAAACAATGGCTTATTTCATAAAGTATTTAATTAAATAAAGCTCAAACATTGCTCCTCCTTACTTACCTACATTCATTTAAGCTATTGAAATAATTTGAGCTCACGTTGTCAAAGATTTTTGACTTATAATTTGAGAAGTATTTTGTTGCGGAAAGAGCCTATAATAGAGAACAACCTTTCTTAGTCACAAAGATGCGATTTTCATGATATAAATGGATAATCCTAATCGAGAGAAATCTTTTCCTATCAAGTAAGGAAAATAGAAAAAAATCTCCTTCAGTTCTATTCTTCACATTTGAAAAACAGTAAATATATCTTTCAATTTTAAAAGGTAATGCTTTTTTTATAGTTTAAAAATCACAGCTGTTTAAATCTCATTTGGAAATACATTTCAACGAGGTATTTCACTCAAAAATCCCCAAAGGAATTTACTATACTTTTATCTATCGGTTCCTTTTTTTTTTTTATCTCATTCTTTACGAATTGTTGACTTCATTTCAGTTCCACGCACGCTGTCGTGATCGATATTTCCCAACCGCTTCCCTCTCATTCAAATTGAATGAACGTACAAAGTAAGTAGCATTTTCTTCTCTGTCAAATAAAATGCCGAAGTCAAAAGGCTTAAGCGGCTTTATTTTCTCCGAAAACCCTATTGCGATGTTCCTTAAGACACCGCGAAAAATAGCAAATCCTCCCTTTGCCAGACGCTTTGAAAAGTCTTACTTATTTGAAATCTAAAAGTGCGTTTCAAAAGTGAATTTCGCTGTGACGTCTTGAAAAATGCCAAATTGAATGTAAAACTTATTTTTGATTTACTGAAAATACATTTCCAATTGGAAAAAGGTCTAAATGTGCATGTAATAAAAAAAATAAACAGAAGTACAGTTAACTTGAAAATACACACTTTACAGGAAAATGTGAAAGCTGTTGTAATGCTTTTTAGCCTGAGTCTACATTTTAAATAAGGTCTATACTATATTGGCCTTACTGGAGGATTTTTTTAAGCTAATCAATCAGGCCGTAAATTCTTAAAACTTTTGAATATTTCTTTGATGAATGTGCTTGTTAAAATCGTAAAAAGTAACCCCATCTGTTATTTAAAACTTCTAAGATAGAATCAATAATCTACCATTCAAGTCAATCCAGTTAAATCGTTGTGGATCCAAATACCAATATATATATAAGGTTAGTCCGATATTTTTCTATCTAATTCACCTTTCTTGGCAGACCTTGTAATTTCAATAACAGTAGTCAGTGACCCCGTAATTCCAAATGACAGTCAAATAAAGAGGCCTACGTATGATCTGGCACATTTCAAGAGACATACAGTGGGTTGGCTTTATAACATGATAAGCTTTATAATATGTAGCCACTTTTATAACATGATAACCAGGGAGAGAACTATTTAATCTGTAATGCTTAGGACTTAAGAGGAAAAAGTTAACCAAGCAAATAGAATTATAATTCCCCAATCTACCACAATTTCAGTTTATTTTTTACGAGCACTTAATGTTTTACAATTACATTTTTTTAACAGATTTTTGCAGATTTTTTTAAGTATTCTTATTATTCAAGGATTCAATTAAATTTTGAGAAGTATACTGCCAATAGCTATAGGTGATCATCAAAATAATGGAAACATTTTTTCATTAGTATGGTATAGAACCAACTTTCGCATGTAATACAACTTATATTCGCCTAGGAATCCATTCCTACAAGCCCTAAATACTGTTTAGAGGAATATTGTACCATTCTTTATGAAGATATAGTGATTGTTCTTGGAAAGATGCCGGTGGATGATATAGATTGCGTATTGAACTCCTGAAGTAAAGTATAATGGTTCAAGTAGATTGAGGTCGAGAGTGATTATGTATGCTATGGTAGGTTCATCCTCATGAAACCTTGATTGAGCAAGTTCCGCTGCCTGGATTGATGCATTATCACGTGGAAAAATCCATCTTTTACTGGAAAGAAAGTTTATATGAAAAAATGAACCTGGTTATCCAACATTTCTCGATACGCCTCCCCAGGGATCCTTTTTTTAATAGTTACGATTGGTTCAACAGAAAATCTCGACATAATTGCTCATATAAGGGCAGATCCACTTCCCTTCTTGAAAAGAGCAAGGAGACAATCATGATCATGCGCAGGTGTCCTCCAAACATAAACCCGTCTTGTTGTAGAAAAAAATGTGAAAGTCAAACCATATTTCTCTTTTCTGATTATCACTCTACCAGATTTTGTGAGTGCAACACTACCGTAAACTACATTTGGCATTAACATCTGTGATAAATGGCTTGGTAATTTCTATTCTGAAGTAAATGCTCTGTTTATGAAAGTGCCTTAAAACTGTAGTCATTAACAATAGAGAATCCAGATATTATTGAGCTCTGCGGTCATTTTTGTTTCAGTTGTTCACTTTTTAAACATTACAATCCGCTGCAATACTGTCGGTCACTTTCACTGAGATTCTCCTTTCGTCCATTATTTTCTTTGCTTAAACTTAGCTTGCTGCACTCTCTATGCTTTAATGACTTTAGACCCCATACCTCTACAAATATCTAAAAGTTGGTGTTTCAGTCCCACTTGCTCCTGCAAATTAGCCTCGTTGAAAATCTGAGATGTCTGACATTTTACGAATTTGAAAAAATTCATTACTTACAAAACTCCTATAAAGTTACCTCATACTCCCAGAATATAAATAACTGTATTTATAGAGAAATCTGGATGCTATTTTATTTTAATGTGTGTTCAAAAATGTCACTTAAACTCTCAAATGTTTACATTATTTTTATAACCACCTGTAATTATAATAGGTAGCTTCTCTTTTCTTAAAGTAAGCTTATGCTTGTTCAAAAAGCTAATAACGAAAAAAAATCAC